>CALNXK010000154.1:1007500-1105000 GCA_942486035.1 Porites lobata
TTGTACATTTGTTTGCCGTTGTTTTGCACGACCACAACGTGAAACTTCCAGAAACTCTTTTATGGAGCTGGAAATGTCGTACGTGTTTTCATTCACTTTTTTTTCACTGCCACTCATTTCCTCCTTGCATTGGTGGCCGCTAGCATTTCTCATTTTGTCACTGCCGCTACAAAATTTTCATGTTGTTCTTCCAACAAAAAAATGTCTCCTTTGCTTTTTATCTCTCGCTCTAGAATTCTGTTGCCCTTTTTCTCCTTGAGTTTCGCTGGCCTGCCTCTTTTTCTCCGTCTTTCTCTTACTCTATATTCCAAAATTGTGGACATGACAATTAATCTAAGCTTACTACTTTAGAAAACACGGATACAGAAACAATTTTCGCTTTCCGGTTTCGTCTTTATTGACTCTGCTTTATAAAGCGCAGGTGGCTATGCGATTTCCCGCCAAAATAACCTTGAGTTGCATTTGGGTTGCCATACCTGTTGATTGAGTTATTTCACAGTGGTATGCCTGTGGTGCGGACGGACGGGCGTACGGTCACGTGATTACCAAATTTTCTCAGATGGGTAAAAGTTGAGTTAAAGCTAAAATTATTCTACGCTGTAGATTGAGACAGATACACACCACATAATAATAATATTGATAGCATCTGAAACTTCGCTCTAGATCTGGACCTGACATTATCCTTTTTCCAATAATCCTTTATGGTTTTTAATCAGCAAATAAGCCATGTTCTGAATAGGCCATTTCTGAGTTTCCCTGGGCCTATGTTTCAAAACAAGGGTAGGTGCTCAGCTTTTGATATGGAAATCATTTCATTCTCATGCAAATAAAAGTCATTTTCACAGCAAAGGTTGTGTACCT
The DNA here is from genome assembly GCA_942486035.1 of Porites lobata. Taxonomy (NCBI): domain Eukaryota; kingdom Metazoa; phylum Cnidaria; class Anthozoa; order Scleractinia; family Poritidae; genus Porites; species Porites lobata. The sequence goes on from CALNXK010000154.1 coordinate 1,008,362, forward strand.
AGCCTCATTATGCATGAAAGTTATGGTTTGTGGAATTCGGAAGTGGCCTATTCCAACAACTCTCACTATCTCTAAGGCCAAGTACAAAATCTTTCTTATGAAAGTTTTATTTGCATGAGAATGAAAAATGAGTTACATATCAGAGCATGACTTTGCATTATGCCTACTTTTAAGCAGTGGCCTACATACGACAACTCAAAAATGACCTAATTAGCTATAATGTATATTATCAGCAACAGTAAACATTTGGTTATTTCCTTTACTGATGGGTTCGGATTTAGCCAAAAAGGCATTTAACAGTTATTATTGAAATCAGCTGTAAATACAAACACAGTTTCTTAACTGTCTTAATGTCTCATGATGATTTGATCAGTCTACATTGTACATGTATTCTCTTGTTTCCTCAGCAAATGCTTCAGAACATGCCACCACAAGGAAACAGTTTAACAGACATCTGTCAGAATTTGGTCAGATCCAGGTACAATGTTGCATATGATAAGGAAAGTAAGGGGAAAAATAATTTTCTCATCTCCTAAAATGATTCTAAGACTTTAGGAAGGGTTGGGGTCTGCTTTACTATCTCTCGGTTTTTTTTGTTCCCACAAATTAAAATGTTTCCAAATTCCAGTTTGACAGTTTCAGCCACAGGTATGAATCTTTGGTCTCCACAGCTGACTCACATCTGTGGCGATAAACTGTCATCTTTGAATTTTAAGAAATTCAAGAAGAAATATTTATAATCACACCAGCTTCTTCAAAAGTTAAACATAAGAGTTTTTTCAACACTTTTGTTATAATTTAAGTTTTAAAGTGTTAAATAAATTTTAATTTAAATTCTTAGGAGAAGTTTGCAAACATGACACTGAAGCAGTACACTGTAGAATCCATGTCTTATCTTACGACTGGAATTCTGGATAGTGGAGAGGAAGATGCATCAGTAGAGGCCGCCATGTGTAAGGTTAGTTATTGTGGATCCTTGTACATTTCTGTTAAACTGCCCACATACCCCTCCCCTAAGCCAACGTTTTGCCTTAAGTGAAAAGTAAGTGTTAATGTTAGCTTAGGGGAGGGGTAGGGGAGCAGTTTCCCAGAAAGACGTACTGATCCGTTATTGTTAGCATAGGGAAACTGTGGCACTTAATTATTTGTCGATGTCTTTCTTGACTATAATAGCTCACAAACTCTAAGAAATGTGATATTATGTTTTTGAAAGCTTAAAATTGATTTTATTGTATCATCATGATGGCGGATTCCAGTGATGGTAGACTTGCATGTACCATAACTAGGAATTGTTTAAATCTATATTAATAAGAAAGTTTATACAGCATCATTTTATCAAGATTGATAGAGTTTATATTGAAAAGCACCAACAGGCTGTATGTTTAAAAGCAGGGATAAAGCAGGGATCTCCTCTGAAAATCTCAGCAGAGCTTGCTGAGGTCTCCTGCTCATGTATACAGGACAATTGTACCACCAAAACGTTAATATTTGATTAAGTTTACAATGATTAATGAATAAAGGTTATGAAGATACAAGTAGAAATCGGCCTAAGTGACCGTTTATTATTATTATTATTATTATTATTTTGCTCAGAAATTGCTAATTTTTAGCATAAAGGCCTTTTTTGTGTCAATCAAAAAGATTTGCTGAGATTTGAACCTTCACTATGGCCGACTCCACACGTGTAATATCCACTGTGAGGGCAAGTGCTGCATAACAACAGAAAGAATTGCTCGGTATATAGCAGATTACACATTCATATGTGAGCCAAGTTTTTCTAAGATATTCTAGCCTCACCAGTTCTGTTTCTTTGCAGGTTTATGGATCAGAAGGGCTGTGGAGCGGAGTTAATGATGCCCTGCAGATATTAGGAGGTACAGTGTACGTTATGGGGGTGGGGTAAGGAGTGAACATTGCCTCCTCTCTCCCTCTCCTCCTTTTTTTTTTTGCTCTCTGATGTTGCCCTGCATTCGGCCACTACCATAAATGATCGATTATAAGCACTGTGGTGCTTATTTCGTTTTCCCTGTTAAAGAGGCAGCGCTTATCCGGGAGCAGTGCTTATTTCAACTACGGGTAAAACACTGAGGGGAATATAGAGTGAATTAAGTGAGGTGTATGTGTACTAGGTATGCGCAATATTTTTTAATATTTTAAAACATTATGTACACCTCAAACAGTCATATGAACCTGGTCTCGAGAGTTTCCCTACATTAGAACTCACAAGTGATCGGTCTAATTTCTCGAGCAATATGGTTTTGATATGCCTCTATATCAAGCGCCAAAACACAGCAAAACAAAAGTGGGGCATTTACTTGTAAATGCCCAGATTAGAGCCATGGTGCTTAATCGAGAGTGGGGCTTGTTAAATTATTCTCGTTGAAGATGCGGTGCTTATGCAAGAGAGGTGCTTATTCAAGTAGCGTGCTTAATCGATCATTTGTGGTATCCAAATTCCTGGACAAAGCTAGAAAGTGCAGTTGGCTAAAGTCAAACTTCAAGAAGATAAAACTGTGAGTGGTATGCAAAAAGTGTACATGGTAAAATAATACTTTGGATTCTAATTCTTTTGATGAATAACCCCTGTGTTTGTTGTTACAGGACTAGGGTACATGAGGGAATATCCGTATGAGAGAGTTCTTAGAGATTCACGAATCTTGCTAATTTTTGAGGTGAGTTATGAATGAAAAATAAAAATGAAAAGCAGTTTTGTAGTAAATAGGAAGCTATCAGTTCACGTGGTTTCTTTATGCCTTACTGGCTTAAGTTAATAATATCATCCATTCAAATTTCATTTACAGGGCACCAACGAAATCTTAAGAATGTACATAGCTTTGACTGGAATGCAGCATGCTGGGAAGCAATATCAGGAAATGTTAAAGTAAATACTTGTATTCTGGGTAGAACGTATTCCGTAGAGCGCTCAATTCATTTAATTGAAGAGCATTGACTATTAATAATCACAGGAGTTCAGGCTTCAGGAGTAATCATTGATCGTTTATTGCGACAGTGCTGTTTCGTATGGTCCGAAATTGTAGGACCACACTCATCAGGCAACTTCAACGATTGACCGTTAAAATTAAAAGCTGGCAGTAAATATAGGGATGCGTTAAGAGATAGTATCTAGGTAACAGATGCATTGTGTCTTAGTTACGTTACTCTAGAGTTCTGAAGTACATATCTGTTTCTGTGAAATGTTAAAGTATGTATATAGCCTTCGTAACTCAAAAGAGAAAGGGTGGGGTGGGAGAAGGAAGGAGACCTTGCAACTACGTCTCTTGATTATGAATATCTGCATCGAAAAAGTCGATGTAAAATGCTGTTTGGCGGAGATGACATTAGTAATGATCTTCAGGTGTTTTTCTACGTTTGTTTACATTCTCGCTCGTTTCCCCTTTGCGCTGATTGGCAGAAATCTGACAGCTAAATTGATGGGTAGCCACAGAGGAATTGGAGGTAGAATTCAAATTCAAGAGACGTAGTTGCAAGCTCTCCTTCCTTTTCCCGCCCCGCCGCCAGAGCGCCCCGGAGAGCTTGCTCGCAGGCTAGAGTTGCCACAAGCCTCAGTTTCAAAGCGAGGCTAAGTGCAAAGCCGTTTTTACGAAGATGAGTTTTTATTCTGATGCAAATACAACTCTTTTTCACTAGAAAAGTTTTGCACTTAGCCTCGTTTTGAAAGTGAGAGGTTTTAGAACTCAGAAATGGCGTGTTTTAATCCGTTTGATAGCCTGGTGAATAGCTGACAGGATTGGAATGAGTGGACGTGCTACAACACAGTATTAAAGTACCGTAAAATTCCGAAAATAAGCCCCTCCAAATATAAGCCCCCTAAACCGGTAGCGCAAAAAACCCTCCGTGAAATCGCCCCTCCAAATATAAGCCCTCCGGGGGCTTGTATTTGGAAAATTGCCCTCAAATACAAAGTAAAACAAAGCAAAAATGGTAAATTTACTTCCAGCTATAAGGCTAGCCCAATCGATTTTGAAACGCAAATTTCCCTCCGAATATAAGCCCCTCCAAAAATAAGCCCCTCAAAAAGGGCCTTTGAAAAATATAAGCCCCGGAGCTTATTTTCGGAATTTTACGGTATTTTACCAAAATGGAAATAATGAGAGACACTGCCTTTGTAAAGAGGAAAACTAATACTAAGTTTCTGTGTCTAAAGATAATGTGTATTCATAGTTTAGTGAAAATACAAGCATTCCGGATAGTTAAAACTTCAGTATACTTGGCCACTTCATGTACATCTAATTGAATAATTAGAGCCCCATTGTGTTAAAGTGATGTTAAACTAGAAGCTACTAGACGATTCACAACGACGATTTTTAGTGCAACCCAATGTTGCAACATTATTGCGACATTACTTCAATGGTTGCAACATTGTTGCATCATTGCAACGCTGTGTTGCGCTAAAAATGGCCGTTACGAATCGTCCGTGTAACATCACCTTTACGGCTTTATACCTAGCAAGTTCACAAGTCACATGTAAATAAAGTAGCCTAAAGTGGCCGGGTATTCCAAACGTAGACATTCAACGTTTTGATGTGCATGTCCCCAAAACTACTGCCAAGTCTTTAAGAGTCTCTAACAATGCTTGTAGGCTAATGTCAGATCAATATTATTTCTTTTCATAGATTTTTGAAGAATCCTTTTTCAAATTCAGAATTTATCGTGGACTTTGCGTCAAAAAGGCTTCTATACTTCCTGGGGTTAAAAGGAAACTTGCAGGGAATTGCCAGCGTTGCCCATCCACTTTTGGCGGTGAGTCCTTTCCTTTCGCTTTTAATCTCGTCTCATTTCCTTTTTCGAGTAATTCCATTTCGATGAAGCCTATTTGAACATACCTTCTGTCAGTGTCATGTGATCGAAACTCGGCACTCTGATTAGCTTAAAAGCGTACGTGTTTGGTTCATGATCATCACGTGGTTGAAAACTGCCGCTCTGATTGGATGTTTTGCTCACTGAATTGGGACCTCTAAAAACTACCACTAAGCGTAACTTTAAAAGACCAAAGGAGATGACATTACAGAGTTGCCGAAATAATTTTGATTTTGGCTTCAACCCTTGCAAACTTCTCTGAAGTTTAAGGACTTAGATTCATTGCTGATAAACTGTCTTTCGTCCTCATTGTCGTGTATATCGGAATTAAACAACGATTTTTGTCCCTCTACGGAAAATTTCCCCTTACTTATTAGGTTAACAAGTTTTTACGGTACATTACAACCTTATAAAGTGACTGTCGTGCCTTATGGTCAATCTAACATCCATTCATTTATGTAACATTTATGGCAGGATAGCGCAAAAAAGCTGGAAGAAAATGTTGCTGATTTTGGCAGAATATCAGAAACTATGCTCACCAAATACGGAAAGGTACTACACTCTGCAATTTATCTACATTACAAAATATGTTTTTATCTTAAATATTTTTTGGTATTAACGGACTTTTTTAGAACGCTTTTTAAAAAGTCAAACTGTTGTAGAGCTGATCTCCACAACTGAAACAATCTAGAAAGAGCTCAAAAAGAGATGTACATTTTTTTATAGTCTTTTGATATAATTCACACAACAATCGTTGTACCAGAGGCATTAAGTCGGTTTTTTTTCGTGTTCAAGTTACTCTTATATGCTAAGCATGACCAATGGTTGTCTAAATGAAATCGTAGGCTACAAAAATTTTCAGGCTTCGCTTTGCAAATGTGTAGACTACGAGCAGTCTCTCTTTTTTCTTGGTCCATCGAGCAATACGCGTGAGACACGCAAATGACCATATGCGTGAATGAAGGAGCCAACCTCCCTCGTTTCTCGCGATAAGCCGCTCGACGTTCGTGCGCGCTTGCACTCCCGTCACTAAATCTGAAAAAAAGAGAGACTGCTCGCAGTCTACAAATGTGTAGTAAATTTGAATGCTAAGTTTACAGTAGTGAACGGGCCGGCATAACGTATCTAAGAGAAGCCTCTAACATTCTTTTCTGTGGTGTTCCGCTTTTTTAGAACATTATCGAGGAGCAGCTTCTGTTGAAGCGAATGGCTGATGCCTGCATCAACTTGTTTGCCATGACGGCTGTGATTTCCAGAGCAACGCGATCCATAAACCAAGGTCTATCAAGTGCCAGTCATGAGGTGAGTAATGGGTAGTGTATTTAATCCATTCGCCCCTGAACCGCCCGTAACCGCCCGTGCGGATACAGGTCCTTTCTCCCGCTTGTGACGTCATCAGTTTTAACGTTCAAGGACAACTTTGTCTGCTGAATTGTGCAGGGTGAAGAGATCGTTCAAACCATACCAGGATGAGCACGATTCAGTCAAGGAGACCGGAGAAAAAGGCAAAAACCATGTAACATTGACCCGAAAATTTCCTTAAAAATCTTGTTTCACTATCCACCTGCCTTTCCGTTCATTTAATCCTAAGATCCTAAAAGGTTTCCCGAAGACTTTTTCCCTTTCCGTTCATTTAATGCTAAGATCCTAAAAGGTTTTCCAAAGACTTTTCGCACCAAAACGAAGCCTACCAATTAAAAAGAAAAAAATGAGGCAAGAAAAGCGAAAGAAGAGGGGAAGAGAGAAAGCCAAAAAAAAAGAATTCAAGACTGCTGTGTCACTTTTAAACCCAAAAAATTTTGCTTTCGGCGCATGCGCATTGCCCGAACTTTGCAAGCTGATATTTTGCATTTGGGTCAGAACGCCGTGAAATGTACGACCTGCAAACAGCTTGTGGTAAGTTTTATAGCCAGACAATGACTAGAAAACCGCTCGACTAGCTTCAAAACGCATTTTTCGGCAAAATTCCCAGGGGCGAATGGGTTTAGACTTATGGCCGTTGTAGAGAGGTGACCGTTAGTGGAGGTGCGACTGTTTACCCAGGAAAGGGTAGGAATTACCGTAAAATTCCGAAAATTAACCCGTCCAAATATAAGCCCCCCAAACCGGTAACGCAAAATCGCCCCTCCAAATATAAGCCCCCCCGGGGGCTTGTACTTGGAAAATTGCCCTCAAATACAAAGGAAAACAAAACAAAAACGGTAAATTTATTCCAAATACAAAGCTAGCTCAATCGATTTTGAAACGCAGATTTCTCTCCGTAGATAAGCCCCTCCAAAAATAAGCCCCTCAAAAAGGGCCTTTGAAATATATCAGCCCCGGAGCTTATCTGCGGAATTTTACGGTATTTTGTGGGGGGTTTGCTATATGGATTTCCCAGCGGATTTTTAATTTATATGTTTATTCTTTTCCTTCAATAGGTTCTCCTTACAAATACAATATGCACTAATAAGTTTAACATGAACAATGCTCTCTTCAAAGAAGTTAAATCAGGTTAGAAAATTTTTCGTTTTTTTATTGATCGCTTTATTCTAACATCACTTGCCGCAGACTTACGCAGACTGGTTATTATTTGTACAGTTGCTTCTCTCCCAGTCTTCATAATTATTAGTGGGCTCGTTTCTGGCTCTGCCAACCCTTAAGCTAAGTTCACACTTTACCGGATAGCTTTTCCTGCCGACACGAAAAGCTATCCGGTATAATATGAAAACCAATCCGATATATGACCTTCCAATTTCAAGATCGTCGTGGCGCAACTTCGCCTCGTTACAGAGATGGCGCCGAAATCACCGTTGTCAGACGGGACTGAACAGAAGCCCCATCCGGTAGGAGTTTCGTGACGGCGCAACAGATATTAGTCTGCTACGCAACCGTTTTTAGTGTCGTCACGCAACGCTCCTCCCATCACAACACTAAACACGGCTGTGGCTGTATAACCTGAGATCAGGCGTTATTACTTTTTTTTGCTTCTTTGGCTCGAGAGGGAAAAAAATAACGCCTGGTACATTCATTTAACAAGCCGTCAACCACCCCCTAATTTACATAATCTAACGTCTGCATGACCTGTCATGTTATTAGCCAATAAGCGTTTACCATACAGGAATCAAATTTTGGCGCGAATAATGTCTCTTTTGAAATCAATTTTAGGGAAAAGAAGATTTTTAAGTACGTTCATGTTCAGATGGCGCGTCGATTCCTAAAAAAAATTTAAATGTGTTGTTTTTGTGATGAAATACTGCTAGCAGGAGCTGCCGTACCTTTATTTAACAGCTACAAATAATAAAAAATTTACTGGTTAAAGCTCGTTGACTTCGTTCTGTGCCGAAAGCAGTGAAAAAAGAAAATTACGCTGAAGCACCTTATTTCACGAACTGAAAAGTGTTGTGAAAGCGAAGATCGCTCAGAATAATTCCCAGATTTCTGAAGGAGGAATTACAGTCAAACCAGGTCAAGATTCCATTCATGAATTGATTATTTGAAAAGTGAACCCGTTTGTCGCTTCTGTAACTTGTAGCCGGTATCAAATTGCATTCAAATGATCGGTGAAGTTTTGACTGCAACTTTTTAGTATACGATGGAATGGAAGATATTTCAATGGATGAAACTTCTATTTAGGCATTCTTCAAATTCAAGAAAACTGAGCCGGCAGAAATAGACCATTTTACAGTTGTGAGCTTAGTATCCTAGCCTTTGAGTAGACGTGAGGCTGAGATTGACCATGTTTTGATACAAACCTCTACCTTTTCTTATGGAAATTATTCTAAAAAATTCGTATTTAGCATAAGAAAAACCTGATTTACATAATAAAGCAAGAAGGTTTGTATCAAAACAAGGTCAACTCCAGCCTCGTTTTCACTTGAAACTGTAAAATGGGCTATTTCATAACGAACTCGCGTGTGTATTCACTGCTCATTACGCAAGCAAAAATGCAGACTGAAATCAACAACAACTAACGGATGGCGAGATTTTGGCCAATCGGAACAGCGCAAATCATCCGTATTGTTTCCTATCCAATCAGAAAAAAGTCCAGATTCTGGCTTTTTTTCATGTGATCCCGTGAGAGACATAAAGGGATAATAGGGAGAGGGCATGATCTCAGGTTAGTGGCTGTGTAGCAGACTAAACAGATATTGGGTATAGTGTGAACATAGCCTTAGTCTCACACATTGGTGAGGGGCGTTGCGTGACGAGACAAAAACAGCTGCGTTGACGAGATCAACACAACACTTAGGGTGTTTTCCATTTGTCTGACCGGCCGGACAAGTCAGTTAGCAACTCAAATCGACTTTTTTCAAAAGGTTTTGCTGAAAAACCATCTCCTTCATGCATAATTTTTAGGATTTTACTGATCTGGCTAGATAGTTTTGATTAAAAGTAAAAATTCTCATTACGAGGGGAATGGTCTGGCCGGTCAGTTCTGACAAATGGAAAGTGCCCTTAGTGTCTTACAATAATTTAATACCTCCCAACTAAAGCGCGTTTTCCGTTTGGAAAGGAATGTGTCACGTGCTGCTTGCTATGTGCAAACCTTCGTAACTCCCAAACAAACCTTACTCGCTTTTGACCAGGTCACGTGTTTTGAAACTACGAAACTCTACGTGCCGTTCGCGCCAAACGAATAATTTTTTTTACACTTATGACGGAAAATACAATAACATGATACGTTTTTTGCATCAAATGGAAACTCAGGAAAAAACCCGAGCCCCAGATGGGTTTCGAACCCACGACCCTCCGTCATTTTGTGCAGTGGGATGCTCAAACCACTGAGCTACTAGCCTGCGAGCAAGCTCTCGTATTTGGGCGAGAGAACGCGCGAGCGAGCGGCGAAGCCGCGAGGGGCCGAGGGCTTTCGCGTCTCCTCTCACGTGCCTCTCGGGCGTCTACTTTTCACGCTATATCCCAAATGGACAGCTTGCTCGCAGGCTACTGAGCTGCCGGAGACTCGATGGCAAAAAGATAGTTAATGATTTGTTTTATTTTTGAGATGTAAGGAAAGACAAAAAAAGTCGTAAGCTCTGTCTCGCAAAAGATTTTTATGTTCTGACTCTGCGGAATGTAAAAGACACACCAGGGACGTAACAAATTTCTGACATTGACCCCCTCTCCCCCCCTCCCCGCATCCCTGTGATCTTGGGTCTCCAAAAGTCCTTGAATTTTCTTCGACTTTGAATTTGTGGTCTGGAAAGAGTTTTTTTATGCTTTTTGGTCGTCTAAGACAGAATATAAATCATAGCTCAGAGAATTGAAAGGCTATTTACACAGAGTGCTCTATGTGTTATGCAGTAATTAAGCATCAATTTAAGACAAGTGAACTGAAAAATGTAGAGAAGTTGGTGAAGCAAACGGTTCAAGCCTTAAAGTCTTATTAGAGTAGACTGGGAATGTGCTTTTTTGTATTATCTGTAAAATTATATTCCTAGTAGGTGGTCCTTGAAACTCTAATGTGGTCTTTGAAAAGTCCTTGAAATATGGTTGCAACTTTTTGTATGAACCCTGGTAGGAAAAGATCTTAATACAGGGATAATCCCGCGGATTCTCCTTTGAGGTGGTGAAACGGGACTTCCCCCCCCCGCCGCCTCCCCGTAATCTTGGGTGGACAATCCGTAGGAAAAGATCTTAATACAGGGATAATCTCCCGGATTTTCCTTCAGGGTGATGAAACGGCTGCCTGTAAACAGACAATGGATGCGAGTTTCTTTTTTATGAGTTTCAGTTTGTTTCATCTTCAGGTTCAAAAAGGAATGGAGACGATAATTTAAAGAAAATTGCCACAGATGTTTTTCGAAACGGAGGATGCGTAGCACCGCACACACTGAACGTCTAAAAATAATTTATTTTCATGTTTTCAATTATTGTACATGAAACTGTATATAATTATTTATAATGTAATGACTGTTTGTACAGGATATATTTTGAAGTTTACAGACAGGGGCCTATGGGCTTCTGGGATAGTACATTCTGTTGACGGCTTTTCCCCTGTATTTCTTTTCTTGAATAATGTGATACAAGGAAACCTTAACGTTTATACCTTTGTTGCGAGTCTAAAATTAACTTCTTTTCCTAGTTAAGTGAAAGGAAGGCTGAAGTGTACAGAGTCAGAATAACCATGAAATAAAATACGTCAGGCATATACAGTTGTAACAAGACGCAGTGGGAGCGTATATTTGGGCGTGGATGTACTAGGCGTGCAAGAAGTTTTTTTTATGTGTATTAGGGATGTGTGAGTAGTGCAGTAGCGTTGTATATTTTAGGGGTTGATTGAGATGCGTGAAGTGGAAGGCGTGGAGTTATATTGGACGTGAATTGGTAAGATAATGGCTGTAGTTTGTTAATCAGTGAAACTCGGTATTTCTCGTAAATTCACGTAGAATTTAATGTGAAGTAACAACAAATAATTATTTGGGAGGTAAAAGTGATCTTAGGTGTTGCAGTGAGGTAGTTGTTTAAGTGCTTATTTGGTTTTGAAGGGATAGTGTAGTTACAGTGCGTTGAAATTAAGTGGTGGCTGTGAAAAGTCTTATCAATAGTCGAAAACATACTTGTACTTATTTTAAACGTTGTTAGACTTTCTGTTAGGATTGTTTTTCGCTTATTTTTGATAATATTTGTTTGGAGAGAACATGGATAGCGCTAAAAGTTTATTTTATATAGAAAAGGAGGTATGAAGATGTTGGGGGTGGGGGGAGGGGGCTGCTCGGGGGCTTTGAAAAATCGGTGAGGTCGAGGGGAGGGCGTAAAATCTGGCTATAGAACTAAGGGCCAGATTACATGAGCCGGGCTGGCTCGCTTTACAGAGATCCCGGCACCTTAGTTAAACGAAGCAAAAATCAACTTTGCGATTGTATGACAACCGAGTCAACCCGGTCAGCCGGGATCCCAGTATTGTGATGCTGGGATCACGGGTGGAAATTTTCCAAGTAATCACGGTTGCCGGGCGGCCCGGCGAATGAACCAAGCGAGAAACAGGACAGCGGATAACACACTTCTCATGCACATTGCTTCCCCTTGCTCATGTGATCAGGCCCTTACTGTGAGTTGTATTGTCACGCAGTTTTGCTCGTAAAAGCTTTGGAATTTGCCGCTTTCGTGGTTCGTGTATGAGAGAAAACGATTTAATTTAATTAACCCAAGGGTTTTAAAAACTATAGAACGCGGTTTGCAGGTGAAGATGTTTGACTCTTCCCCTTTTACGGTTCGACCGTGAAAGGATGCAACTTGTTTACGAGGTCATTTTGCTCAATAAGATTTTAAGAAATCACGTCCTTTCCGAAAATATGCAATGAAATTATGCATCATTCAATGTTACCCCCAGTTATCTCATGCACGAGATCCTTGGTTCTATAGCCACATACCGCGCGACAGACATTCGCGTCGCTTGGCTTGTTAGCACGTATTACGTGCCTATTGCAACTTTGAATCAAAACAAGCCAACTCGATTACTCTATTTGGGCGACGCCCAAATAACAAGTGATGTGCAAGTAGTTGTTTCTCCTCAGATAAGGTCATGCGAAGTAGATGCATTGAATGTGAGCTCGACGCTCTAGTGAAGCGTAAACCTTTTTAGCTGCTTTATTTCATATTACTTTTCTGGTCCCAGGATTATTTGATTTCTTTTTATTGGGCTGCCTCTGGCAAAGCCACAGGGGAACGCCCAATCAAGGAATGCAAAGCAACATTCCAGGGTAGTATAGGAGGTGCTCGTAAGGTCTCTTCTAATTGGTCGCTGGAAACAATGACATGTCATTCTTCCAAACCCCGGTTCCATCTACGTCAAAAAAAGACAAAAATCGCGAACTAATCTCCCAGTAGGCATTGCGTGTCCCGTTTCCCTTGCAGTGGCGCCGAGTTTTGAGGGGAGCCTTGAGAGGATGGGGCATTTCTTATTATTATATACATACTGAGAAATACTCACCAAAAAGCTATGTCGTAAATTTTCGTACGCAAATTAGTTATAGCCAATCAGAGGAGCGAACGATGGTTTTCACACGTGAAAAAAACGATACGTCCAATCAGAATCGCGAACGATGTTTTTTCACGTGTGAGAAAAATGATACGTCCAATCAGAAGCCACAGAGGTGTAGGAGTTTCGCGCCAAAATTCCCGCCTTTTATTGCAGCTTGCAGCGCCGCTTCGCACACATTTATCAACGAGAAAAGTTTTACTCAAGGAGTTTTTTCGCTAAAAAGTGAAAAACATTTCGGAAATGGAGTGGAATAGTTTCGTTTGTTTCACTGTCGATAAAAAAATACGGTAGAGAGCCGGTGAAACAACAGCGGAAAGGGATAAACAGAACGAGACGTAAGCTTTTGTTGTGCTTTTTGTCGGAGCTACTTTGCCTTTCATTTAAGCTTAAGCTTATATTGAAACCGGCCATTTTACTTAAATTCACTCATTTTCAATTGTGCATTGAGAACAAACAGTTAAGATTACTTATAGTTCTTGGATTAAACCTCATATCCTCACCGTCATTTATGTTTTTAACAAACGTTTTTACTAAAAAGCTGATACTTCGTTTTCGTTGTCATTTTGCGGTAAGTGTGTAGCGGCAAATTTTAGCATTTTTGAAAGATTTAAAATAAAAAGGCCCGCAAAATGATGAATGACTCAGTATGTATATAATAAACAAAATACCACATGGAAAGTGCTTTGTACGGTATTTACGCACTCGTTGTTTTTGTATCAGAAATCTTACTCGTTCGCTGCGCTCACTCGTTCGATTTCTGATACGTCAACAACTCGTGCGTAAATACCGTACGCCAGCACTTTCCATGAAGTATTCTCTATTTAAAGGCTTTAAAAGTCCTATACTTACATCGAAAAATTTACAAACAAAATTGATAGCATAGTAAACCCATCGAAACTTCTTGCCCTTCCACTAGAAAAGTTTATCTTGTTATTGAAAATAGAAAACAATAGCAGTAAGATCTAATAGTACATTATTCATTTTTAACACAACTATGCAGATAGATCTTTAAAAAAGATCGTACTGTTATCCCTGATATCAAACAAACTCAATAAATTTAACCGCACGGAATTTTTGCAGCGCGTAGTATACGCTTTTTTGTCTCAGTAAAATCACTAAATTTGTCATATGCCTCTGTCTACCCAGGGTTCAAGAGGGTCTGCCGCAGGCCGAAGCCACACGTAGCAATGCCTTGCGGGTCACTCTGAAGACTTGATTGAAACCGGTAACCGGACCAGTCTCTGGTTCCCAGGGTAGCCTCTGACTCCCTTTGGGAATTCCTTTTTCCAAGCAAACCCCTTCCTACGATGAAATTTGTAGCTTATGTCTTCATCGCTGCCGCTATTTAAACGGGAAAATTAAAACCAGCGAAGTATTCGAGAATCTTTACCCTGGACCGCAGTGCTTCAACTTCCGTTGCAAATTGGTGACCAAAACATTTAAACATCCTGCCTCAACGAGGAACGAACGGAGTGGCTTGTACTTTTTGGTTCTTTGCTGCAAAGCCTTTGCTGGAGAAAATTATAACATTCCAACTTCCATGTGCGATCATCTCACATAAGCGACAGTCTATCCAAAACTCGTAGTACCACCTTTTAAGAAGATAGTTGAATATCTTCCCTTGTTTTAAACCGATCCCGTAAGCATATTGCTTGACACCGCCCAAGACCCCACCGCCAGGTAACCGTTGTAGGGACGTGGACGCAATTGCCAAATCAAAGATGACGTGGGATCCCTTGACAAGCAAAAGTAAATAAGAGAGAGGAGGGGTGGCCTTAAAGTCTTCCTTTCCTTGCATGCTCTTAAGCACTGTAGCCACCCCTAAACCAGATTTTTGCTCTCTTTAACACTGAACGAGAAAAAAAAACTATGATCAATTTGGGCGACGGCATCGTTTGATTACAGGAATTGTTTACAGCGGGACCCGCTGGACCAACCATTACTTCTGTAAAGCATCTTAGGCTACGTAAAAAAGTTAAAACCCTTCCGTGCCAATAGAAAATTTTATTTCCTTCAATTCTTTAAGACTTAAATGTCGATTGTGGTCAAAAAGAAGTATTAACTTGCTCCCCCACCCCCAACCTGGGAAACCCAGGTTATTTTCTAAACTGCGTACCGAAAATAACTTATTTATGCTCTAAACTCGGTAATAATGAAACACACACAAGCAAATACACAATAATGAATTTATTGTATAGGAGGAATAGGTCGGCAGTGCTATAATACGATCTTCTAACAAACACAACTTACATGATACAGAAGTATAAATGATAGGAAAAATACAAACTGAATCTAAACTCACTCGTACAATAATTGAATAAATTAAATTCCGATGTGTAAAGGAACATAAAGACGCGAGTCGACTTTATCGCGAACGTAGCCGTCTTTAGCTGAATCTGACTTCCACCTTCCGTGAACTTTGAAATGCCGTTCTAGAACACTCTGATTAGCAGCGGAAGTAGCTCCTCGGGACCTAAAGCTGTGATTACTAAACTTAGAAGGGTCTAATCCAATAGCTTTCAACTTCTCCTTAAGAATTTCTCCCGCCCTGCCAGCAGTGAGGGGCTTTGAAGACAAGACATTGCCCTTCAAATTCTTGTCGTACCGTAAGGATCTGAAAAATAATGAAATTCTGAGAAAAAGAAGGAATCCTGACAGCTTCTAAGTACTTAATAACGTATGTATTAGGGCAAGTAAAATTGCCAGCCTTGGCAATATAAACCCAGGAACCCTCTCTGTACTTATCAGTCTTGCTAACTTCTATGAAAATCTTATGATAAAGACCTTCAGTTACAATATTAGATCTACTAATGCTTAAAAGCTCGGAAATGCAGAGAAAGCCAGCATATGCGAGTAAACACATACAGACAAACCTGATATCAAGTAAGTTACTACTTTCCCCCTAATGCTCCAAAATTAAGCCAAGGATCTCTGGGGTAATGGGCTCCGCCTTCGTGACAGGTTTACGAGGAGCACGACTGGAAGCCTCAACAATAGGCCTGACAAGAAAGTTGTCACACGGATTGGGATTCTCAAAAACTGATAACTTATGTACCCAGTTAATAGCGTAAAAAACGCCGTAAATGGTGGAACTACCTAACGAATTTTCTAATAAATGATGCAAATACAAAGAAACTGTGAACGAAGTAGCTGGGAGAAAAGAAACCACCCCAGTGCTATGCAAGCACCACGCTTTAAACTTACAAAATGATTTACAATAATTAATAACTGTGTTATCAGCTCGAGAATTAAAGGCAGAGAGCCAAAACTTCTCACAAAGTAAAACAACAAACGTCCGACTGGCAGCTGCTTTAACATCTGAAGCAAAAAATAGAAAAAATAAAATGACAAAAATGACCAAAGAAAAAATATATCAGAAAAATACAACACGTAGTGAAACAAGGTAAGGTTGGGTCCAAGTGGTCCCAAGAAAAACACAGAAAAATAATACCACTAAGGGCCAAAGTGGCCCCTACGTAATAAAAAAGACCAAGTGGTCCACAAAACAAGGATCCAAGTGCATCCCAAAATACTCGGATACCATGTGGTATGAGTGTAAGAACTCTATAAACTGCAGAGAAACCCCCTACAAATCTGAAAAAAAAAAAAGTGGGGGTTAACTAAGGACTCTCTGGGAAAACCGCAAGAACAAAAGACCTGAACGAAAATTAGGTGATCCAAAAAGGGAATTTTATAATTACCCAAAACGAAAACATCAGTACCTAAGGGGATCTCGAAAATATCAGAGAATATAGGAGACAAACCCTCGTCGGTAAAAATTAAAGGCCAAAATGGGGCGGAAGGCCAAGCAGGAACAACAAGTGTAGCGCGACCGCCAAGGGCAACCATGTGATTAAGGACCTTGGGGACGAGAAAAATAGGTGGAACGAGCCAATTATTCTCGCCCGCCCTAGAAACAGAAAAGGCATTAACCGCCTCTGTACCAAGGCACCAAAACCTGCTATTAAAACGGGGCAACTGAGTATTCTCATGATTCGCAAACCGGTCCACAGAATGAGGACCCCATTTCTCTTCGGCCAAAAGGAAATAGTCCCTGTTGACCCGCCAATCATCATAATCCACAATTCTGCTCAAAAAATCGGCCCTATCATTAGCCGATCTCGGAATCCATTCAACTTCCAATGTGATGCAACTGAGCAAGCACATACTAAAAATACGCAAAGCTAAGCATTGCAAATCTTCCTTCATGCTTCCTACTTCAACAAATCTAGCAACACTCTGATTATCAGTATACCACTTAATAGTGTGCCCTTTAAGTAAAGGCAAAAAAGATTCTAGACCCAGGGAAACAGCCTTGAGTTCCCTGTAAGAGGAGCTCTTCTGCGCCTCATCAACACTCCACAACTTGTGAGATATGGTGTTGTGAAGATCTAACATATAACTGGCGCAGCCTGTAGAACTCGCATCGGAATAACACACACAGGAATAATGGAACTGTGTAGACAAGAGGCGCCTACTGTTTAGGAAAGGAATGTTCTCTTTCCAAAAACATAATTCATTCAGAGTTGAAACCGACAGGGAAATTTTTTTTTTTTCCCGTCCCATGTAGGGCTTCTTAAAATATCAAAATGAGAATACCTTGTCATAATACGAGTAATGTTACCAAAGACGAAACCCATTGAGATAATCTTACCGACAAACTGAGCCAATTTTCTAGCAGTACTAGAAGGATACTGAGAACGAATTGAATCAATAACCTGTACGACACTGAGAATCCTAACTGAAGGAATGAAAATAGTATGAACGGCTAACAACCCAAGAAAACCCTAACAAAGTTTGATGTTACTGCAAAATATCAATATGGTGGTAGCCAGATTGAGATCAAATTTACACATGAAATGATCAGAAGGAAGATAAACACAAGCGTTTCTAATATCCTCAAACTTAAACTTTTCTTTCCAAATATGTTTATTGACATGCCTGAGGTCTAAAAACAACCTCTTCTTGCCGCAACTCTGTATGGAAACAGACAAGGGATTGACAACATGAGGAGGACTAGATACTTGAACAACTGAACCTGACAAAATAAGCTCTTGGATAGCCTTCAAAACAAAATCAGCGTGCATAAGTGCTGAATGGTTATTGTCAAAAAACGCATTCTGAGGAAATGTAATAAAGGGTATGGCATACCCCTTGTCAATAACCTGGAGAATGAAATCATTTGCACCTAACGCATCCGCCCAAAAACTAAAATGAGCTTTAAGCCTACCCTTAACCGATAGAATACTATTGGGAGAATTCTCAAATTCAAAACACTCCTCTAAAGCTGGACCTTCGTCAAAAATACCTTCAAGAGTTTCTTTTACTGCTTTACTATCAGCAATGGAACTACTGCTGCCCAGAAGAACCGCTGTCTTTACTTGACAAACTTTGGATCTGTTTGTAGGTTGATCCGGCAGTGAAGAATAAGTTGGGGCAACTTGCTCTCCAATGGCCGGTCTTGCCGCAGGCGAAGCAGATGTCATAACGGCCTTTAACAAAGGCGCCCTTTGACATTTGAGGACGAAAATTAGTAAAATTTCTTGGAGTGATAGAGGAGACAGCCGATGAAAACCCCGAGGAAGTCTCTGGACGCTGAATGACCTGTAAAGAAAAAAGGAAGAAAGAGGAAACTAAGTGACGGTCGATTATAGCCACTGAAATGACCTAAAGTGAGAGCACAACACGTGGTGAACCTATTTAAACACAACCCAACAATAAGCGTGATGAACACGCCTGAATGCGGTACGCATTACGTAACCTCCATTCGCACGCATAATTCCCAACGCACCGAGCATAAATACATTTATTTTCTAAACTGCGTACCGAAAATAACTTATTTATGCTCTAAACTCGGTAATAATGAAACACACACAAGCAAATACACAATAATGAATTTATTGTATAGGAGGAATAGGTCGGCAGTGCTATAATACGACCTCCTAAACGCTAAAGAAAATAAAGAACGGGCAAAGGAAACGAATAAAAGTAACAGAAAAAATACTCAGCTTCTGTCCCGACTTCGCACTGCGAGCGTTCTTCTTCTTTCGCAACGCTCTCTGCTCAGCAGCACGGATCTTCTTTCCGTCTTCAGAACCGGAAGCGACTTCGTCAGAAAGATACTCGTCAACTGCGGCCCAGCCAGCTTCCGATTTATCCGCTATTCTGATGAGCTTGTTTCTTCGCTTTATGGCCTTTGAAGCAGCGTTGAGGGAATCGTCGAGTTTAAGAATCAGCGCTGAAACTTGATGATTCTCAGAGTTTTCAAGATCGACCAGAGATTTCAGCGAATCGACAAAAGAAAGACTATGAGTGACGTGTTCCAAAGTCTCAGTATTAATCGAACTGCTTCTTGTTGCCGCTAAACTTGAAGCTTAAGCTCGTTTCGGTCTTAAGTTTCTTCACCAAGGATGAAGACGATTTGAGTTGATCATCAGAAAGCTCACGCTTTAAATGTGAAAATTTTTTATCAAAGTAAGACCTTAAGTCTTCAAAAGACCCAACAGAGATAACTTTGGGATCCTCCACGCCTTCCTTATCAGACATGATAAGCAAGCAAAAAATTAAGAGACGGTCGATTATAGGCGGTCGATTATAGCCACTGAAATGACCTAAAGTGAGAGCACAACACGTGGTGAACCTATTTAAACACAACCCAACAATAAGCGTGATGAACACGCCTGAATGCGGTACGCATTACGTAACCTCCATTCGCACGCATAATTCCCAACGCACCGAGCATAAATACATGTATTTGATGATGATGTCCGCGGAAAGGACTGAGGGAATTTGATAACAGTGATTGCTATTGGGGTGTAGCACTTGATGGCATATAGGATTAGAAGAGAACTGAAACAAATTGTCTCAATTTCATGTTAAACTATTTTTGGTGTTGTTCAGGTGTAATACCTTGATAAAATTATGGCGGGTATGGAAAATTGAAAAACTTGTGTTTGTTTCTGTTTCTCCTATTTCCCTTGTTGCTGTTACCAAGCAAGTCCCAGGGTTCGGGTATATGGCTGCACATCTGCAACAAAAAAGTCCATTTTAGAGTCAACTCTCGCTTGCGGACATCCCGCTATAAGAGACACCCCGTTAATACGGGCAACAGCTAAATCCCAGGCAACAATAATTAACAATTATTCCTCGAGCCCGAATGGGCTCTGAGTCAATAGCCCATGATGCCGAAGACCGAATGGGCAATTGACTCAGAGGACATGAGGGCGAGAGGAATAATTGTTTTAGTAAAATCCAACTAGTTGGTAAAAAATATCGAGACAAAACAACTTTAGCTAGCAAAACGCGATTCAACTGCCATTGTTTTGGTTTTCAAAGCTCGCGCTATTCGCTTCTAGTGGACTATAAAATACAGCCTAGTAGGAGCTCAACCAATCAGAACGCAACATTGATAATAGACCACTAGTTGGATTTTACTAAATTATTATATACAGACGTTTGACTGAAATAAACTCCCGCTATTACGGACTCTCGCGATTGAGAATACTAACTCAAGGTCCGTACCTTGTCCGCTATAAAGAGAGGTGACTGTACTTCCAAAAAACTCCCACACACACTCATACAGTGTGAGCCACGTCAGAGGTTCAATCACAATGCATATCAGTATCCAGCAGTCAGTTTCGGAGAAAAAGAGGAAGTATCCGACCAACTTCCTTTGCGGAAGGTTCCATCAGTCTAGGCAAGCCCAGAGGGGCGAGTGATTTCGTTTTTATTTTTCACTTTTTCATTTTTGTTTTTAACTTTTTGATTTTCACTTCGCCATCTTGGAGAAATGGAAAAGTGAAAAATAAAAACGAAATCACTATGTGACCCTCTGGGCTTCCGTAGTCTACATCACCTGTTTAAAGATCTTTTTTATAGCTTTTTGTTATTTTGTTCAGAGATACTGTTGACAACTGCAAATTAGATTTCACGCCTCGTATGCTGTATAAATTTTCATGGTTGCCTGCATTTTGGGAGCTATTTCTGGAAGCACTTACGTCACTTTTGTTGACGCTACACGTAACTTGATCAAAGTGAAACCATAGTTAGTGGAGAAGACTGGTTAGGAAACCTGGCAAACACCAAAGATGAAAACATTGGTGCTGTAGGTTATGTTGGAAGCTCCCTAACTGTGCACAGTTCTTTGGGTTATGTTCACAGATTGTGACTGAATAAATTAATGCAATGTTTCTATTGGTCAGTAAGTTTAAAATGATAGGAATGCTATTAAACGTTGTGCATGGTCAGGTTTAAAATAGCTAGCAAAAACCTATAACAAAGGGTTTCCCAGCCATTCCACTTTAATTAACTATGATGAAACTGAAAGCTAAATGAAGGGAAAAATCCCTCATACAGGATTCATCTTTCACTTGGTAAAAGTTTTGATTGATGCTCAGGTTAGTTTTGTGCAGGTCCCGTTCTTTTATTTGTGAAGGAAAATTCAATTGACTTTTTTACATAAACTTGTCTTACAAAGTATCATTTCCTCGTAGACCCTTTTGTCGTCACGAATCAAGGACCCACTGCTGTAGTCTTGCGAACTATCAAGATTCGGGAATTTACAGCTGAGGTATGCATTTAATACGTTAGCTTCAGTTACACCTCGATTGATTAAGAAATGCCTTTGGCTTTAATCGCTGGGATCTTTTCTGACGAGCTTTAGATCAGTCGAATTCGGCACCATCGTTTATATTTCGAGATGGCAAGGCACAAATTTCATCAGCTATCGTACTCTGATCGAAGAAAAATCAAAACGCTCTGCGAGCATACACTTCAGCGTCGTGGTTGTGGATTTATTGTGAATGCGGAGGAATAGTAAGAAACGATATTTTTCCGGATACCCTTCCGTACAAATACTCTTACTTTTCTTCTTTTCTGTAACAGACGAAATCTTAACTTTTTCACCGGAAATCTGCTACAGTCTCAGTCAAAATTGTTGGGACACTTTGCCATTTACAAAGGGAGTTTGCCTTAGATACTTAAGAATCTCATACCTCTGTGATTGCTGTAATCTGTTAATTCTACGCGAGTTAGTTATCCGTGTGTGATCATTTGAGTCGGTTAACTGCAAAACAGTTCCCTTCGATCGTACCTTTCGCTTATTTATGGTCTAAAAGTTTCGTCGTCGGTTATTTAATATTTCTTATTACAAACGATTTGTTTAGAAGAATTTCGTATGCTTTGAATGGTAGTTTTGATCCTTACGTAACAACAAACAAGGAATTGCACACACTTACAATGGAAATCCAGCGTTTCCAAAGAATGAGGTTCTTAAAATCTAGGTTCTACAATGAAATTTGTAGCTTCTGTCTTTATCGCTGTCGCTGCTTAAACCGGAAAATTAAAAACCTGCAAAGTATTCGAGAATCTTTATGCTTCATCTTCCGTTGGAAATTGGTGACCAAAACATTTAAACATCTTGCCTCAGCAAACAAACGGAGTGGCTTGAACTTTTTGGTTCTTTGCTGCGAAGCCTTTGCCGGAGAAAATTATAACAGTCGAACTTCCATGTGCGATCATCTCACATAAGCGACAGTCTATCCAAAACTCGTAGTACCACCTTTTAAGAAGATACTTGAATATTTTCCGTTGTTTTAAACCGATCCCGTAAGCAATAGCTTGATAATTACAGGGTGGAAGCCCCTCTCTAGGTATCCGTTGTAGGGACGCGGACGCAATTGCCAAATCAAAGATGACTTGAGATCCCTAGGCAAAGAAAAGTACATAAGAGAGAGGTGGGGGGTGGTCTTAAAGTCTTCCTTTCGTTGCATGCTTTTAAGTACTGTAGACACCCCTAAACCTGATTCTTGCTCCCTCTTAACACTGAACGAGAAAAAAATATATGATCCATTTGGAAGACGACGTCGTTTGATTACAGGAAATGTTTACAGTGGGGACCCGCTGGATCAACCAAAAATTACTTCTTTAAAGCATGTTACGCCACGTAAGAAAGTTAAAACCCTTCCGCGCCGTTAGAAAATTTTATTTCCTTCAGTTCTTTAAGACTTTAATGTCGATTGTGGTCAAACAGAAGTATTAACTTGCTCCCCCATCCCCAACCTGGGGAACCCAGGGTATTTGACTTGCTGATGTACGCGGGAAGGAGGGAATTTGATAACAGTTACTGCTATTGGGGTGAACTTGATGGCATATAGGATTAGACGAGGATTGAAACAAATTGTCTCAATTTCATGTTAAACTATTTTTGGTGTTGTTAAAGTGCAATACTTTGATAAAATTATGGCGGGTATGGAAAATTGGGAAACTTGTGGTTTTATCTGTTTCTCCTACTCCCCTTGCTGTTACCAAGCAAGTGGAAGGGGTCGGGTATATCTGCAACAAAAAAGTCCATTTTTACTTCCAAAAAACTCCCACTCCCACTCACACTCATACAGTGTGAGCCACGTCAGAGGGTCAATCACAAGGCATATCAGTATCCAGCAGTTTTCGGACAAAAACAGGAAGAATTAGATCAACTTCATCTGCGGAAGGTTCCATCAGTCTACAGCACCTGTTTTAAGATGATTTTTTTTAAGCTTTTTATTATTTTGTTCAGAGATACTGTTGATAACTGTATATTAGATTTCACGCCTCGTATGCTGTATAAATTTTCATGCTTGCCTGCATTTTGGGAGCTATGTCTGGAAGCACTTACGTCACTTTTGTTGACGTTACACGTAGCTTGATCAAAGTGAAACCATAGTTAGTTGAGGAGACTGGTTAGGAAACCTGGCAATCATCAAAGTTGAAATTAATAGTGCTGTAGGTCATGTTGGAAGCTCCCTGACCGTGCACAATCCTTTGTTTTTTGTTCACAGATTAATTGTGACTGAATAAATTAATGCAATGTTTCTATTGGTCAAAAACTTCAGAGTGATAGGAATGTTCTTGAACGTTATGCATGGTCAGGTTTAAAATTGCTAACAAAAACCTATAACAAAAGGTTTCCCAGTCATGCCACTTTAATTAACTATGGTGAAACTGAAAGCTAAATGAAGGGAAAAATCCCTCATACAAGATTCATCTTTCACTTGGTAAAAGTTTGATTGATGCTCAGGTTAGTTTTGTACAGGTCCCATTTTTTCATTTGTGAAAGAAAATTCAATTGACTTTTTACATAAACTTGTCTTACAAAGTATCATTTCCTCGTAGATCCTTTCGTCGTCACGAATCAAGGACCCACTGCTGTACTCTTGCGAATTATCAAGATTCTGGAATTTACGGCTGAGGTATGCATTTAATACGTTAGCTGCAGTGACACTCTGACACCTCGATTGACTTTGAAATGCCTTTGGCTTTAATCCCTGGGAAACTTTCTGACGAGCTTAGCTAGATTTAATACGTTAGCTTTAGTTACACCTCGATTGATTAAGAAATGCCTTTGGCTTTATTCGCTGGGATTTTTTCTGACGAGCTTTAGATAACAGGGGCACCCAACGACAATTTTCTGAAGAATACCTGTTCGGAAGACGATTTGAGATCTAGAATTATCGGAACATTTGTTGTAAAATTACTTGCTTGCCTGCCTCTCCTAGGATTTTCGAACATCTAAAAAATGGTAAAATTGCCCATTTTCAACGGATTTTTACCCTAAAAAGGTCACCTAGAATTTTCGGGAGCCTTTTTTCTGGCTGAAATTTTCGAACAGGTAAGTTTTGATCCCTATAATTTTCGGATCACTAGACTTTCAGCTAGGAAATCCGAACAGATGAAAAATTTATAGGGCATAAAAATATGCCCATATTCACCGTTTAAATACTAAAACACGTTTAATAATGCTATGTTTAAGTGGTTTTGAGCTATATTCTCGTTGGGTGCCCCTGAGATAAGTGGATGTTGGCTCGATCGTTTATATTTCGAGATAGCAACACAATTTTCAGCCATCGTACCCTGATCGAAGAAAAATCAAAACGCTTAATGGGAGAGTACACTTCGGCGTCGTGGTTGTTGATTGATTGTGAATGGGGAGGAATAGTAAGAAATGATATTTTTCCGGATATCCTTCCGTACAGATACCCTTAATTTTTTCCTTTTCTGTAACAGACGAAATCTTAACTTTTTCACAGGAAGTCTGCTACAGTCTCAGTCAAAATTGTTGGGACACTTTGCCATTTGCACAGGGAGTTTGCATTAGATACTTAAGAATCTCATACCTCTGTGATTGCTGTAATTTGTTAATTCTACGCGTGTTAGTTATCCGTGTGTGATCCTTTGAGTCGGTTAACCGCTAAACAGTTCCCTTCGATCGTCCCTTTCGCTTATTTATGGTCTAAAAGTTTCGTCGTCGGTTATTTAATATTTCTTATTACAAACGATTTGTTTAGAAGGATTCCGTATGCTTTGAATTGTAGTTTTAATCCTCACGTAGCAACAAACAAGGAACTGCACATACGGACAATGGAAATCCAGCGTTGTTAAAGGATGTGGTTCTTAAAATCTAGGTTCTACAATGAAATTTGTAGCTTCTGTCTTTCTCGCTGTCGCTGCTTAAACCGGAAAATTAAAAACCTACAAAGTATTCGAGAATCTTTATGCTTCAACTTCCGTTGGAAATTGGTGACCAAAACATTTAAACATCTTGCCTCAGCAAACGAACGGAGTGGCTTGTACTTTTTGGTTCTTTGCTGCGAAGCCTTTGCTGGAGAAAATTATAATAATATATAGTCGAACTTCCATGTTCGATCATCTCACATAAGCGACAGTCTATCCAAAACTCGTAGTACCAACTTTTAAGAAGATAGTTGAATATCATGTTTCCGTTGTTTTAAACCGATCTCGTAAGCAATAGCTTGATAATTATAGGGTCGAAGCCCCTCTCTAGGTATCCGTTGTAGGGACGTGGACGCAATTGCCAAATCAAAGATGACTTGGAATCCCTAGGCAAGCAAAAGTACACAAGAGAAAGGACGGGTGGCCTTAAAGTCTTCCTTTCCTTGCATGCTCTTAAGCACTGTAGCCACCCCTAAACCAGATTCTTGCTCTCTTTAACACTGAACGAAAAAAAAAAATTATGATCCATTTGGGCGACGTTGTCGTTTGATTACAAGAATTGTTTACAACGGGACCCGCTGGATCAACCATTACTTCTGAAAGCATGTTACGCCACGTAAAGAGGTTATAACCCTTCTGCGCCATTAGAAAATTTATTTTCTTCAGTTCTTTAAGACTTTAATTTCGATTGTGCTCAAACAGAAGTATTAACTTGCTCCCCCATCCCCAACCTGGGGATGAAACCCAGGGTATTTGACTCGCTGATGTACGCGGAAAGGTGGGAATTTGACAACAGTGAGTGCCACTGGGGTGTAGAACTTGATGGCATATAGGATTAGAAGAGGATTGAAACAAGTTGTCTCAATTTCATGTTAAACTACTTTTGGTGCTGTTAAAATGTAATACCTTGATAAAATTATTGCGGGTGTGGAAAATTTAGAAACTTGTGTTTTTTTCTGTTTCTCCTATTCCCCTTGCTGTTACCAAGCAAGTGGAAGGGATCGGGTATATGGCAGCACATCTGCAACAAAAAAGTCCATTTTACTTCCAAAAAACTCCCACACACACTCATACAGTGTGAGCCACGTCAGAGGGTCAATTACAAGGCATATCAGTATTCAGCAATTTTCGGAGAAAAACAGCAAGTATCAGACCAACTTCCTCTGCGGAAGGTTCCATCAGTCTACAGCACCTGTTTTAAGATGTTTTTTTTTAAGCTTTTTGTTATTTTGTTCAGAGATACTGTTGATAACTGTATATTAGAATTCACATCTCGTATGCTGTATAAATTTTTATGGTTGCCTGCATTTTGGGAGCTATTTCTGGCACCACTTACGTCCTTTTTGTTGACGTTACTCGTAGCTTGATCAAAGTGAAACCATAGTTAGTAGAGGAGACTGGTTAGGAAGCCCGGCAAACATGAAAGTTGAAATTAATAGTGCTGTAGGTTATGTTGGAAGCTCCCTGACCGTGCACAATCCTTTGTTTTTTGTTCACAGATCAATTGTGACTGAATAAATTAATGCAATGTTTCTATTGGTCAAATCCTTCAGCGTGATAGAAATGTTCTTGAACGTTGTGCATGGTCAGGTTTAAAATTGCTAACAAAAACCTATAACAAAGGGTTTCCCAGCCACTCCACTATTATTAACTATGGTGAAACTGAAAGCTAAATGAAGGGAAAAATCCCTCATACAAGATTAATCTTTCACTTGGTAAAAGTTTTGATTGATGCTCAGGTTAGTTATGTGCAGGTCCCGTTATTTTATTTGTGAAGGAAAATTCAATTGACTTTTATACATAAACTTGTCTTACAAAGTATCGTTTCCTCGTAGATCCTTTCGTCGTCACGAATCAGGGACCCACTGCTGTAGTCTTGCGAACTATCAAGATTCGGGAATTTACAGCTGAGGTATGCATTTACTACGTTAGCTTCAGTTACACCTCCATTGATTAAGAAATGCCTTTGGCTTTAATCGCTGGGATCTTTTCTGACGAGCTTTAGATCAGTCGAATTCGGCAAGATCGTTTATATTTCGAGATGGCAAGACACAATTTTCAGCTATCGTACCCTCGGATCGAAGAAAAATCAAAACGCTATGGGAGCGTACACTTGGGCGTCGTGGTTGTGGATTAATCGTGAATGCGGAGGAATAGTAAGAAATGATATTTTTCCGGATACCCTTCCGTTCAAATACCCTTACTTTTCTTCTTTTCTGTAACAGACGAAATCTTAACTTTTTCACCGGAAGTCTGCTACAGTCTCAGTCAAAATTGTTGGGACACTTTGCCATTTCGACAGGGTCGACTTTGCATTAGATAACAAAGAATCTCATACCTCTGTGATTGCTGTAATCTGTTAATTCTCCGCGTGTTAGTTATCCGTGTGTGATCGTTTGACTCAGTTAACCGCTAAACAGTTCCCTTCGATCATCCCTTTCGCTTATTTATGGTCTAATAGTTTCGTCGTCAGTTATTTAATATTTCTTATTACAAACGATTTGTTTAGAAGGATTCCGTATGCAGTTTGAATGGTAGTTTTAATCCTACCGTAACAACAAACAAGGAACTGCACATACGGACAATGGAAATGGAGCGTTGTCAAAGGATGTGGTTCTTAAAATCTAGGTTCTTATACGCAGGTTTTACTGTATCGATAATGATAAAAGAGAACCATCAATGAGTTCCCACCCTGGGGGAAGAAAAACTCCGAGCTGTTTGTTTACTGATGGGCACGGAAAGCGAGAATTTGTCTAAAGGAGTAAGGGATTGGAAGGAAGGAGGGGAGGGAGGGGTGGGTAATTTGATACCACGTTATTAGTGGAGGATTAAAAACGGCAAACTGCCTCAATCTCTTGCAATGAATTCATATCACCTTGATAAAATTTTAGCGGATATATAAAGTTGGGAGGAGTTTGAGGAAAAACTATCTTTCGCCATATTACGAGTTAAATTTGTCACCAGTCCGGCTGTCAAGCAAGTCCCAGGGGTAGGAAATATGACAGCACATCTGCGACGTCAATTGAAATTCCATTTTACTTCAAATCAAACACAAAATGACTGAGCCTCGTTAGAAGGTCACTTATCACGAATCATATCCGGCAGGGGTGCGGAGAAAAACAGAAAGTCTCAGACCAACTTCCTCAGTGGAAGATGCCATCAGTCTACAGCATCTGTTATAAGTTTTTTTGTGAGGTTTTTTTTGTTATTTTGTTCAGAGAAATATTAATAAGGGACTGTGCAATAATTATCAGGAGGGGGGAGGCTCTAAAACCAGAGGGGGGGCCTTAAGTTAAAATAATGGAAAGGAGGGGGGCTCTACATTAGATTTCTCAAGTAAGTTGAGGGGGGGTCTTAATTAAATTTCACAAATTCGATAATGAATAAATAAACATTTTCCAAATAGACAGATGCCACTCCTTTGACTATCCATAATGTCTAAATATTGCATCAACATAAACACATGCTTTAACTTATTTAGAATGTCAACATATGATAGATTGAAACAATCGTTCATGCACAGAAGTCACAAACCACGTTGTGAGCTTTGCCAATAAAACATTTGGCATTTAAGAGGTCCCGCAGACATGCCAGGTCTGTTCTTGATTTAAACAGCGAGAGGGTTTCTAGGTCTACAGTTTCCAGCTGAGGAATGCCACATGCTTCTGTTTCATAGTTGTCATCAATGGGTTCACCTCCCAAAGAGCGAAAAATTATACAGGTTCGGGTCCTACGGCTTTCTGAGGCAGCAATCCTCTTCTTCTCCCTTTTTTTCTTCTGTTCCTTCTTTTTTCTTGATTTGGATGCTTTAGATTTGGCACCAATAGAAAATGTCGCTTTATATTTAGCCATCACCCTATCCAGGTCAATCAGACGATTCGGAAATTGACGATTATGAAGAACAAAGTTTCGAGGTGCTCTTCATCCCTGACGACGCAGTGGAATACGTTGCAGTACGGTGAATAAAGGTACGGGTTAGAGAGGGGGGGGGCACATCATAATTTTAAGAGAACGTGAGGGGGGGTCAGAGCTAATCTTGACGCTGCTGGAGGGGGGACCTATCTAATTTTTCCTTTGGTGAAGCTCATTTTAGGACCCCCCCTTCCTGATAATTATTGCACAGTCCCTAACTGTATATTAGAGTTAATGTGTTCTTTCGTATGCTTCATTAGTTTTCAAATTTTTCCTGATTTGCTGCATTTTTAAAGCTATTTCTGGAAGCACTTACTGTACGTTCCTTTTGTCGACGTAATTTGATCAAAGTGAAACTGAAAGCTAAATTACAAAAGGGAAAAATCCCTTCAACTTTTTCGAGCTTGGTAGAAGGGTTGATTGTTGCTTGGTAAGTTTTGTGCAAGTCCTGTTATTTTTGTGAAGGAAAATGCAATTGACTTTTAACTTATTTTTGTCTTACAAAATATAATTTCCTCTTAGACCCTTACGTCGGGACAAATCAAGTGAAACAGCAAGACTACTTGGGAATTTATGACTAAGGTAGGCATTGCATGAGCTAAAGTTACGCTAGAACTTCAAGGTTCCTTTACCTTAGAAATGCATGTGGTTCTTAATCTCCAGGGTTAAACGTTTGTCAAAGTATGTTAGTCCGTGTTGTCTATGATCTTTCAGATCGCAGAGAACTTTTTCAGCGAGATTACCCGTCATGCAGGATTTCCTCTCAGCCATTTCACTGATTTATTATGCATACATGGTTATCATCCCACTCTGTATACAGTCGAACCTCCATTAAGTGGCCACCTATTAAGCGGCCATCCTCCATTAAGCGGCCAGTAATCATGAGTAATCAATGCCCCCGAAAATTCTCAAGCGCATAGCAATCATGCCTATTTTATCGTCGGTCACATCCTTATTAAATAGCCAGACTTCGAATAAACACTTCGAACTTACAGGCAGTTTCAGACCAACTGTTCGGAAGTCAGCCAAGCGCGGTCATTGCACGCGTGCTGAACAAGAATGTTGTATCATGACACACTAGAAACAATAGAAAACTCCCAAAGCACAAAGTCAGCCAAAACGCTAAAAATCTTCAATGTTTACTCAAGTTTGGGCTTATAGAAGATAATGTCACAGTTTTTCAATGATCATGAAATTTAGAATTCGGGTAGTCAGTTAATCAATTGTGGCCCTAAAAAAAATTTGAAGGAAAAAAAACTACGAATGTTTAAGAACATGCTATTTTCGTGAGAAGGACTCTTAAACGCTGACAAACGTCAACAACTAGCTAAAACTATAATTTGTAAATGTTTGCATTGTTCGAAATCGCGCGCATTTACAAGGCCCTAAAGTTTTTTGCTGGCTTGCAAGGACCCATCTGTTATAAAGATCCCCAAAATAAAGGGATAAATCTGATAGTTTATTAGATATAATCGTGTAAAGTTGGCTTTTCATTTTCGCATAAATTATGACCGAAATTTGAAAACCGCTGAATTTCTCGCATTGGGTCTTCGCGATTTTGGTGAAAGTCAGTGTTCAACGCAAGGCACTAATACGCACTATATGTTGCCGAGAGATTTTCACGAAAAAATACCGGCAACAGCAGAATTTCGACTCAGACCCCAAAGAGGCGTGGCACTATAACCACGTGACATTTACTCCGATTGCCAAAAATTTTATGCTATATCGTAGATTGATCTATATGTTATTCATACTATATGTTAGACTTACGATCAAAGTAAAGGTGGGGATACCAGCGAGCTTCAAAGTAGAATGGTACCCTCACAAAATAACTGGGTCGAGTCACCTTAAGTTTCCTTTTTCCCGCCGAAACTGACGTTCTCGTTCCAGTCTTTTCCCAGTCAACAGACGTCGTCGTCATGAAATTCGTCGTGTTCTTATGTTCCCCATTACCGGTTCGTCGTCGCTAGAGTTGCTAATGTCGTACCTAGGAAAGAAATTATAAGAAATTGTTGACCCTTTTCGTCGGGACAAATCAAGCGAACGATCAAAACTACTTGGGAATTTCTAACTAAGGTGGGCATTGCATTAGCTGAAGCTACACTAAAACTCAAGGTTTCTTTACCGTAAAAATGCAAATGGAGCTCCACGCGCACGAGCGTAGCCCCATACTTAATATAAAAAAAAGTGTGGTAATCTACTTGCCCCAGCTGTTACCCGAGAAGTTTTGGTAATCACGTAACCGTACGCTCGCCCGTTCCACGGGCATACCAATGTGAAATAACTGAATCAACAGGTAATATATATATTTACCCAGGTCTAAAAGCGAAGCTTTGGTTAATAATAGTTATAAACAAAAAAAATTAAATCGCGTAATGTTCAACGGGGACGGCAATGAAAATGGCATCAAGATCAATAGATCTAACAAGAATCGCCAAAAGGTGATTTTTACTGTGCTGCCAATTTAATTTTCCTGGGGGAGTGGGTGGCTGCACACTTAGGCCACCAGGCTTGTCGCTGACAATTGCGTGACGTAGCATCTCATTTGAGAGTTTAAAAACAGTTACTCATTTGACATTGCACCCTTTTGGAAGACTTTCGTAACAAGAAAAATGAGTACCATTTTTAAGTCGGGGCAGTATAGTACCTTTTCAAATTCCACCATTATGAATAAAAATAAGGAAGTGAGCCATTGATTTTAAGCAGGAAACAGTCCCTCTGCTCCCCAAAATATAGTGTGACTACAACTTGACTTAACCGGAAATTTAAAAAACTATTGTCGTTACGGGTCAAAACGCCGTTAATATAAACAAGTAGTACATTTCTCAATTCTGGTTCTTAAAGCTAACAAAGCAAATTAAATTGAAATTTTGTTTTTGTCTGATATTGCGTTATGAAGCCTTTGTAACTGTCCTAGTGAACAGATATAATATTTGTTTGACGTGGTGATCTACCGTGAGCATATTCGCCAGGACATTCCTTTCCTTTAAGGAATGGTTTTTCACACTCAAAGCAAGAATCGTAATAAGATAAAAAGAGACATTGGCTGTCACATCTACTTTATGGAAGATAATTTATTGTATGCAATTCCTAAGTTGTGCGCCTTGTGTAGTTCAATGTTGTTACTAAAGTTGTTAGTACAAGTCGTATATTCTAGCATAGTGCACACAGCGAGCATAGAGATCAGAAAATGCCGCGTAAAGTGGTCGCTTACAAGAGCTTAAAAACAATGAAAAATCAGTTAACTTTCAGGCCCAAAAAGTGGTTGCGGTCGCTTACGGCAGGTGGTCGTTTACTAGAGGCTCCAACTATAAGGCTTTTACTGGGAAAGTTTTGGTGTTTAGGATAGGCCGTCTCTTACGGAAGGTGGTCGCGTCTATTTTCTTCTTCCCCCACCCCTACCCACTTGCGCTAGCGGTCAATAAATCCCCCGCGATTTATATTTTTTATAGCCTGTGTACAGACTCCCCTCCGGCCTCAATAACAATCGGAAATCGGGTTCATTTTCCGAGTTTTTACTGAGGTGGGGGTCTGTGCACAGGCTATATTTCTTATCACCCGCGCTAGACGGACTTTGAAGAGAAAATGGAGGGTCTGTGAACAGACTAAAAATAATTATGTTTTCACCTTACTGTTACTACCCTGCGAGTAGGGATTTCTCTCTTGCATGGCTTTTAGCGTTTACGAAGTCAATGGCGTGGCTTGTGTGTCGTATAGTTGGTTTGTTTACCCCCGGTCATGCCCCGTGAGAAACCTCTGCAGCAAGCCGCTTGGGATTTCCGTTGAGCATGCGCCAGATTAATAATTCGTTGCTATAGAGTAGTAACTAGTAATAGTTGACACTACAGCTTCCCCCGTTCTGTATATTGTCGGTGAAAGGTATTCTTGCTCGTTGTGTAGCTCTTTGAAATATACCGATTCATAATGAAGATTTTCAAACATATTCCTTACAATAGGTGAGATAAATAGAGGAAGCGCAAGGTTTGATGCACAGTTTCAGCTCGATTTACACAGCTTTGATAAAATAATAATAATGATAATAATAATAACATGTTTAAACAGGATGACCTTTTCAGTTATAAAAACTGCTATCAATATGGGTCCTGATCAAAAACATTCTCACTTTCGAGAAATGAAAATTAGACGAGAGGTACTTACCTTGAAGTGTAATTGAAGTTCTCTTAAGATATGTGGAGCATTATGGGATAATTATGCATACTTCCTACCTACTTACTGGTCAGCGGTCACGTTTCAAAGAAGCTATTCAAATGCAAATCAGCAGTGATATAAACCCCAGGAGGCGGCGTGATAACCAGTTCTTCCTGAAGGGCAAATATGATAGGCCAAGGTCCTCAAGAGAACCAAGGAAAAGTAAAAAGAGACAGGGTTGGGAAGCATTATCCCATAATGCTCCACATATCTTAAGAGAACTTCAATTACACTTCAAGGTAAGTACCTCTCGTCTAATTTTCATTTCTCTTTCGATATGCTCCGCATTATGGAATAATTATGCGATTTTAAAGAACCGCGGCCTAAACACACCAAGCAATTCCATGCACAGCAAAATAAGGCATTTATTAAGATATAGGCCTAGACCTATTCTCGAACATCTCTCAAATAATGTCTGTGAAAAACATGCTCACTAGACCAATCGGCCATCTTAAGGATATCTGCAACTGGGGTGCCTGTGACAAACGCATGAGATGTGGCAGCCCTCTTACACTGTGTGCCTTAAATTTCGAAGTGTCAATCCCTGCGGACTGTAACACTGACATGATCCACCTAGCTATTGTCCTAGGGGACACTGGGTTGTGGGGCCTAATGAAGGACAAAAACAATTTAGAAGCAAAATGTCCGCTACGAAACCTAAGTGTTTCGGAGCGAGAAATATACCCTTTAACGCAACAAACGGGCAAATTGAAGCACAACCCGAAGACGAAAATGTGATCTCAGTAGACTTCCCTGGCCTGGAAGTCTATAACAGATCAGTCACAACAAAGCTAATTGAATCTCGAGATACCTTTCTGAAATTTAGGTCTAAAGCAGATAATGTCTGCTGTCTCTGTGCAGAGGCTAATGCACACAGCATGACAGTCTTGAGAGTTAACAACTTTAAACTTAGCTCACGTAGAGGTGCTAAAGTCTTTAAATATTCAGTCACTTTAGAAACATCCCATGTAGAAGAATACCTTGGAGTAGGTGGTCTGAGAATGTAAACTCCCTTGATAAGTCTCGCTATTAAAGGATGTGAATCAAGAGAATCTCGATCATCATTCATGGAACAAGATTGGCTGAACTGTTGACAACTGTAACAGAAGTGGATACCAACTCTGGGTAGGCCATACTGGTGCAATTAACAAAACTACGGCTTTGTCGTGGCGAATCCTGGCTAGTACTCGAGGCAGCAAACTAAAAGGAGGAGAGGCATAGCAATTCATATGAGCCCAGCTCAAAGAAAAGGCATCTATAGCCACTGCACCTGGCTGTGGGTGCCAGGAGATAAACTTGCAGTCTTAGCATTAAGCCTAGATGCAAAGAGGTCAGTGTCAGGAATAAAGGTTTGAGAAAAAATTTGCTGAAAAACCTCACCATTTAAGGACCACTCCAAATTAGAGGAGATTTCCCTCGATAAGGTATCGGCCTGAGTATTAACCTTCCCTGGGATGTGCTGAGCAGAAATGAAAATATCCCTCAACTTGCACCATTCCCAAATACTTCTGGACAATGAATCTAATAAGGGGGATCGTACACCCCCCATATTATTAATATAGGCCACTGCAGTGGAGTTGTCAACTGCAAGTCTAACATGAATGGACCTTGAGTTAGACACAAAACACTGGAGAGCATGAAATGATGCTAGAAGTTCCAGGTAATTAATATGATGTTTGCATTCACTTTGAGACCATCTGCCAGATGCAGACAGACTACCACTCACGGCTCCCCAACCAATCAAACTTGCATCACTCTGGATGTAAATATCAATTTTCGGAATCTGAAAAAGTTCACCATTGCACTGTGCAATATTCTCAATGACCCACTGTAAATCAGAACGAGCTTGAGAGTTTAAAGAAAGTGTCTTGACATAATCAAGGCTTCCCGACAAAGTCTGGGTCTTGCATAACTCTAAGGAACGGTAATGCATCTCTAGGTAATTCACAGCCGGGAGTGCAGAAACTAACTGCCCAGTTACCTTAGCAACATCCCTAACACTAGGTTGATGCTTAGCTAAAAGGGCTTTACAGGCCAAGACTATTTTCTCTGACTTAACAGCTGGCAACTGCAATCTCATTGCGATGGAATTAATTATGAAACCCAAATAAAGGATCTCATTGACAGGAACTAGCTGAGATTTCTCAAAATTGACAGTAAAGCCCAACTCACAAAGAGTTTGTTTCAAGACC
Source organism: Porites lobata (assembly GCA_942486035.1). Taxonomy (NCBI): domain Eukaryota; kingdom Metazoa; phylum Cnidaria; class Anthozoa; order Scleractinia; family Poritidae; genus Porites; species Porites lobata. The sequence continues at coordinate 1,043,945 of CALNXK010000154.1, forward strand.
TCAAGTTGCTGTAAACACTCATCATAAGAGCTTGCAATAAGTATGAGATCGTCAATGAAAATAATAACCCTGAAGCCAAGAAATCTAAAATAAGCCATAACAGGCTAAAAAATCTTAGTGAAGACCCTGGGTGCAAGGCTGTACCCAAAAGGTAAGCAAGTAAACTCATAACGCTTGAAATTCCAAAGAAAACGCAAGTATTTACGATGGGGCTGGAAAATAGGTACACTGAAATAAGCATCTTTAAGGTCAATAGAGACCATGAAGTCCCCAGGGGAAATACAATTCAAGGCCATGCGGATATTCTCCATCTTAAAATGAATCTTTTCAACAAATTGATTTAAGGGCTTAAGGTTTATAACTGGCCGAAAGTCCCCAGTCTTCTTGGGAACCAAAAAGACTGTAGAAATGAATTCATTATCACAAGGAGACACTTCAGTCACAGCGCCCTTGGAAATTAGCTTGTTAATCTCTGACTCAATTAAAGCAGTTTCCCTTTCAGTAAATTTAGGAAACTTTGGTAGATTTACTTGATGAGGGGTTGTTTCAAACTCAAGGTGATAACCTGAGACAGTTTGTAAGATCCATGGATCACTAGTAAACTCCCAGATAAACTACCGTCTGTAACAAAGGTACAGAGCGTACATGTACCTTGTTTACACTTTGTCCTTCTGTGGTTTGGTGCTGGTTATTGATCGTCCTCCCACTTGATGCCGGTCGTGAAAGTAACTTCCACGACCTCGGTCGCCTAAAAAAGTGGACTTTCTACCAGACCTCTGTGGGTAGCTCCTACTAGGTGCATCAGACCCTCTCTTGTAAGAACTGACCATGTTCTTGATTGAAGTCGGACGGCCAGACACCCTCCTAGATATCTTATTGACCTCTCCGATCTCCTTAATATGCTTGGGCAATTCATCCCCAAACAAACAAGTTGTAATGGTATTAGACTTGTTACAAACAGACTGGTAAGGCTTAGCGATATCTGGTTTAAGAAACTCTCTTCGTTTAAGAGATGTAAGAAATGAGGCATGCCCCAGAAAGGTAACAGCGTCTGCCAATAAAGGTAGCAAAACATTGGGATCCATTGAAGACTTGTCTTTACGAGCTTTAAGTGTTGAATCAAACAACTGTATAATAGGCTGTGATGCCTTGACAATACCTTTCTGGAGCTCCTGAAGACCGAGGTCCTTGGATTTAGACTCCTTAGACAAATCGTGCCACAACTCTAAATTGACTTTAGGCACACACAAGTATTTACAATTAGCAGGAGTCTTATACTTTTCGTACAGATCCTTTAACTTGGAATCCATGGCTTTTTTTTGAAAGCGTCATTAACACGTTGAGCAATGACCTCAGCCACTTCAGGCCCAAAACTTTCGGTTTCCTCGAAGACCGAAGGGAACTTAAACTCCTCCTCGTGAGGCTCATTAGTCGAGGCGACTTCGTGTGAAACTACTGCGGCCGAGGGGTCAAAAACCCCTTCGGCGGTTTCTGAAGAGGACTTTGAATTATGAGCCTCTGAACCAGAGTACTCAGTCCTAGATTTCTCGCTACAGAACTTTGCAGCAAGGTCGTTGAGCTTTTCAAGAATACTATCTATTCCGAGCTGTTCCTTCAACTCATCCAAATCAAATTCCACGTGGTCTGTATCGTCGACCCCAACCGCGTCGTGAACTTCATTCGCAATCACCACATTGGGTTCCAAAGGTGCAGTGTTAGCGCCGGCTGGCGAAGACATCACCACGTGGGCAAGCGAAACTCTTGCTGTCAACTGTCGAGCGCCAAATAAGCGACGGAAGCTAAAAGAAGGAGTAAAGCGACCAAAAGAACAAATGTGAGTAGACGAACAAGGAACACCCCTTGAAAAAGCGAAAACAAGGAACGTAAAATAGAAAAATATAAACGAACTCGCTGACCTTGTAAAGCACGAAAGGAAGAACTGGTTATCACGCCGCCTCCTGGGGTTTATATCACTGCTGATTTGCATTTGAATAGCTTCTTTGAAACGTGACCGCTGACCAGTAGGTAGGTAGGAAGTATGCATAATTATCCCATAATGCGGAGCATATCGAAAGAGAACAGTGTATTCTAAACCATAACAAAAGATTTAATTAGAAGTTGAATTTTCGCTATTTCTCTTTCACTTTTTACATTCAGTTCATTTTATTTGCCGGAAAGTAAGCCTTAGAAATTAAAAGGACGTTTGATCGATTCACGCTCGCGCATTCTAGTCTTATTTGAAACTTTATAACGGAAGGACATCTGTGAGCAGGGAATAAGTCAGCATAGAATTTGATTGTGGGAGAATTTCTGTAATCGTCCATCGTTCTGCTAGTGATAAGCTAGCCGTTGTTCACTCGTCTTGCTTGTTTGGGGCTGAGTCTCATTCCGGTCAAACGGAGAGAAAGAGTGTCTGGCAAGGTTTCCAATACAAATCAAAGATTTTTGAACTCATGTCTGGCAAACTCTCCAAGTGTTTATATATACACAGTTAAACGCAACTTCTAAGCTCATCTGCGCTTAACGAGTGTCTTTTGGTCCATAACTTTCAAAACAACTGCTTTTCAGAATGTCACTGCGTAACGTAAAAGAGTATCGAAGTATGACTGCACAATAAATGTCACAAAATCTACCTGAGCGGTCCCTTCGGGATTTTCTGTCTTTACGTCATCCTAACCATTTCGTACTTGCGGGCGCAAGCAATAGAAACGTCATCATTACCTACCGATTCCTCGCAGCCCATGTTCAAGCAAATCGAGATTTTTTTCTCTATTGACTGTATGACTGTATATTTCAACTGTATGTACTTTCCTTAATATACGCGCGAATTACTAGAGTACCTCCCCCCGGATTTCGCTTTCTGGGCGAAATCCTGCGGGGCAATGACGTAAATTTATCACTTAAAAGAAATTAGTTCCGTCGACCGGAAATACGTCTGCTCTTCGCAGGCTACCCATTTCCGGACAAACAAACGTGGATGATTTTTAAAATCGCTTTATTCAAACTTTTTATCGCTGTTTTTTGTAGTATACATGCGATAGTTTCAGTGGTGCCTCTGATGTACGATATAGTCGTCGACTATACCGTACATCAGAGGCACCTCTGAAAGTGAAACTATCGCACGTATACTACAACCTTACAACATACGTGTTGCACACTAATGTCAAGGACAAAGACAAACCGGAGGACAGACGGGGAGCAGTATTAAAGATCATGCTGCAACTGCCAGGCTAGTTACATTGGTGAAACCGGCAGAAACCTTAGCATGCGACTGACCGAACGAATACGAGCGACGAAAATGGTGACGTCAACAATCACATTGCTGATCACCATTTACAGACGAAACATCAAATCGACCGCGCGACACTGCGACTTGTATTACGTATTCTCAGACTATTATCAACGACCCACTTTAGAAATCTGGTTTACTAACTGAGAACAAACGTCATTGAATCGTAGTCAACAGTTGCCGGCACCGTACAAACGACTTTATTGACAGACTCAAGCAAAACTAATTACGAAAGAATGACTGGACAACCCACAATTGGACTAACATACACGACTGTTTAACTGTGACAATATAGACGGATGGAAAGTCAACTGTCCAATGACATTACGTGTCTTCATAGCCAATAATAAAATCACTACTTAACTGACAGACGACCAATAACATCACGAAATTGTCCAATCAGATCAATAATCAGAGTTCAATACAGTCGAACCTCCCGTAAGCGAGCACCCAAAATGCAAAGACTGAGTGGTCGCTTACGGGAGGTGGTCACTTACAAGAATCGAACCACAGGGGGCCTCTTCCGAGAAGAGGTCTGGGTACATCTACTTTGTGGAAGATAAGTTACGCCATATGTAGTTCAATGTTGTTTCTAAAGTTCTTCGTACATGTCGTATATTCTAAGTAGCATAGTGCACACAGCGAACTAGGAATCAGAGAATGCGTCAAGTGGTCGAGTTTGGTCGCTTACTAGAGCTTAAAAACAATGGAAAATCGTTAAACTCTCAGGCCCAAAAAGTGGTCGCGGTCGCTTACAAGAGGTGGTCATTTACTAGAGGTTCCAACTGTAAGGCTTTGACTGGGAAAGTTTTGGTGCATGAGTTTTGGATAGGCGGTCTCTTATGGGAGGTGGTCGCTTACGAGAGGTGGTCCCACATGGAGGTTCGACTGTACCATCAACTGACGTAATACAACTCACTTTGACTCTTCAGATGATTACCGCGCGTCAGTCAACGTCAATGCAACAGTCCTATTTTGTACTACGTTAGCCCTCGGACGATCATGCTCATCCTACTTATAGATCTACTTAAGAAAATAGGAGGGAAAAAAGGAAAACTCCTCAGGTTTTTGCAACGAGTTGGACTTGAGCTGGAACCATCTGTGAAACTATTACAGTTTTTCGAAAACCCAGAAGCTTAAAATACCTGTAACTTTTTCGGTGTTTTGGTGGTAAAGAAATAGGTTTTCTTTTCAATTGCTAAACACTTGTATTCCGCTACCCAGAGATGTTAACCCTAAGAAATAAGTTCACTTTCCCAAATTTGAATTTTCTGAAATGTTTCCGCTGGCCCGGTTTGTAGTTTGTTGACAACAAATTTAATTTTGTCGTTGGAAGGTAAATGAACATAGAATGAGTAGATAGACAATTTTTATTACATAAACACCAATGAAATGCCAAGTGAGCTTTCGCGCGAAAACTTGATATCTTCACATGTGAAAATAACATGTTATCTTCACATGTGAAAATGTCATTGTTGCTATAGCTTCATAATAAACCGCACCTTTGAGACCAAAAAACTATTTAAGTAAAATTGTAGGTATTTCATTGGTGTTTATATAATAAATAGAACATTACATGGTCGCTTAGAGATGCGAAATTTCTCTTCTCGTGTTAAAAAATATATATATTCATGAGTGAGCGCAGCGAACGAGTAAAATATTTTTCAACACTCGAAGAGAATTTTCCCATCTCCTCGCGGCCATATAATATCCTCTATATATACACCATGTTTAAACAATGGTAGATCTGTTTCTTTGTTGTTGTTTTTTTTTTTAAATTTCGATCATTATTACCATACGAATGTTAATATTTTCCTTTTTTAGAGACGACCCCAGTCCATAAAGTCCATAACGAATTGTAAAGGAGCTAATAAATAAGCTTTTACTCCAGCTTTTAATTTTACTTTTCAGACCCTCTTCGTTATCGCACAAAAAGAGAAATGGTATCAGCAAAAAAAAGAAACCACAGTATGTGGCTGACCTGAAATAGCACAGCCAGCAAAAAAAAAAAATATGACAACCACAGCTATTAATGGTAATACTGGCGACCCCTTTGTCAACCTTAAAGATTTACAGCACGCATTGGGCCTCGCCTATTACAGTCTGGGAGATTTCCGGAAAGCAATACAGTACCATGAACGAGACCTCAAAATTTCGAAAGAAGTGGGAGACAGGGCAGGAGAAGGAAAAGCGCACGGTAATCTTGGTAACGCCTTTAGAAATATTGGAGATTTCCAGAAAGCCATAGAGTACCATGAACGACACCTCAAAATTTCGAAAGAAGTGGGAGACAGGGCAGGAGAAGGAAAAGCGTACTGTAATCTTGGCAACGCCTATGACAGTCTTGGAGATTTCCAGAAAGCCATAGAGTACCATGAACGAGACCTCAAAATTTCGAAAGAAGTGGGAGACAGGGCAGGAGAAGGAAAAGCGTACGGTAATCTTGGCAACGCCTATGACAGTCTTGGAGATTTCCAGAAAGCCATAGAGTACCATGAACGAGACCTCAAAATTTCGAAAGAAGTGGGAGACAGGGCAGGAGAAGGAAAAGCGTACGGTAATCTTGGCAACGCCTATCACAGTCTTGGAGATTTCCAGAAAGCCATAGAGTACCATGAACAAGACCTCAAAATTTCGAAAGAAGTGAGAGACAGGGCAGGAGAAGGAAAAGCGTACGGTAATCTTGGCAACGCCTTTAGAAATATTGGAGATTTCCAGAAAGCCATAGAGTACCATGAACGAGACCTCAAAATTTCGAAAGAAGTGGGAGACAGGGCAGGAGAAGGAAAAGCGTACTGTAATCTTGGCAACGCCTTTAGAAATCTTGGAGATTTCCAGAAAGCCATAGAGTACCATGAACGACACCTCAAAATTTCGAAAGAAGTGGGAGACAGGGCAGGAGAAGGAAAAGCGTACTGTAATCTTGGCAACGCCTATTACAGTCTTGGAGATTTCCAGAAAGCCATAGAGTACCATGAACGACACCTCAAAATTTCGAAAGAAGTGGGACACAGGGCAGGAGAAGGAAAAGCGTACTGTAATCTTGGCAACGCCTATGACAGTCTTGGAGATTTTCAGAAAGCCGTTCACTATTATAAAGACAGTGTTTTGGCCTTCGAAAATATCAGGGGAAATCTCATATCTAATGACGAATGGAAGATTAGCCTGAGAAGTAAGCACGAGGTTAGTTATTCGAGGCTATGGTGGCTGCAGTTTAAGCAAGATAAAGTCGTTGAGGCACTTTTAACTGCTGATCATGGACGCGCACAAGCTTTAAACGATCTTTTGGGGTTCAAGTATGGGTTCAAAGGGCTACGTCCAGAAATAGGAACACCCTCTGCAACAACACCTGACATTCTTAGTTACCTGCCACCAAATACAGCTTTCATTGGTATCAACAAGGAAGGAATAGTTCTCTGGGTGAACGAGAAAGGAAACGAAATCAAAACTAGAAGAACTCCGATCGATATCTCAGACACAACCTATTTTGAGTCTCTATTGGAGACTACACGGAAAGAAATAGGTGTGAGAGCTGATGTTAACTGTGAAGATCGCTCATTAGGAAACCCAAACGATAAAAAGCTAGCGGAAGAAAGATCCTCCAGTACGCCAAGTTCTCACCCTTCATATTTTGAGACAGAGTCATTACAAACATTGTACAATGTTGTTATAGATCCTATAAGAGACTTACTCCATGGCGATGAAGTCGTGATTGTTCCACAAGGCCCTCTGTGTTTAACGCCTTATGCTGCTTTCATGGAGAAGAAATCCAAGTACCTTTGCGAAACGTTTAGAATTCGCCTACTTCCCTCACTTTATAGTCTTCGATTAATCCAAAATTGTCCGGCAGATTGGTACAGCAAGGCTGGCGCCCTTCTCGTCGGCGATCCGTGGGTTCAAGAGGTAATTTATGAAGGAGAGAAATTAATGCAGTTAGAGTACGCCAAAAAGGAAGTGCAGATGATTGGGGGAATACTTCAAACTGCACCTCTCGTTGGAAAGCATGCAACAAAAGATGAAGTTTTGAGACGTATCTCCTCGGTTGCTTTGGTGCACATTGCTGCTCACGGTAAAATGGAAACAGGAGAAATTGCCTTGGCCCCCAACACAACACGTTCATCCCCGATTCCAGTCAAAGAAGACTATCTCTTAACTATGAAGGATGTTTTAAAGGCGCAGATTAGGGCAAGACTTGTTGTACTCAGTTGCTGTCATAGTGCTCGAGGAGAGGTCAAATCTGAGGGTGTGGTCGGCATCGCACGTGCTTTTTTGGGTGCTGGTGCTCGTTCTGTTCTGGTGTCCCTGTGGGCGATTGACGACGAGGCTACGATGGAGTTCATGGAATTTTTCTACCGACAACTAGTCAATGGAAGAAGTGCCAGTGAGGCTCTGAATGAGGCCATGAAATCCATGAGAGAATCTGACCGCTTTAGTGCAGTGAGGTACTGGGCACCGTTTGTTCTCATTGGTGACGACGTGACGCTTGAGTTTGAGGGCATCAAATAAATAGCAAGGTATTTTGGAATGTATTTAAACCTGGAATCATATTACGTGCTTAAACAAAATTTTTATAAGGCAACGAACTCAACCGGTGCCACTTAACATCAAGCTGCCAATCACAGGTCATGACTTTAGGATATTTTAGGCAGTCGAACACAAGAACATTTCTGTACATTACAAAGTGTCGGTGGCTCTGTTTGAGTTCGTTCCATTGTAAAATTACAGTAGAACCTGCCATAAGGGACCACCTAAAATGCCAATATTTGCCGGTCACTTACGAACGGTGGTCGCTCAGGAGTGGTTCCAGGTATGGTGCTTTGGGTGGAAAAATGATTTTGGTATTTTTGATGAGTGGTTGGTTATGAGATGCAACAGAGGTCATAGTATGACTATCGATTCTCTACTCCGAATTGAGACCGAAGCCAAAGTAGAAAAACTGAAGCGTATGAAATTGGAGGTCGCGCAGCCGAAGATCAAAAACAAATTTGAACTTCCAGGACGTGAATAAAGCATACGGGATCAGTCCACATGAGGTGTTACAATCATGATTAATTATTTCATCTACCATACGTCTATTATTTAAGAATAGGGGGAGGGGGGCTTAAAAGGAAAGAATTTTCTTCCCTGAAATTGGCGGGAAGGCGCTTATTGGATAGGGGGTCCTCATAGAGGATGTACGGCATGAAAGTATCAATAATCTACAATAAGGCTCTTTGTAGAATGAAGTTATCAGTTTAAATATCATCCGTTGCTTTAACAGATTTAGAATATTGTACCTCGCCGGCTGAAATCACTCTCCTTTTCTTTTACTAGCTTGCTAACGTTTCTTTTTGCTGTTTTTGTTGTATAGGTACGAAGCGAATGCAGTGAAGCGGTTCCTATCTCAAGTTGAACTCCCCACGGTTTTTTTGTGTAACAAATACAAAGTGGAACGTTCATCGCGTAGGAACTCCTTATTCCGAAAACAAAATGAAGTGTACTTTTCGTAGATTGTTTCAGAAGACTATTCGTGCGCACACCTTGTGCGGTAGTAACTTGTCCAGTAGTCACCTGAGAAGGACATCAGGAATCAGTAGTCAATTCTTATTTTCATTATTATACCATATTTTACAGAGTCATTTTAGACGTGCCTATTGACAATATGATATAGTTTTTAATGCTCTTATTATAGTTACACAGTTGGAGTTTTTATTCTTTTGGCTGATCAGTTTACTCTTACTGTCTACAAAGGTCTCAATTCTAATTTTGTAGTCAAATTGCTTATTCAATTACTGGGTTGAATCACTAATTTTGTAGGTTTACATTTACTCGCTTTTAGTTATGCGTAGGACTGCTATTTCATAGGCTTGTTCGCCTGCGTTTTGTTTCAATATCAAGTTTTCTTATTTCTATTGTTGGCACCTTTTATCTGCAAGTTGGTCGTAATTTTGCCGTTTACTGTACCCCTTTTTCCTGTCGCAGAATTCATTTGTTTAACTGCGTATAAATACGACTACTTAATTCAGTTTCTCCATTTTTTTTGGCTCGGCTAGTGAGCTTTGCTATTTACCTGTGGAGCTTAGCTCCCAAGGAGGTCTTGACCTCTGGTAATTTTTTACTGTTTGGCCAACTCAGTCACCCCTTTCCTTTACAACTTGGATCTTCGTGTCGGCAATCGATACACAGCGATTTGGTTTCTTAGGACAGTGTAAGAACCTGTGAGACCTTGTTAGGCAATTGAAACAACCCCAGCAACAGGGTAAGGTTCTATACTAAATTAGTCATACGCATTCAAAGCAACATGTGGTGTTAACTGCGCTCTCTCACGGCGTCTTCAGCCCTGTTGTGACACCGCGTGAACGCTTGCCAGATGGCTCTACGCAAGTTTGCAAAAAAAAGAAGCCACATGAATTGACCTCCCGAAGTGTCCTTTGCACAAACGCTACAAATTCCAGTTAGCGTACTCTATTCTCTTTGCTTATTTTATTGCTTTGTTAATTGGACCCCCGAGGCCCCTATATTCAGGCTAGTTCGGTTTATGCCGCGGTTCAGGCACAAAATCAAATACAAAATTTCAAAAACCAGAAAAACAAATATTAAAAAAAATTCAAAACTAAACGCTAAAAAAAAAGGTTCCAGTTTTATTCGCTGTGCTTTTGTTGTTTCTCTTTAAGATTTTAACTTTATCTTTAACTTCTTTTTAACTTCTTCAACTTCTTTAAGTTTTAACTTCTTTTTTTTTTCCTCTCCACTCAGCTGAGGAGAGCTGAAACTTAGGGTGGAGGAATGTGAAAAGATAATGTATTGTTATTAAGTTATTTTGTTTTCGCTGATAGAAATATGGAAAGCCAATGTAGAAATTCTTTATTCTTTAGTCCTAGCTTTTCTAAACCGTAAACAACCTGTTGATATTTATTGAGCGTAAACTTATTTGTCGAGTCATGACTGTAGTAGCCTCCAAGCTATAATCAACCTGTGACGAACCGTTATCCACTTGTGTAAAGTTTTGCAAGTTATTAATGTTTCACTACAAGCTTCCATTTCCACCAATAGTCGTTCAGAAATGATTTTTGTATTTGGTTATTTTGACACGTTGAGTTATGATGTAATCTGTATCGCATCATTAGCTTAGGCTTAAATACAAGTGCTTTGTATGAATTTCTTCGGTTACATCCTGGTTACGTCTTGGATTAAACCTCTACATTGGAGCCAAGTTCTATGTACAATTGTTGTCTCAAGGGTATTCAAAAGGCGAAAGGGATTCCGCGCCTTTTCGCATGCCGCGAGTGTCCCCAGGGAAAGGACTTTCCCAGAGAGCATTGTAGAGTTTTCCCGTCGTCCGTTTATCCCTTTTTGAAGGGAAAAACCTGTTGAAAAACCTGTTTTCACATTTGGATACATCGTTTCTTTTCCTAACGGAAAATTCTAATGATCCAGATTTTTTATTTGATCTTAGATTTTAATAAAGAAACGCACTCTGAGTTTCTCCAGTTTAGTTAGCTCGGCTAGTTAGCTTTCTTATTTAGCTGTCAGCTCCTCAAAATGTCTTGATGTCTGGAAATATTTTTACTTTGTGGTCCTCTCAGTCACCCCTCCCTTTATAACCTAGTTCTTCGTGTCGGCAACCGATATACAGTTTTGGTTCTCTAAGACAATCAGGGGCGTTGCCGCCAATTTTTTCCTTTTAAGCCCAAGTTGTAGAAGTCTTGAAAGGGCGGGGGTCAGGGGAGGGGGTGAGGACATAAAAAAATCTGGATACTACATCATTTTCAAGGGAATTACCTTAATAAATTCTTTAGAAATGCTTATTCCCAAGAGAATCGAATTGTTTGAGGTTGAATTCTAAAATATGGAAATTGGTCCATTCACGTGGAGTGGTCAAACAGTCGTTTTGCCAGAGAGATATGAGTAACTCAAAGGAAGACTATTCTTAACGTTAAGGCAGAGTAGTTTTGGAAACTCTTTCGGACCTCCCACTTCGACAGAGTTTTGTGTCCGTCGTCCAACGAGTCACATTGCAAACAAGGACGTTCGCAGGTAAACTTTGGAGATGTAATGTTAAATTAGATAGATAGATAGATAGATAGATAGATAGATAACTTTATTTAAACACGGTTAAAATTCCTTCAGCATGTACAAAAAATCTAAGATCTATTATGCCTAACTAAACTAACTCTGATTGAAAATATATTTATAAAATTTTAACTACCTAACTATTTACAAAAGCTGCTTTTCAAGGATGCAGTGTAAAACTGTATTAATGTATGATCTCATTCAAAACTGTTGCGACACAGTTTGCGTTTAAAATCATATAAAGAATCTGCAGATCTTAAGTCATGGGATAGGCTGTTCCACAGCTTAGCTCCGCTATAGAAGAAACTTTTCTCTAAATAATTGGTGCGGGGCAGTGGAAGGACTAATTTATTTTCAGTATTCCTCAATCGATAGAGCGTTTTCACATGACGTCACGGCGGCCATATTGGTGTTCCAAAACAATGAAACGACGGCCATGTTCGTGTACCCAGTAAATCCTCTGGGAGTTAAACTCTTTTCTCATGTGAATGCTTTCTTTTGTTCCAATAAATTAGCATAGATGCTGGCCACGTGAGTGAAAACGCTCTATAAGAAGTTATTTCGTCACGAGATACAAATTTAGATGTTAGACAGTCGGGAGTCATCCCATGTACGGTTTTATACATCATAATAGCTGTCGATACTTGTCTTTGGTGTTTAAGCTTACGCCAACCCAGTGCCAGGAACAAATCGTCCACATTACAATCAGAATTGGCGGACATTAGAATACGGGTTGCACGATTTTGGAGCCTCTGCAGCTTATCGGAAAGACCAATGCCGCAGTTGCTCCATACGACATTACAGTAATCAAAATGCGGTTGAATTAAACTGTCGTAAACATTAATTAATACATTAAAAGGAATAAGATGTCGTATTCTTTTAATTGCACCCAAAGCAGAAGCAATCTTTTTACAAATACTCTGTATGTGGCATTCCCAACTTAAGTTTTGGTCAACATGCACTCCAAGAGATTTTGCCGTTGACACTTGCATCACGGGATGGTCGTTTATCATAAAAGAAGGAGTTTCAGAAAGCTTTGATAGCTTCTGCCTCGACCCAACTAACATAAACTCAGGTTTAGTCAAATTAAGGGTCAGTTTGTCAGCCGATAGCCATATATACACCTTGTTTAAATCGTCGTTAACGCAGTCATTTATGAGTTTTAAATCTGCGCTGGCATAGGTTAGGCTGGTGTCATCGGCATACATTCTAGGTTGTGAAAAATGCAAGCAATTAGGTAGGTCATTAATATACAGTAAAAACAATACAGGTTCAAGAATTGTTCCCTGGGAAACACCACATGTAACTAATTTTGGGTTTGACATTGAGCAATTAATTTGGCAAGTTTGGGTACGATTGTTTAAACACGAAGTAAACCATTCGTGACAGGAACCGCGTAATCCATAATATTGTAATTTCGTTAATAAGATATGATGATCAACTGTGTCGAAAGCCTTTTTTAAGTCAAAGAAGGCAACGGCATTGACAAGACTAAATATGAGCAGATGTCATTTCCTTGAAGACAAACTCCTTAGAAGTTCCACAAAGAAACTCTTTGTAGGTGGTATCAACATTCGAAACATTTCGACTAAGCCTTGGTCCAATCTCAATGAAGAAAGTGTTCAACAATTCAGGAACTTCTGCTTGATTGCTCGATTTTAGTCCCTGATATTGCATTTCATTTATCATTGTTTTATTAGATTTGCGGGAAGTCAATTCATCGATGGTGTTCCAGGTCTTACGTTGATCACCGGCATAATTATTAAAAGAATTATTATAATAGGCCTTTTTAGCAGCCTTGATTTCCTGATTTACTTTATTTTTGACCTTCCGGAATCGATTCCATCCTTAGTTGTAACAGCTTTTTTCTTTAGCCGGTTTCTGAAATTCATTCGTTTTTTCAAATTTGTGGTAATCCAAGGAGACTTGGTGGGATGGGTGCGTTTAGTTTTCACAGGGGCGTGCTTATCACAAACACTTAGGAATAATTCTTTCCACTTTTTCCACATGTCATTGGGGTCGTACAGTTCTTTGATATCGTCCCACGGTTGCGTCGAAACATCATTACGGAAATTATTGCTGTCGAAGTGTTTAAATTGTCTATAGCTGATCAAATTGATTCCTTTAGAAACAGGCGGGATTGAAATTTTACGGTACGCGTAAACAAGACTGTGATCGCTTATACCCACGTGTGTCACCCCAGAACAGAGAATATTGTCTTGGTGACTGGTGAAAATAAGATCAATTAGGGTACTTGTTGAGGGTGTGACTCGAGTAGGCTCGTCGATTGATTGTTTTAAGCCATAAATATCGGTAACATTTAACAGAGCCCTTGCATAAATGTTTTCGCTGGACAGCAAATCGCAATTTATATCACCCATAAAATAATGTTCAACATTCTCGGAATCAATTCTTGCTAACAAGGAGTCAATATTCGAGAAAAGGTCTATAAGTGAATTTGGCGGTCGGTACCACGAGGTAACAACAAAAGGTTTTGAGTTAGGTTTTAAAATTTCAATCGATAAGATTTCTAAAAGTTCGTTATTTAAATCCTCGCGGACTACGTAATTTATATTCGAACGAATATAGAAGCATACACCCCCACCAAATCTCCCATTAACGGTCCTGTCACGACGGATGACATCATAACCCACAATTTTAACATCCTGATCAGATATACTCCCGTCGAGTCTCGTCTCATTAATAGCTAGTATATGAGTTGGTTGACCATCTAATACGATACGAAGTTCATCTATACGTTTCAATAGACTTGTAATATTTCAGCTAGCCATTTTAAACCCACGACGCTTGGGAAATATAAAATCAGAATTCGAATTGCTCCTGGCACTAGTTGTGGTGGTGGAATTAGGTGTCGCCACAGTTGTTGAATAGGAATCATGTCAACGAACAATATTATTTACGAAATTACTAGCTAAAATAGCAATACCTTTTTTGTTAAGGTGCAGTTTGTGATTGTTCAAACACGTCTCGTAAAAATTCGCTTCAAAGTGACGCGGCCGATGATGCGAATAACTCGTTTACGCTATGACAACAGCCGAGGAAGAAAGTGAAGTCCAAGAAAATGTGGTAAGTACATTAAATCGAAAAATTCTGACTTGGGTAGTTTTAGTTAGCCTGCATAACAGACGCTTTATGAGCTAAGCCCAAAAAAGTGACCGCGGTCGCTTACAAGAGGTGGTCATTTACTAGAGGTTCCAACTGTAAGGCTTTGACTGGCAAAATTTTGGTGCATGAGTTTTGGATAGGCCGTCTTACAAGCTTAAAATACCTGTAACGTTCTCAGTGTTTTGGTGGTGAAGAAATAGGTTTTCTTTTCAATCGCTAAACACTTGTATTCCGCTACCTAGAGATGTTAACCCTTAGAAATAAGTTCACCGGTTCCCAAATTTGAATGTTCTGAAATGTTTCCGCTTGCCCGGTTTGTGGTTTGTTTATTGACAACAAATTTATTTTTTCAGCGGAAGGTGGATGAATGTATAATGAGTAGAGAGACAACTTTTATTATATAAACACCAATGAAATACCAAGTGAGCTTTCGCGCGAAAACTTTATATCTTCACATGTGAAAATAACAGATTATCTTCACATGTGAAAATGTCATCGTTGCTATAGCTTCATAATAAACCCCACCTTTGAGACCAAAAACTATTTAAGTAATGATCCGGGTAAGGTGGAAAGCAATTTCTTTTGTTATGCGGCAACGGTGCTTTCCCCAAATAGGAATGTTCTCATTTTTACACAGAGAATGCATAAACCTACATGAAGGCCGTTTACGCAATAAAATGCATTTACACTCCACTTTGAAAGGGTGTTTTTTTGTGTTAAAAGATTTTGACCAATCACAAGAGTTGAAAACAATAGAGCGTTTTCACATGACGTCACGGCGGCCATATTGGTGTTCCAAAACAATGGAACGGCGGCCATGTTGGTGTACCTAGACAATCCTGTGGGAGTTGAATTCTTTTCTTATGTAAAAACTTTCTTTTGTTCCAATAAATTAGCATAGATGCTGGCCACGTGAGTGAAAACGCTCTATAGCCAAGAAAAGTTTACAATTTCACATGTTCCCCACATAGGATTTCTGTGTTATTCAAACTGAGACTAGATTTTGTTATATGGAAGATGGTTGGAAAGTAAGGATGAATATATGTACCGCTTTATGAAGTTTTGTTAACTTTTGCTGTTTAAGCCAATAGAAGTAATTACAGACAATAGAAAAGTTAGCACCTTTTCTGCATTCCAACATGTTCGTTGCCGTTGTTGCTATCGTTCTTATCTGGACCGTTTCTTAAGTAAAATGGTTGCTGTTTCATTGGTGTTTATATGATATATAGAACATTACATGGTCGCTTGGAGATACGAAATTTCTCTTCTCGTGTTGAAAAAATTAGCGCGAACGAGTGAAATATTTTTCAATACTCGAAGAGAATTTTCCCATCTCCGTCTGCCATATAATATCATCTATATATACACCATGTTTAAACAATGGTAGATCTGTTTCTTTGTTGTTGTTGTTTTTTTAATTGCGATCATTATCACCAAACGAATGTTAATATTTTCTTTTGTTAGAGAAGACCCCAGTCCATCAAGTCATATTATACAACGAAGAAAAACATGTATAAGGATCCCTTTTTGATTCAAATCGAATGCGACAGTGATAGACAAAAACAAATAGTTAAGGAGCTAATAAATACGCGTTTACTCCAGCTTTTAATTTTACTTTTCAGACCCTCTTCGTTATCGTATATAAAGAGAAATGGTATCAGCAGAAAAAATAAACCACAATATGTGGCTGAACTGAAATAGCAAAGCCAGCAAAAAAAAATATGACAGCCGCAGCTATTAATGGTAATATTGGCGACCCCTTTGTAAACTGTTACAATCTGGGAGATTTCCGGAAAGCCATAGAGTACCTTGAACGACACCTCAAAATTACGAAAGAAGTGGGAGACAGGGCAGGAGAAGGAAAAGCGTACTGTAATCTTGGCATCGCCTATTACAGTCTTGGAGATTTCCAGGAAGCCATAGAGTACTATAAAGGAAACCTCAAAATTTCGAAAGAAGTGGGAAACAAGGCAGAAAAGGGAAAAGCGTACTGTAATCTTGGCATCGCCTATTACAGTCTTGGAGATTTCCAGAAAGCCATAGAGTACTATGAACGAGACCTCAAAATTTCGAAAGAAGTGGGACACAGGGCAGGAGAAGGAAGCGCGTGCGGTAATCTTGGCAACGCCTATAACAGTCTTGGAGATTTCCAGAGAGCTATTCAGTCTTATGAGAGCAGTGTTATAGCCTTCGACCACATTAGGAGAAATCTCATATCTAACGACGAATGGGAGATTACCCTTAAAAGTACGAATGATCAGATTAATTTAAGCCTGTGGGAGCTGCTTTTTAAGGAAGGTAAAGTCATCGCGGCACTTTTAACTGCTGATCAAGGACGTGCAGGAGCTTTAAATGATCTTCTGGAGTTCAAGTATGGCCTTAAAGGGCTATACGCCCAGAAATAGGAACACTTTCTGCAAGCCGAAGTGATTTTGCTAGTTACTTACCACCAAATACAGCTTTCATGGGTATCAGCGACGGAGGAATAGTTCTCTGGGTGAACGAGAAAGGAAATGAAATCAAAACTAGAAGAACTGAGATTGATATGTCCGTCACAACCTATTTTCAGTCCCTTTAACGCCACTTTGCAAATCCAGTCATGCGTACCAAGCGTTTTTCTAGCACATTTCTGCAATCTATGTGCAGGCGTTAGCAGTTTTTCTTTTTTTGTATAAAGTTTGATTCATCCACAGTATAATTTTTATGAATAAGAATTCTAAAGTACGATTTTGTAGATTTTTTAGTACAATTTTTATATTTTAAGTTTTGTATCAATTGTATTTGTAAATTCATGCAATTCAGCCTTTGGGCTGCCATATGATTTGAATTAAAGCTATCTATCTATCTATCTATCTATCTATCTATCTATTGGAGACTGCACATAAAGAAATAGGTGTAAGAGCTGATGTTAATTGTGAAGATCGCTCATTAAGTAACCCAAGCGATAAGAAGTTAGCAGAAGAAAGATCAAGTAAGGCACAGTCTCATCCTTCATATTTTGAGACAAAGTCATTGCAAACATTTTACAGTGTTTTCATAGACCCTATAAGAGACTTACTCCAGGGCGATGAGGTTGTGATTGTTCCACAAGGACCTCTGTGTTTGGCGCCTTATGCTGCTTTCATGGACTTAAAATCAAAGTACCTCTGCGAAACGTTTAGAATTCGTCTGCTTCCCTCACTTTCTAGTCTGCAATTAATCCAAAATTGTTCAACAGATTGGCACAGCAAGACTGGCGCTCTTCTTGTCGGCGATCCCTGGGTACAGGAGGTGGTTTATAAAGGAAAGCCGCTTGATCAGTTAATTTGGGCCAAGAGGGAAGTGTAGATGATTGGGGAAATACTTCAAGCTGTACCTCTCGTTGGAATACAGGCAACAAAAGGTGAAGTTTTAAGACGTATCTCCTCGGTTGCTTTGTTGCTCATTGCTGCTCACGGTAAAATGGAAACAGGAGAAATTGCCTTGGCCCCTAACACAATGCGTTCATCTGTAAATCCAGGTAGGGAGGACTATCTCTTAACTATGAAAGATGTTTTAGATGCGCAGGTTAGGGCAAGACTTGTTGTACTTAGTTGTTGTCGTAGTGCTCGGGGAGAAGTCAAATCTGAGGGTGTGGTCGGCATCGTACGTGCTTTTTTGGGTGCTAGTGCTCATGCTGTTCTGGTGTCCCTGTGGGCGATCGACGACGAAGCTACTATGGAGTTCATGAAAGTTTTCTACCAAGAACTAGTCCATGGACGAAGTGCCAGTGAGGCCTTGAATAAAGCCATGA
Source organism: Porites lobata (assembly GCA_942486035.1). Classification (NCBI taxonomy): domain Eukaryota; kingdom Metazoa; phylum Cnidaria; class Anthozoa; order Scleractinia; family Poritidae; genus Porites; species Porites lobata. Next base: position 1,062,184 of record CALNXK010000154.1, read on the forward strand.
AATCCATGAGAGAATCTGATGACTTTATCGCAGTGAGGTACTGAGCGCGTTTTGTTCTCATTGGTGATGACGTAACGCTCGAGTTTGAAGGCATCAATTAAATAGCAAGGTATTTGGGAATATATTTAATCCTGGGATAATAATCCCTGCATTTGCAATCGTCATTTTAACTAGCAATTAGTTTTTTCGCTTTATCGGGCAAAGAACTCAACCGATGCCACTTGTAGCGTCGATCTGCTTATCGCAGGTCAAGTTGAGTGTAAGAAAGGAAACTTTGTTTGGCAGTTAAACATTACAAAATTTATTTCAAATTTCGTGATTTCTTTACATTTTAAAGTGGCGGTGGTCCTGTTTGAGTTCTTTCCGAATGAATGTAACTTACAGTCGAACCTGACGTATGCGGCCACCCAAAATTTTCTGTCGCTTACGGAAGGTGATCGCCTAGGAGAGTCACCGGCTTCAGTTATGGTGCTCTTAGTGAAAACACTTTGGCATTTTTGGTGGGTGGTTGATTATAAGATTCAATATCTTTACCAGCTGAAATTAAGTCAGGAAAGTACCCTAAATCCTATATTTATTTCCCCAGCGACTTATTTATTTCAAGGACGTTTGAGAGGGGGGGGGGGGGGGCTGGTGGCTTGTTCAATTAAGCGAATATCGTGGTCTCCATAAAGAAAGAGAACACAAAGTGAAAAAGCTTTAGTTGAAGGTCATACAGCCGAAAAATAACAATTAACCAGTCTGAACCTTCAGTCCAGTTATATTTGCACCTATCATATACGTCTATTGTTTAAGAGTAATGTTAGTGGGGCTTGAAAGAGAGAGAGGGAGCTTTCGCGCTTTCTTTCTTTGAAAAGGTTGTAGGGTTTGGAGAGGGAAGGGGGGGGGGGGCTTTATCAAATATTTTCGGTTGTAAGTATCGATTAATCTACAATAAGGTTTCTCGTACGATGTGAGTTGCAGGTTTTAATGGTATTCTATGCTTGAAATGATTTCGAAGTCAGGCGCCAAAATATTAACTGTTTGACTTCGCTGGCTGAAATCACAATTCTTCTGCTAGCTTGCTAACGTTTCTCCTTGCTGTTTTTGTTGTATAGGTACGATGAAGAATGTAGTGAAACAGTTCCAAATTATCTGATGTCGAAGACAGTTTAATTTTCATCACAATTACGCGGTAGAGCGTTCCTCTCAAGGATGGCAACTCTTTATATATCTTGAAGAGAAAGAAAATGATACTTCTTCTTTTGATTTATTTGTTTTTGTCACATTACAGGCTGTAGAATTTAGATAAATGTACAGAAAAGGATGGTGCCGAGGAAGCCTGAACTGGAAGCCTGGGGCTTAGGTAGGGTCCAGGCTCCTCCTAGGTTAGTTGAAGTAGACTTACATTTTCGTCCCCAGAGCCTCCTAGGGGCCTGAGTACGAAAACCAGGACGCTCATGTAGAAAATCAGAAATGACCGACAGTCCTAAAATCTAGGACTTCAAATCCTGTGTCCCCAGAGCCTCCTGGTTCTCGTGCTCAGGCCCCCAGGAGGCTCTGGGGAAGAGAATGCTAGACTTAAAGAAGAGGAACGACGCGATTTAATAAAATCAACAACAGATTGCTAAGATACAGGAAAAAGGAATAGAATCAACATCAGTTACTAACAAAATTAATTTAAAAATAGGAGGAAGTTCAGTTATATACAATCATTTAGATTAGTTGGATTATAATAAAGATGGTCACATATTAACTAGAAATTTTTCGACAAAAGTTCACATTTAAGGGAAAATTTAAAATTAGCTAGACCATGTCATGGAAGTTAAATTTTTGCTTAGGTCCAGTTCAAACGTCGAACTTCTCATATGCCGAACCTAATACATAAATTACTAAAATTTATTTCAATGGTAAGCGTTTTAGACCATTACCATCATGAAAATGAATTGAGTCCGACTAATTAAGTTCGATATCTGAATCAACCGTCGAATGACTTATCATTTGGGTCGACCTAAATAGGTATTAAGTTTGGTATATGAAAAGATCGACGTTTGAACTTGGAGAGTTCCAAAAGTGTGTGCATTGGCAATATATTTTATTTGTAATAAGGTTGTGCTAGACTTTATATTGGGTCGAAGATACTGAGCAAATTGAGTTTTGTAATCATGAAGAACTTAAGAGAGGGGCACCCAACGTCAATTTTTGGAAAATATCTGTTCGGAATACGATCTGAGATTTAGAATTTTCGGAACATTTGTTGTAAGATTTCTTGCCTGCCTGCCTCTCGTAGGATTTTCGAACATCTAAAAGATGGTATAATTGCCCATTTTTAACGGATTTTTACCCTAAAAAGGTCACCTAGAATTTTCGGGACCTTTTTTCAGGCTGAAATTTTCGAAAAAGTAAGTTTTGATCCCTATAATTTTCGGATCACTAGACTTTCAGCTAGGAAATCCGAACAGATAAAAAATTTTTAGGGGATAAAAATGTGCCTGTATCTACCGTTTAAATACTAAAATACGTTCAACAGTCCTATGTATAAGTGGTTTTGAACTATATTCTCGTTGGGTGCCCCTGTTAAGAGAACCAGATGTGAAAAGATTGTCGAAGCTCGAAGGCAATGTAAGGAGAGATTTTTCATGAATTCTTTATTTGCCGCGAATTTCATATCTTTGACGTTGTTTTCAGTAATTCATACTGAAATTGCATAAAGATGTTTTAGCTCCGCAAAAAGGCTGGTGCCATTTTATTGTCCTTTGTTTAAGCTGCTTTGTGTCCGCTAAGTAATAATTGTAGAAAAGGCAACAGTGTTCCTTAACAAACCAAACTAATTGCTCGTGCTCTTTTCAATTATAAACATTTTACTTCAATTTTGACTTTTAAAAGGATAATTAGTTTCTGAATGATGGTTATTTAACTTCAGTCTATCTATCGTGATTTTACAACCGGACGACATCTATTCATAGGCCTTTTGTACAGATGCACCTTGTTTTAATTGCAATTTAGTTGTCTATTTGAGCTCAAATACTTCATTAAGTTGTTAGTCAAATAGAGCAACAGTTGAATTTTGAATATGAAAGGTTTTGCTTTCTGTTTTTAAGAGATAGGTTTTTGTTCAAGGTGAAAACTGGCTTGCAATTAGTCTACGCTTCTTTCTATTGAAACGGCCGCTCGCTGAACTTGCATTTTCATTCATATTGTAATACTTTGTACATAAAGGCTGTCTTGCTGACCTGGCTACAAGGTCTTTTATATTTCAGTACTGTACTTCTACTTTCTAAAATAACAACAGTAACAAAGATTTCAAGTTAAAAATAGAATTTTTATTAGTTTTCATTTAACTCTAAGCGTTTTCTGTCTATATTTCTATCGTATTCTTTTGTCTTCAATGATTGTAGAGGAATCATACAAAGTACCGGTAAGCTAGGTTTTACTGTTTTTCGATTATTTTCGCCTTTTCCTGTCTGAGTTATTGTCATTTAATCCGCTGAAGAATAAACGCTGTTGGAACCGAAGTTTAGTCCTGTTTAATTTACTGCTGTACTAGTCAGTGTTTGATCCCAGTCCTACAGAGAAGTGACGGCTCTGCGGAAAAACCTTCCGTCAATTTACCAAGGGCGTCAAGCCTATGCGAATTTGAGCTTGATATAAATGCAAAACTGTCGATCCCATAATTAACGATCCTTGTATGGGTTTTTTCATGATCATAATACACCAAATACTGATAAGTTTGATTAATGTTAACTTCGACATTTCCCTCCCACAGAATGACATAAAAAAAACTGGTCGTAGAAACGTCTCACAATCATCGGCTAATTTGAAGAATGATAAGTAACCGTTTAGAGAAAATTTTCCTGAAAGTTCTTTTCATTTCTCAATTTATACTTGGGAAAATAATGAGCTAAGTCCAATTCTTGATGTCAAGGCGACCGGATACCTTTCGGATGGTTTTGGGTTCATTTACACACAAGTTTTAACTCGAAATATCCTGAGCCATGGCTTTTTTATCAAGCACAAATGACCGACGCCCTTCATTTTGACGTCGGTGGTTTTTATGCATGCCCAATAAGGCAGTAGCGTAGGAGCTGTTCGTTAGGTCTTTCCTAATTGGTCGCAGGAAATAATGACATGTCATTCTGTCTATTGTTTTAGTATTGTTTGGGGTCAGGGAAACGCACCATTGACCATTCAAGAATATACCATAACATACCATAATAATCTTGGTTTGTCACTCCAAAATTTAGCGTAAACATCGTTTTCAGTTTCGTTTGCAAATGGGGCCATTTTAACTCCCAAGAGAAACTGAAGACAATGCTTATGCAAAATTTTGGAGTAACTAACAAAGAGTATTATGGTATGTTATGGTATTTTCTGGAGTGGTCAATTGGCCCAATAGGGAGCTTAAGCAAAGGCGTTTTTGAACTGCGCATGTCAACCGGAAGTGAGGACTTTTCCATTTTAATGATTCCAAGGGAGAAGTTGCAGGTGATCAATGTACCTCTGGGTCGCGCTTTCGTTAAAAAAAAAAAAAAAGAGAAGAAAACATTTCAGGCTAAAAGTTTTACATGATTTGCTCCTTCAGCAGACGGGGCTCCAAGGCTTCAAATCTAACACTAGCATAATTTTTGGCAATTCACCATTACTAGCATGCGCTTGATTTTCTTATTTTTTACCGCCAACAAAAGCATTGCTAGCATGATTTCACTTTTGGCTAGTTTTGCAGCACACAATTGTCCCGAAATCAGTGCTACAGCCAAATTTAAGTTACATAATCATTTTTTTGTTTGCTTATTGTCACTGGGACCTGGGTCTTATACGAAGTGACCCAGGACTTTTCCCCCAGGATTCAACGTATCCGCATAATAAGCTCGGTTTATACGATAACGAAAACGTACGCGTGCTGGTTTTCAATATTGATTGAGTTTTTGTATAAAAGCTGCCAGACAATGGATTCTGCTGTCTTTGAGTTTCTAGTCGAAATAAGCCCCGGGAGGTACTCCTTGGAGTTCTTGGTGGGGGTATGCGCACCCAGTTCTCCAAATCCTGACCCTATCTTATATCAAAAAATTTCATTTTTCACACCGGTTTCATACCTGGCCTCTAAAATCCATCCCTGTTTTCAAACCTAGCTTGAGAAATTATCAAGATCAATATATAAGGTTCATATGTACAGAGATGAACCGTTACGTTAACAGTACAACTCATACGGCGGTCATAAATCGGTCCATGAACCACACAGGAGGGATATAACACACATTTTATGTAAGGTAAGCTGTTTTTTTCATTAAAATCCTTTCATTTTCTTAGGTTACAGAAATGATAGGTTTTCCCCCATACAATCCTTATATTTCGAATGTTACGCAACAATGCCGATGCTCGCCGATACTCATATTTCCTTGGGCTACCTGCGTGATGTAAGTGCTACAGTTTGCGAGCACAATCTATCAAAGCCAAGAGAGAATATCTTATTCTCTCTTGTCAAAGCCTACTCCTGATAAGATAAAATTTTACGAAGACACAAGAATATATCAAAATACTTAAAAAACAAAAGAACTATAAACAGTTTTACAATTTTCTCACTGTTCTCCAGCATGCGCCTAATAATAAGTAGCCTGGGTACGAGAGAAAGGAGCATCTTCGGTACTCATACCTTGGCTCCTACCAGATGAAGGTCAAAATGATGCAACGTGGTCCTACATGTGGAAAGTTGGAAGTTGTGCGAACGTTTGTGTTTTGATATGAATAGTAGTGAAAATGTAAATTCTCAGTTATTTTTTCGCCCATTTGAAAGCCTGTGAGAATATTATTAAATCATTAATGCTCTTGACCTCGTAAACACTGCCTTGTTTCACTCCGGTGAGGAGAAAATCGCGTGTCTTTTAGCTCCAAGTGCAATGTGAAGTTCATGACCACCATTTTTTGGAAGCGTTTTCATGGCCGATAATTTGCTACAAGGGCTTCAGGCGGCCGCAAATGCGACATCACAGGCAGGGGTGAGTTTCTTGCCAACTATTTTTCTTTTGAACGGTTCGGTTGCCGCTCGAACATCATATAGCAATGCAATCGTATATAGATTATACATTGTCATTAACATTATTCTTATTAATTTTTTTGGCCAATAATGATAGGCCCTGCAATATTTTGAACAGCTAAAGAATTCCCCAGATGGCTGGAAGCTATGTGGTGATGCCCTAATTCGAAATTTTTACAGGTAATTGACATTTGATATTAAAGTTAATTGTTTTACTGTGGTATTAAGTCGTTAACGTTTTGGGCCTCATTGAGCATTATTTCAGAACTTGATTAAAAAGATGCATTGTTTGATATAATTTATATTGATTTTATGTTATCATTCACAATTCATATGCATCCATATAGTTCATTGTCTTTCATTCAAAATATTTTTTCTATTTGTGATTGACCAAAATTTGGCTGGATAGTCACAGTCGGGGAAAAGGGGAAAAAAACAGGGTCACAAAGGAAAAAGCGGTGGCCTGGAGGTGGAAGGGGAAAGGGCGAAGTGGGGTGGGGGTGGGGGGGGGGGGGGTGCAGCAGAGCCTAGAGTCATGCCTTTCATGCTGCCATTCTGTGATACCATTCTGGTGTCAAATGTCTTCATGTTGACGGATTCGCGGATGCTGTGGACAGTATCGCACTCTTTCAACATCATGCTCATACAATTCGAGAAAAGATTTTAAAAGATGAATGAGGTTGGATTGGCGGCATCAATGCATTTCTCCAGGCTCTACCCTTTCTCCTCCCCAGACTACCTCTTGGCCGGCTTTGTTTTGCTATAGCGAAGACCCCACTATACAGCCTGTAACCAACAATTTTTTTGGTACCATGGCACTTCATTATAGCAGGGTTCCATCAAAATCCTGCAAACAAGCTAGGGCTGGCGGGAAATGAACAATTAAGGCAAGCGGGATTTCAATTTGACTTGCTGAATGCTCCTAATTTTTTGCGGCCTCGACACCTAAAAACAACAGCAAACAGACTGCTTATCTTGCCAGCTACGCAGACTAATGTAACTAGACATGCAGGGCTCGAAATTGAAAAAATCCTCAGGTTGGCTTGTGGCGAACAACTGGAGAAATATAGTCACCAGATGCAAATTTTTAGTCTCCAGTTTTGATAATGTAAATGACGCAGCTCAGGGCTTGTGATATTTCGCGTGGTCGCAAAGCTGTGAAATTCAGGTAAATCCGCGATATTCACAAAAGCACGCAAAATACCGCAAAATTTGATTCAAATCTTATGAGATACGTGTCTGTACAACATAATTATGAAATTCATCTCAGCAAATTTATCTTGAAACTTTGTCACTGAAACATGCAAACAATGTCCCGAAACTACCAGGTGTAGATTATGTTGCGAAAAGCTGGGCACTAGCCATGACATTAAAGGCTTTGCCGTTGGTTCATTTCTGGAGCATATTGTTGTTGAAAGAGCAAATGATGACCTCTGTTTGAAAAACGTTAAAAATGCTGGTCTGATCAGCCGATCGATTTCTAGTGAATTTTCCCTAAAAATAACCACAAAATTGGCCGTTTTTTACCACTTGTTTTTAGGCAACGTTTGCCCCGAAGATTCCCAGGAAATTGGCCAATTTTTCTGGGAATTTGTCCCTAAAAATCCTGCAAAATTTGACTTATTTTTCACGACCTTTGAGAAGCCCGTATAGTATGGCGCGATCCATCAGATTTGAAAATATCAGTTAGTTATTTGAAAAACTGTGTGTGTTTTTATCTGTGTATATAGTTACCCAGTTGATACAGTTGAGACTCTGGACAGTACACTCCTCTTAAGTAGACAGCTCTTCTTTCAGGTTATATCAGTTTTTTCACATACCTGCTGGTTACGCTTCAAAACACCGCTTGAATTTTATGCTTGTGCCTGAATTACAGCATTGTCAGAGCAACTGTATCAAACAATTTTTTTTTTGGTATCACAGAAATGCACCCCTTGATAATTGACGATCATGAAAAATGACATAGTGAGAGTGTCAATCAAGAAATCCCCTGTGTATATTCTTTTCCTGATTATTGTTCTTGCTAGGAATACGACAAAATAATTTAAGAATAAAACTTCACGCAACTGACAATACTTGAGTCTATCTGTCTAAATTTAATCCAAATTAGCACATGTAATTTAAACCCTTAAAAATTGATTCCAACACTTAAAATAATGGTAACAAACCAGTTTGTATTGTTTCTGCATTGTTTCTGGAAAGTGTGAGAATTGTCAATCACTATAAAGTTTATAAGAGACTGAAAATGGCTTTATGGGTACCCCACTTTTCACATAATTTTGACATTATTTTATCAATGGATGCCAAACTGTAATGTTGTAGCTAAGTAAGCTCCCATAAGCTGCCAATGATATAACCCTTTTACCTCTAGTGGCTGCAGACAAGAACCATTCTTGTAAGTGATCAGTTTCAGTTATGGACACACTTCTCTCATCTCAAGGGTGCCACTCACATGAGCATCTATTCTAGTACATGTACGTAGCTCCAGTATCACATCAACTGTCTTGTGTATGGGTGTGATAATTATAAGAACATTTCATCTAACTTGGCATTGTTGGTCTTCTATACTGTTTTTTTGTTGTTGTTGTTTTAGTGATGAAAGTGTCAAGTTCTTTTGCTTTCAAGTATTAGAGCATCACATAAAAACAAGGTAAAATTAAACATTGATAATTTCTAATTAGAATGATTAATAATAAATTTTACATGATTATTATAATGTGGCATCCATTTTAAAATTAATCTTCCTTCCATGGAAAAATCAAAAAGGTTTTATTCTGTTGGTTGATCCGCCATTTTAAATTTTTGTCCACCAAATTATTCTGAATAACTCTGATTAAAAGATGCCATCAGAGAATTTAATTTTTAAATATTTACTCGCTTGGTATGATGTTATGTAGCTATTATGATGAAAACCATTCAACTAGAGACAATTGGGTTTAATTGTTTTCTTACCAGGAATAACTTATAAACATTTGATCACTAGCTGTATTCAGTATACACAAATTGCTTCAGTGTCCTGTACTGTACAAGACATATCTTGGATGACCTTGTCTAAGTGTGTGATCCTGCCCAAAACATGACTATGTTTTTTTATTTTTTATTTTGTGCACAGACATGTGTCATCAAGTCTTGTAGATCAACAAGCAATCAGAGAGATTCTTTTGACCTGGCTACGAAATCAGGTACACTAGGCTAATTTACTCTACAGTAGAATCCCAAGGAACATTAATTTCTCTTTTTTTGCCCCTCACCCTAGATTGCAATGTCTGTCTCTAGGTGAAAAAGGATGTCTTGCTAATACCTTTGACATATTATTATGGTCTAGACTCTCTATCTGTCTTTCATCAAAATTGAAACAACTTGTTTTATGTCAAAAGGTTGAGCAAAATTGTCAAACTTTGTTTTTTATAGTTGTGCAAAGATACCTGAAAGTGGACATAAGTGTATTGGTTTGAAAAGTCATGAGAGTCTTGCTAGCACCTTTGTTCTTTGAATTCTTATACCTACACTGTAGGGGTAATTGTAACATTTTTACTGCGATTTTTCATTGACCCTTGTTGTAACTTTTCAGTGTTGTACCGAGTCAGATAACAAGAATTTCTTGAAGAACAAGGCAGCGCAAGTCTTTAGCTTGATCTTTGTCTGTGATTATCCTGAGAAGGTTAGCTGATTTATTGTTATTTCAAGTGTAATGAGCGTGAATGCTGATACCCTAAATTGTAACTTGTGCCCAGATTTCATTCAGTGTGAGAGAACTTCATTTAATTTCCTGCCTCTTTCACAAGCTGCCTTTAGACAGTGTTGTGCCCTCATGGCTGGTAAACTCACGCCTTCCAGCCATGAGCCCCCACACCAATGGAACCAGGCACCTGTACCATTAATGATTTATCAGAGAAAAATTAAAGGGAGGGAACTAGGGTTGGGGAAAGGCACAATCCAAAGGCTGAACAAAGCGAGTAATCGCCTTGAAAGCATTGTACTAAGCACATGGAGCTGATGTTAGCAAGGCTGACTGCACTTGAGCCACCACACTGACTGCTGAGCAACAACACACGACGGCGCTCCTTGTTATTACCTGCGTTAAATGTTGTTTAACTTCATGTTACATTTCTCTTCACCCTGTAGTGGCCGCTGTTTTTCTCAGACCTCCTCCAGTGCTTGCAATATGGAGCATTAGCTGTGGATATGTACCTTAGGATTTTGAAGGTAATTGATGAGGAAGTGGTAGATAGAGATGTGATAAGGAGTCAGCAGGTTAATTTTGTGAATTGTTTTAAAAACTGTAATGCTACAATTTCCATTGGTGAAAATATATCTCCAACAGAGAGGGGTACAATCAAACACAAATTGATAACCTATTCAATTCTATATAGTATTTTACTACCTGACAATTCTCATACGAGCAGCTTGCAGCCACTGAAGAACCCATTTTAGTGGGTGTTGGTAAAGTGGGTTTGGACATGTACCTAATTTTTTATTTGCCTGATATAAGAGCTTGTTAAAGCTTGTCATTCAAGTTGTTTTTGTTGTGACAAAGTCCACCATGCCACACACATGAAGTTGTAGGTGCTAATATGAATCTAAACATGTTGTGCAAAGGGCTATGCTGTACATGTGTGAAATTGCTCCTTATGAAAATCAAAATCCTTTGCAGTTAAAACACCGCTTCTAGAATCTTGCTTGTCACATCTTGAAACTTTAAGACTGTCAACTTTTGTGGAGTTTCAGTTGGTTGTACTTGTACAAGTTTGTAAAACCATTTACTGATCAATCAGTTTAGAAGCTGAATGAAGTTTTTCTTCCATGAACAGGAAGCAGAGAGGAACACAAAAATTAAAGATCACATCAGGGATACGTGCCTCACAGAGCTCGTTGACTCTTGGTTTCAGATTCTGGTAGGTGGGAATCTTGTATTTTGGTACAACAATGAGGTTGAGGTTTCGCTGACTGTTTTTTATTATGTTTTGTATGCAGAAAACATATGAAAATAGTTTGTCATCAATAACATGCCTTTGCCTGGACATTATTGGAGCATATATTGAATGGATCGATATTGGCCTAATTGCAAACGACAGGTTTATCAGGTAATGTTCATTGTAAAAGGGGCAGAGTAAAGTTAATGCAGACTGCGGACTGACTGTGGACTACGCGGAATAATATTTTTAGGGTTAGAAAACAATGGGACTTTTGGTGAAAGAATGAAAGATGGTAAAATTTGAATGTACACCCTGTAGTATAATTTATGGCCTCCCTCTCCATGAGTTCTGCGTAGGTCAAGTGGATAGAGCATCCGCCCGGTGTTTGGGAGGTCATAGGTTTGAATCCTGTCGGGGACTCAGATTTTTTCTTTGTCCCACACTCGTGACATGCTGATTATTTTATTTTTCACAATATTACTTTTGTTGTCACATTGTCATTTGCTTTGTGAAAACAATAGTCATCAGTCTGTGTTTTACGCTGACTGATGGTAAAAATGTTTCCTTTGCTCTGTGTTATTGTTTGCTTTCAATTCTCATAAAGTCAGTTTTTGCAAGTAGCCTGTCAGTGGTTGAAGTCAACTGGCAGCTAATAATATGGAAAAGCATCACTTCTCATTGCTGAAAACTGTAAAAAGAGGATTTTACTATTAGCACAACCTTTGATTTTGTGTCGTGCTGACAAATTGATCATGTTTCTTTGTAGTACCTTTCTCCGGTACATGTCAGTTGAAGTTCTTCAGGAGAGCGCTTGTGATTGCATACATGAGATTATCATGAAGGGAATGGAGCCACTGGCAAAGAAAGAACTGGTGGAATCTCTTCTGAGCGTTCTGGAGAAAAGCAGCATCCTTGAACCACAAGAGGTAAAATGATTATTCATGTGTAAGCGTAACATTTTTGTCCAAGATTGTAACTTCAATACGCGGTTTCCTCCATATTCCCAGGGGTGAATGGGTGAATGTATTTTTTGTTTAATTTGTCATTTGAATCATCACTTTTAGGATGAAGATGCTGACTTCATGGCCAAGTTAGCAAAACTGACGAGTGCTTCAGGATCACAGCTTCTAAACAGCTACACTTTAGAAGTAAGAGATTATTGATTTGCTAGCACAATTTCAAACTGTGTTCTTAAGCAAGACAATACTTTAGAGAGACTGAGAGTTGTATTGTCAGGAAACAGAAAATGTCAGATTCAAGTTTAGAATTTCTCAAAATTGAAAACGTGCAGCTAAAAACAAGACATAACTAATGTGAAGCTATTAAGTTTGTGGTAGAATTAGTAAACAGTAAATTGCGCAACAAAGTTAAGGGAAAATTTGGTCGCATGGTATGAATTTCACGTTTGCTGTAAACATAACTCTAAATCTTTCTAAAAACCTGGACAAATATGCTTGGGACAGTACTGCAATATTCATATTTTTCTGTCATTTCTCGGTTCCCTCTTAAAACAGTGCCATCCTTTTCAAAATCTTCTTGCAGTTCTCCCCTCACCCCACCCTATACAAAGTAGAAAGTCGGTAAAAATTCAGGATAGTCGATACACGCGTCCAACATGGGTGAGGGAGGGTTGGGCCTGTGTGAATTGGAAAACGTCCCTGAGAAATGCAGAAGTGTTCCAGGACTTTTGGTAGAATATCAGAAACTTTGCTCACCAATTAGGGAAAGGTACTAAACTCTGTAATTTATCTACATTACATTTTTATTAAAACTATTTTTTTGGTATTAATGGCCTCGTTTAATAAAACACTTTAAAAAAGTCAAACTTCTGTAGAGCTGATCCCCCCACCGAAACAATCTAGAAAGAGCTCAAAAAGAGATGCAGTTTTTTTAGTTTGCTGTTATAATTCAGCACTCAATACGAGAAAGGTCGTAACAGGTTTTTTTCGTGTTCCAGTTACTCTTATATGCCAAGCATGACCAATAGTTGTTTAAGTGAAAGCGTAGGCTAGAAAGATTTTCCTGGTGATCGCTTTGCAAATGTGTAGCAAATTAGAATGCTGAGTTTACAGTAGTGCGAGGGCCGGCATAACTTATCTTAGAGAAGCCCCTAACATTCTTTTCTGTGGTGTTCCGCTTTTTAAGAGCATTATCGAGGAGCAGCTTCTGTTGAATCGAATGGCTGATGCCTGTATCAACTTGTTTGCTATGACGGCTTTGATTTCCAGAGCAGCGCGATCCATAAACCAAGTGCCAGCCATGAGGTGAGTGATAGGTAGCGTATTTAAATAAATGTAAGGAAGATCCTCGCATTTAAACTCGCACTAGCCTACATAGCAGGTGTTCAAAAGGGAAGGGAAAGAGGATTTGGGGTTTCTGAGAAGTGGTTTCGAGCCCAAATTCTCTTTACCTTCCCTTTCGAACGCCAGCCACACAGGCTAAACTCGCTAACTTGTGCATTTGTGAAAAAATAAAAGCCTGAAAAAATTCAGATTCGAACCAGGATTCCGGATTCGGGATTCGGGAGCCGGGACATGAACCCTAACCTAGTGAGGCCGTTATTTAATGAGTATTGACACAGGCAATCGAGGAATATCACTGGAAATTAAGCTTAAAATGAGTGACAATGTTGTTGTCGAAGTAATTGCGGCTATTAACTTTTTGCGGTAACTGACTTTACGTCAACCCTCTCACCCTCAACCTTCCCAGCAAAAAATGTTTAAAAAAGCTCGATACCGTGTTAACGGTAAGAGCTATTTTTGGTGGCCTTCGCAAAATAGATTTACCAGAGGATTTTGAATTTATTTATCAACTGTCATTTTTTTCAATATGTTTTCCTTACAGATACAATATGCACTAACAAGTGCAACGTGAACAATGCTCTCTTCAAAGAAGTCAGATCAGGTTAGAAGCTGCATTATTTTTTATTGGGCAGGGTGTAGCTATCTTAATATACTGTAAGCGCTCTATTGTAGCACAAACTTTGTTACTTGGGTGCCAGTCTTCATAGTTCATAGTGTCCTGCCAACCATTAGGCTCACAGGGAAAAATAACCGATTCCCATTTTTGGATATTTTTGGGTATTTAAAGAATACCCACAAAAATCCCAAATTTGGAAGAGTGGGACAAGTCCCAATCAGGGAACTTGGTTGGGAATTCCCTGGTTGGGACTTGTCTCACTTTGCCAAATTTGGGATTTTTATGGGTATTCTTTAAATACCCAAAAATATCCAAAAATGTTAATCCGTTATTTTCTCCTGTGGCTATGTTCACATTATACTAGATAGCTTTTCCTGCCGACACAAAAATCTATCCAGTATTATATGAAAACCAATCCGATATATGACCCTCCAATTTCAAAACTGGCACGGCGCACCTTTCATTCCGTTACAAAGATGGCGCCGAAATCACCGTTCTCAGACGTGAACAGAAGCCCCATCCAGCAGGAGTTTCGTGACAGCGCAACATATTATCTGCTACACAGTCGCTTTAAGTGTTGTCATGCAACGCTCCTCCCGTGACAACACTAAACATGGCTGTGGCTGTATAGCAGACTAAACAGATATTGGGTATAGTGTGAACATAGCCTCAGTCTCACACATTGGTGAGGGGTGTTGCGTGACGATATTAGTCTGCTATAAAGGCCGTTCTTAGTGTTGTCATGCAACACTCTTCCTGTCACAACACTAAACACGGCTGTGGCTGTATAGCAGACTAAACAGATATTGGGTATAGTGTGAACATAGCCTCAGTCTCACACATTGGTGAGTGGTGTTGCATGACGATATTAGTCTGCTACACAGCTGTTTTTAGTGTCGTCACGCAACACTCCTCCGGTCAGAACACTAAACACTGCTGTGGCTGTATAGCAGACTAAACAGATATTGGGTGTAGTTTGAACATAGCCTTAGTCTCACATATTGGTGAGGGGTGTTGTGTGATGATATTAGTCTGCTACACAGCCGTTTTTACAGTCGTCACACAACGCTCCTCCCGTCACAACACTAAACACGGCTGTGGCTGTATAGCTGACTAAACAGATATTGGGTATAGTGTGAACATAGCCTTAGTCTCACATATTGGTGAGGGGCGTTGCGTGACGAGACAAAACGGCTGCA
Organism: Porites lobata; assembly: GCA_942486035.1. Lineage (NCBI taxonomy): Eukaryota > Metazoa > Cnidaria > Anthozoa > Scleractinia > Poritidae > Porites > Porites lobata. Next base: position 1,077,228 of record CALNXK010000154.1, read on the forward strand.
TTGCTAGATCAACACAACACTTGGTATCTTACAATAATTTAATACCTCTCAACTCAAGCACGTTTTCCGTTTGAAAAGGAATGTGTCACGTGCTGCCTGCCATCTGCAAACCTTCCTAGCTCCCAAACAAACCTTACTCACACTTGACCAGGTCACGTGGTTTGAACCTACAAAAATCCATGTGCCGATTGAGCCAGACAAAAAAAATTCACACTCTCATTACTAAACCTAATTGATAATTTGTTTTAGTATTCACCAAATCAGTGGATAGCAACTTTCACGCGTTCTGATTGGCTCCAGTAACTCGGAATATCCTTTGACATTCACTGTTTTTGGACGAAATTCAAAATGGCTTCCCGTTTCGCAACAGTTTCGAAAGATAAAATGTTAGCGATAAATGAAGCAGCTGCACCAACAAATACCTAGAATAAGACAAAATTGGGCTTGTCGGTGTTTACTGGCTGGTAGAAAAAAAATTTCTCACTACATTTGCAACAAAATCATAAAAAATGATTCCTGAAACACTGTCAATTGAAACGTAAACAAACTCTGGCTAAGTGACGTCGTTTGTTTACAAAAAGTTCCTTTTTGATTTTTTTCCAACTGATTTGGTAAATACTAAAACAACTATCCCCTTCAGGGTCGGTTCATAGCGCTGGATATATACCTCGACGCTTCGCGTGTCAGTATATGCACCACTATTCACCTCCCCTTCGGGGGATAGTTGTATATTATTTTTGACATTTCAGAAATGACAAAAAAGTCGTAAGCCCCGTCTAGCAACAGTTTAAATTATTCTGACTCTGCGGGATGTAAAAGACACACCAGGGACGTAACAAATTTCTGACATTGACCACCCCTCCCCCTCCCCGTGATCTTGGGTGGGCAATCCGTAGGAAAAGATCTTCATTCAGGGATAAACCCTCGGATTCTCCTTCAGGGTGATGAAGCAGCTACCTACAAACATACATGGGATATGAGTTTTTTAGGTTTACCTCGGTGTTTGTAGCCTGCGAACGCAGATGTATTTCTGGTCGTCCCTTTTCTCCACCCGGAAGTAAGAGAAGCGACGACCGGAAATACATCTGCGTTGGCAGGCTACGGCGTAAGAACCTGGGAACTTTTTCTTTGCCTCGCACCTTTTGTTGTTTGTTTTGGTTCTACTCTTTTGACTTCGTTGTTTTCTTTGTTTTACGTTACTCGTGAGTTTTACAGGTTCTTACACCGAGGGTGAGCCAATTTTTTTTAAGGAGTTTTGGTTTGTTTCATCTTCAGGTTCAAAAAGGAATGGAGACGATCATTTAAAGAAAATTGTCACAGATGTTTTCCATAATGGAGGGTGCGTAGCACCGCACACACTGAACGTCTAAAAATAATTTATTTTCATGTTCTAAATTATTGCACATGAAACTGTATAATTATAACTATTTATAATGTAACGTCTGTTAGTACAGGATGTATTTTAATGTGTATAGACAGGGGCCCATGGGCTTCTGGGATAGTACATACAAGGAAACTTTAACTTGTATACCATTGTTCCGAGTCTAAATTTAACTTCTTTTCCCAGTAAGTGAAAAGAAGGCTGAAGGCTTTATGAGTAACCACGTATTGAATAAAATACGTCAGGCATTTACAGTTTTAACAAGTGATGTGCAAATAATTGTTTTTCTTCTGCTAGGGTCATGCGAAGTAGACGCGTTGGTCCCAGGATTATTGATTTCCTTTTTATTGGGCTGCCTGTGGCAAACCCACAGGGCGACGCTCAATCAAGGAATGAGAAGCAACATTCTTCCATGGTCTTCCATCTTAAGTCGAAAAAAGACAAAATGACGGGCTGATCTCCCAGCAGGCATTGCCTGTCCCTTTCCCCCTACAGTAGATCCGATTTTTAAGGGAAGGGGATGGGCCATTTCATATAAAAGGCTTTCAAAGTGCTATTCTTACGCCAAAAAGGAAGGGAAAAAATAACATCGTAGTAAACTCATCGAAACTTTTTGCCTTAAGTCGCCCTACCACTAGACAAATTTAACTTGTTAATGGGATTAGAAGACAACAGCAGTACAAGCTAGTTAGTAGTAATTTATTTGTTTTAACTCAACTATGCAGATAGATCTTTAAAAGAGATCTCACTCTTATCACTGATAACAAACAAATTCAGTAAATTTAACCGCACAGAATTTTTGCAGCCCAATACACGCGTAGTATAACCGTCTATATTTGTCGTAAGGCTCTGACTACCCTGGGTTCTAGAGGTTGCTCCTCGCGTGCGGCGAGCGGGATGCTTCGCTGTCGGTCGCTGGCCGAGAGATCTTCGGCCGACTGAAGGCCGAAGCCACGAGCAACCGGGCATGAAAAGTCTCTGGCACTTAGGGTAGCCTCTGAATCCCTTTGGGAATTTTTTTTTTTCCAACCAAACTACTTCCTACGATGAAATTTGTAGCTTCTGTCTTCATCGCTGCCGCTCATTAAACGGGAAAATTAAAAACAAAATACTCGAGAATCTTCATCCCGCACCGTAGTGCAGCAACTTCCATTGGTGACCAAAACTTTTAAAACATCTTGCCTCAGGAAACGAACGGAATGGCTTGTATTTATCTTTTTGGTTCTTTGTTGCGATACCCTTGCTAGAGAAAATTGTGACAGTCGAACTTCTTTGTGCGATGATCTCACATAAGCGACAGTCTATCCAAAACTCGTAGTACCACCTTTTTAGAAGATAGTTGAATATTTTCTTTTGTTTTAAACCAATGCCGTAAGCACTTGCTTGATACACGGTCCAAGCCCCTCCCTGCGCATACGTTGTAGGGAGGTGGCCGTTATTGCCAAATCAAAGATGACTTGGGATCCCTAGGCGAAGAAAACTACATCCGAGAGTAGAAGGGTGGCCTTAAGTCTTCCCTTCCTTGTTCTTTAGGCACTGTAGCCACCCCTACACCGAATTCTTGCTCCCTCAACACTGAACGAGAAAAAGTTTTATAATCCACTTGGGCGATGGCGTCGTTTGATTACGGAACTGTTTACATCGGGAATATTTCCTTTTCTTCGGTTTTCTATGATAAAAATGTCTGTAGTGGTCAAAGAGAAGTATTAACTTACTCCCCTCCCCCACGCACAACCTGGGAAGGAAACCCATGGTATTTGACTTGCTGATGTGCGCGAAAAGGTGAGAATTTGACAACTGTGATTGCTATTGGGTTGGGGCACTTGATGGCTTATGGGATTAAAAGAGGATTGAAACAAACTGTCTCAATTTTATGGCGGGTATGGAAAATTGGGAGACTTGTGTTTGTTTCTTTTCTTCCTATTTCCGTTGTTGCTGTTACCAAGCAAGTCCCTGGGGTAGGGTATATGGCAGCACATCTGCAGCAAAAAAATCCATTTTACTTCAAAAACAAAAAAAAAAACCCACAGACATACAGTGTGTGCCTCGTTAGAAGGTCCACAAGATCCTCTCACAAGGCATATACATCTAATTGCAAAAACGTTGTCATGGAAAAAATGAAAAAGGGAAAAAGTTAAATAGGAATTAATTAGGCTAATGAGCCTTATGAATTCATTTGCAGCATCCGCACATAGACGTCGCATTTGCCTGTTGGAATTTTCTATTGTTTTAAAGCGGAAAAACAGTAAAAAAAAAACATTTCAGCGGGGAAATGCAACGGCTGCCAATGAATCCACCCTGAGAATGTGGCTTGATAGTCTCATTAATTCCTATTTGGCTTTTCCCTTTTTTCATTTTTTAGGACAACATTAATGCAATTAGGTGTATATCCAGCAGTTTTCGGAGAAAAACAGGAAGTATCAGACCAACTTTCTCTGCGGAGGTTTCCATCAGTCTACTAGCCTGAATTTCATCCGATTACTTAGAGTCGTTATTACTCCCTCAGTGTTGAGAGGAGAAAACGACTCGAAGCAATCGGATGAATTTCAGGCTATCAGTCTACAGCACCTGTTGTTAGATCCATTTTACAGCTTTTCGTTATTTTGTTCAGAGTAATGTTAATCATTGTATATTGGATTTAATGTCACGCCTCTCATGCTCTTGTGTTGATGCTTTATTAATGAATTTTGGGATAACTATTTCTGGAAGCACTTACGTCACTTTTGTTCACGTAACTTGGTCAAAGTGAAACTGAAAGAAGGGAAAAATCCCTCATACACGATTCAGCTTTCACTCGATAAAAGGTTTGATTGTCACTCAGGTTATAGTTTTGTACAGGTCCTGTTATTTTTTGAAGGAAAAGTCAATTGACTTATATATAAACTCGTCATTTCCTTGTAGACCCTCTCGTCGTCGATCAAGGATCAAGGGACCGTCTTGCGAACTATCAAGATTGCTTGGGAGTTTGTAACTGAGGTATGTATTTAATATATACGTTAGCTGCAGTTACACCAGAACTCCCTATCCAAAGGTCTCTTTGTTTAAGAAATGCCTTTGGCTTTAATCGCCGGGAAACTTTCTGACGAACTTTAGATCGGTCAAAGTAAAAAGGTTGAACTCTTTCCGCGCCGGAAATATTTCGTTTTCTTCGATTCTTTATAAAGATTTAAGAGGCAATCTCCCTGAAAGCGTTCCAGGCCAGTCGATTTCGGAGTCGACAAAACTTTTGTCTTATGTTTTTATCATCAACACTACTATCCATCCTAATGAGGAAATTGCAGTTAGAATGAGGAAATGGTTTATTTTACTGCCGTTTTTCAGCATTTCATGAGGGTCCTGAAGGGGTAAAATGCGAACTGGGATTAGCCTCACTGGGACTGGGATTTAGCCACTGGGAATGGGATGAACAATTATAAAATGGGGATGGGATTTCTTTTCTTTAGCGGTCCTTGCTCCAATATTTTGAAATAGAAAAATAAAATTTCGTAGCAATAGACCTTGCACTCCTCAGTAGAGACCGTGAAATCAGTATTTTTCGCCTTCGCGCCCGCGGTCTAGCTACCAGCTAGCAGTGAAAGCGGAGGCAGTGAGTCAGATGAGGATTGTGCAGATGATAGAATTGGTTTTCATATGGTTATGTCAACAAGGGCTGGAAGAGAAAGAGTGTTCACCAGCAGAATGAGAGATTTTCTTCAGTCCAGGTGAAGGTACGTGTATCCAAATAGCGTCAATCAGTGCTTTTAATTTATTGTGCGCATGATTTTGCAAATAATCATTAGTAATGGGATTTTAGATTTGGTAACTGGGATTTTGGCAAAAATTAGCCTGGGAACTGGGATTTGGGCCAAATTTAGGCTGGGAACTGGATTTGGTACCCCCCTTCACGACCCTCTTTCATTGCTGGACGACCGTTAGCGGCTAAAATATGCAAATTTTAGATGCTGTTTCACAGGTTTTTAACGATCGTTCTGAAGTACTTCGGGTCATCAAATCTTAGACTGTTTGCACTCATTTGGAACCATATTGCTTTTTCTTACTGTTCCAGTACTATTTAGGCATTATCTTTCTGTAATCGGCAAAAACTGGTCGTCTTTATTTCACTGATCCAATTAACAAAGCAAAATGCACAAATAAATGCCTAAAGAACATCGCAAAATTTTCCAATGTGGTACCTAAGCTAGACCTAAAAACATGTTTTAGTTAGAGATTAAGAGCTATTTTGTCAAGTTATGCAATAAAAGTTGTGGCACAACGCGATTCAGAATTGAAGGATTGATGCTGAATTCGCATTGCGTGACACCGGCTGCTGTGATAGTAAAAAAAATTCTTCATGATCCTACAAATGACAATTTTTCTGTTTTTTGACTTTATCAATAAGAAAACGGATCAGAAGATTAAGTTTACTTTTCCACTTACCTTCGTATTAATAGTCTCGGCCGGCCGTCCTTAGACTTTCTCAAAGTCGTCCGCATGGTTTTCGCTCAAAAGCTCGACTTGTGAGCAAGTCTAGGCCGTCCTTTGTTCGACTCCCAGTAGTTAGCCTTCTTGGTAGTAGAGTCGGGAAAAATGTAGCCTGAGATCATGCCCTCTCCTTATTATCCCTTATTATTTTTTTCCCTCTCGAGCCAAAGAAGCAAAGAAGCACAAAAAAAATAAAAAATAACGCCTGATCTCAGGTTAGGAAAAATGCGCATTACTCCCTAACCCACCCTTCACCCTTTTTCCTACTCGCATCTCTCTGAGGGTCGCCCCACAATCTGAACGCCTGGAAAAGTCGCGTTCTAAACGAACATTTTTGTTTTACAGATAACATTAACGAGAACCATGCTTCTCCTGTCTAGTGACAGGTGGAAGTATTTACATTTTACAGCGAGAAGGTCCTTCACACATTCACCCGTTACACTATATATTATATGGGACGAGGGTACACGGTAAACCTTGGAGAAAAAATTAAGAAAATATGGACTGGAGTTCAAAGAAGTAAAATCAACAACTAGAATATGGTTACCCGCTATATCGTATCGTACTTACAAATTCTTATCAAGTAAATCGCGATATCGTTATTTGTCATTAAAACAATGGAATCAGCTGTGAAATGTACATCGTGTTAAGTTAGTGTCCGGATACCTTAAGGAATTTGATATTAGTATAAACTATTAGATGTATAAATCTACCGGCCTTTAATCACAAATCTGATTGTCTATGCACAGTACTAGTGCCATGCTGGTAATGCTGTATTGTATCAATTCCGTGATTGACAGTGAGTGAAGTGACTGAGTAGCCTGACAGTGTTCGGTTGTAACCTGTTTATACCACCACTAAATAAAACCGTTAGCCTGTCTAGCAGTTAAGCTTTGAACGACTAGGGAATTTATTTTTGACTTTTAGGGAAATTTGCTTCAGGCCTTCGGTTTCCTCGCATGCAATCTCGCTCGTTTTTTGTTTTGTTTTTGATTTTTCATAAGGTTCGCTAATTTCTGTAGCATATGCATGGTATATCAATCGTTTAAGCACAAACACTAAGTATCTGAGTCTTTATATCATTTGTCATAGCACCTCGATATGCAGACATAGAATCAATAAGACCCTACCGTGGACAATCTTGTTGAGCCAACAGAGAGGCTGGTGTATCAAATGAGCGCCACACCGGAGTCGCAAAAACGAAATGATAAACGCGGTGGCGCCTAATTTAGTAAAATCGATATTAATATGAATTTGGATCCACACGGAGGGTTCAAAGGCCGATTTTTTAAAATGTGATCCTAGATCCTTGTTGAGATGGGAAATTTACTTTCTTCTAACGTTCGATTCTCAGACTGGACCACATTTTAAAGGAGAAGAGGTTTGGTTCTGAAAAGATATTTTCCCGTCTTGACTTAACAGCGTTGACCCGAATGTTCGTGGCAGTCGGAAGTTGAATGAAGCTTAGAAAGGTATCTTTTACGATTGCTTAACAAATTTTTGAACAATAATATCATTGCAAAGGGAAAAAAAGGGAATTTTAATATAGTTTTGGTGGGAAAATGAAGTATATATCTTACTTAAAAGTGTCAAGCTTTTGAATAACTGAGCAGTTAGCTGTGACAGCAGCCGGTACTGTCACGCAACGCAAATTGAACATTTGACTAAATTTGAGTTGAAACCCTTAATTCTGAATCGCGTTGTGCCACAACTTTTATTGCATAACTTGACAAAATAGCTCTTTTTAAAAAATCTTTAACTTAAACATGTTTTTAGGTCTAGCTTTAGTGCCACACTGGAGAATTTTCTGATGATTTTAAGGCATTTATTCGTGCACTTTGCTTTCTTAATTGGATTAGGGAAATAAAGACGAGCACTTTTTGCTGATTACAGAATGATAATGCCTAAATGGTATTGGAACAGTAAGAAGAAGCAATATGCTTCCAAATGAGTGCAAATTAAACAGTCTAGGATTTGATGACCCGAAGTACTTTAGAACGGACATTCAATGTCATTTTCTTTTAAGTCTCACGCAAGCAGATGGATCACGGCCTAACTAGTATCAACAGAATGTGCCGCAGCATTACCATTTTTTAGATACCCTAGTTAGAGTTATAACCTTTTCTAAATATAGAGAAGAAAGTAGACCTATTTTTGTTTCGTTAAAACTAATGAATATATATGAACGTGATGTACTGTATAGCACTTTTCATGTATCTGTATTTCCATGATAAACTACCTATGTTTTTCAAAAATAACTTTAAAACAAATGATAAAATAGATACGTATAATACATGATCAGCCTCAAGTATACACATTACTTATAAAAGGACTAATTATGGCAAATTTTTCCAACACTAAAAGAGGAGCTACAGTATGGAACAGCTTCACGACTGATTTAATTTAACAAGTTTAAAACGTCATTAAAAGTATATATCCAGAATGGTTTACATTTAGTTGGTTGGTTCAGTGGTAGATAGACCTCGGATTGTCATTAATGTAATGTGACAAATTAACTTACATGTTGCATCCTTATCTCGATGCCTTTTACCCTAATACACAACTACATACAAGTACGGGAGATTTTTACAAAACGCTCAATGGAGCTTGCTTAAAATCTTCCGAACTTATGTTTCTTGATATTGTTATCTTATGTTAAGCCTAAAAAAATTGATGTAAAGGATGTAAGGTAAATAAAGAAATCTCAAATCTTATTAACTGTATAATAGATTTAATTTCACGCCTCGTATGCTTTATCAAATTTTCCTTGGGAGCTATTCCTGGAAGCACTAACGTCGCTCAGTTTGTTGACGTAACTTGTTCAAAGTGAAACTGAAAGCTAAATGAAGGGAAAAATCCCTCATACAAGTTTCAACTTTCACTTGGTAAAAGGTTTGATTGTCGCTCAGGTTAGTTTTGTGCAGGTCGTGTTATTTTGTGAAGAAAAATTCAATTGACTTTTATATATAAACTTGTCTTACAAAGTATCATTTCCTCGTAGACCCTTTCGTCGTCACGAATCAAGGATCCTCTTGCGAATTATCAAGATTACTCGGGAATTACAACTGAGGTATGCATTTATTACGTTAGCAGCAGTTACACCAGATCCTTTGTTTAAGAAATGCCTTTGGCTTTAATCACCGGGAAACTTTCAGACGAACTTTAGATCGGTCGACGTCGGCACGATCGTTTATATTTCAATGCAAGATTGCACAGCTGGTGGCAAGAGACAAGAGAGAGAGAGAAAAAAAAGCTGAGGATAAGATTTCAGCCCATCTCTTTCATTTATTGTGCATACGTGAGACTATGTACGCACTCTGAAGTTCATTAATATAGTCCCCTAAAAAGAAACCGAGCATAGTGAAAAATAAGCAAATGTATTATAAAAAGCGTTATCAACTGAAGTGCACAACGTTTAGCGTCTACTTGCCTTGAAAATACGGCTATCCAAACAAGAAGTTTTCACAGTTAACAAGCCGCACAAGAGGAAAAGATTAATTGCTCAGGAAGAGTGTAGCTAAATCTAACTGCAACGCGACATAAATTGATAATGGCAGTGGTAATTTTTACGGAATTTATTGCAAGCTGGTAAGAGTAAGGTTATGTTGTTTGCTGAGTTTTACCGGTTATAATTGTCCTTGAACGCCATTGAACTCGCGAAGTCTATAGGACAATATGCCTACTGAATGCTAATGAGTTTTTGAAGTAAGGTTAATTAAACACTGGTTTACAGAAAGCCTGTAGTAGCTTTGGTAAAATTCCTTCAACAAACAAATGATTTGATGAGATAAAGTTCATTTAAATTTAAATTTCCTGCCTTAAACGTTTTCTGTAAGTTTTGGTGCTTGTGTTTATACGTCACGCTACTAAAAGGAGGCTGCGTACCACCGCAAACGCTAAACGTCTTAATTCAGAATTTATTTTCATGATATTTTTTATTCTACATGACACTGTGAGAAATAATTATTTATAATATATTATGCATTATTAGCATAATCCTTACTTATAAAAGGGAGGGCTACAGGATATATTTTCCCTTGGGCCGGGTACTCAAAAAATTTTTACGGGGACGACTACGGCCCAAGAGGTTTAACTCCTTACCCTTTTATATAAGTCATATACCATTTTGATAGACTGCAAAACAGTCGGGATTTTTCTCAAAATCAGTAAAGAAATCGGTAAAGCGCGCCGTAAGAGTCTTACGCACGCGAATCGCCCGAGCCTCACACGCCCGTTAGCGTCTCTCCCCAGGTCTCGCTCTCTGTTTTCAGCCTCGTTCCAGACCTTTTGTTTGACTGCTCGCGCGTACTTGAATACGCAAAAATACGGACTGCTTTGCAGTCTACCATTTTGACAGAAAAAGTATCCCTTTCGTACACTTTCTATTAGCAAATGATGTCCCTTTTATATACGCAGTTTAGATCTTTCCATTCCTTTAACTGCTGGAGATGCACTGTCTTTAAAATGTGCATTACTCTCAAAACCAGAACGTGTTCTAGTCTTTTTCACAGCCATGAAATGCATCTATTAGCTCCTTTTTACCGACCGAGATGACTGATTTCGCTGCCGTTTTATATACTTCAACTAATGAAACCCCTTCCCACTCATATACCGTATTTCCTCGAATAATTGCCGGGGGCGGTTTTTTTTTCAACACCGAAAGGGGGTAATTATTCGATATATTAAAGGGGGCGATTATTCGAGGGATGCGATTATTGCAAATATTGTTCAATAGAAGTCTTGTCCTCAATATTTTGTTCTTTTTTCAAATGAAATCAAAAAATAATCACATCAATTAAACTGAACATTGGCATTTAAAGTGCTGAAAGTTTGGTTCGATGATTAAGTTTCACTGTCAATGTCCTCGGCGTCAGAGCTTAAGTCGTCACTGATCAGTTTTGCTGGATATGACTACGCGTTATATTAGCTTCATCCTCCAGGATCACCGCTATGGGTATATTGTTGTGAAGTATTTTTTTGAGAAGGATTTATCTCATCTTTTAACTTTAGTTTTTGTTTCATTAAGTGGGTCAAGGTTAGTCTTGAGTTATCCACATAAGTGTTTCCTGTTTTGATATTTTGTTTTTACTTGTCACTTGAATTTATGCTTAGCTCGCGAATTTACTTATGGCCATTTTAGGAATATTCTTCGCTTTTTTATAGGTGGTCGTGTTTGTGGTGTTAGAGCTGACCTTGGTACGTTAGTCTCGTTGAAGTTCCTGTTTGGGTTTGTTCACCAGCGTTTTAGTTTTTGGTTTGTTTGTAGCTTCTCGCCGATCGCAACCATGTAGGTTCACTTATACCAAAATATTACCCACACCGAGTTCACCTTGATTTTATTCCCACGGTCAACTAACGAAAGAACATGACCAGCTTTGGTTATAAAAACGGCGGCTATTTAACTAGTTGAGAGAGAAGAAAGGTAGTTTTAGAAGAAGGTGAGTGAAAGAGTTAGAAGAGTAAGAAGATTAAGATTGTTAGCAGAAGTCAAAGAAGAATAAACACCAAGATGTTAATCAGAGTCCTTGTACCTCATCGTGTAGCGAGCAAGTTCCTGGAACACACCCTCACACTTTCCATAGCGTGACCCTAAAGGAGTGCGGGGACGATTACTCAGGGGAGGCGATTTTTTCAAACATTTCCGTTCCCCCAACACAAACATCTTGTAAAATGTTACTTTTTAAACGGATTAAGAGTGAATGTCAGTAAAAATCAAACAAAAATTGAAAATTCGTGGCCACAGTCAAAAAATCGATTGGGCTCATTTTTTGTCCAGGGAAAGGCTAAGGTACTACCTTCAGTAAAATGGAACTAGTTTATTGAAATACGGTTTCCTTTTGAAATAAACCGTTAAAAATAATTTTGCCGGATTTGGCTATGCGCCAGCTCAAAATTTCACTATGTTCAAAATAATCGTGTTCAATCTAAAACTGGTCAGTGTAAAACGTAGACTGCGGACTGCAGACTGCGGACCAGGGGTAAAATGCAGACTGCAGACTAAGAGTAAAACGCAGGCTGGGGTAAAATACAGAATAAAGACTGTAGACTTTTTTAAACATTTGTGCTCCTTCTTCTTCAAATCGGTTAAATAGCTAGCTTGTATCAGTTACACACTTCGCTTCCTTGTCAAGTGAATTGCTCATTCGCCAGAAGTTTCAATGAACATTCAAAGAGCTTAAGTCTGCGTACCTTGATTTGCAATACTTTCATAGAAGGTCATCCAAATTTCCTGCAGAACATCTTTCTTTGTTTTTGGAATGGCTTCCTCCCGTTTTTATCGCCATAATTCCTGTACAGTATTTTGGGTCAGCAGCTTTCATTTAAGCGTAAACATCGTGGTGTTGTACCAGTTCACGGTCCCTGGTCACGTATATCGAAAACTTCGCATCAAAAATTGAAGCGTGAAGTCTCTCGGATGGAAAAAAGGTTCAAGATTGCGATTATGTTTTCGAGTCGTCGACGACGTTCCAGAGAAGAAAGGAATGGATTTGTGAAAGCAGATGTCATCAAGTAAATGTTCGTTTACATGTATTTGCGGGATTTTTTTGCCCTTAAACCCTTCCACGACTACAGTTTATGCTCGGTCTGCATTTTACCCCAGCCTGCGTTTTACTCTTAGTCTGCAGTCTGCATTTTACACTCAGTCTGCATTTTACCCCTGGTCTGCAGTCTGCATTTTACACTGACCGATCTAAAACATAGAAGCCAGTCTTCTTTTGCTATAACTATTCAGTAGGGGCCTTGTTTTGTAAAAATATAGGGATAGTTTTCGTCTCAGGTTATTTCTGTAAGAAATAAACTCGAAATTTTAAGGAACATTTTCAGCCCTTCAAGGATATGCAAAAGTAGGGTTAAATCATCGCGATGGAAAAGCATGTGGTAGTGCCTTAAAATCGTTGATATTGCTACCATAAATTCCTAAAATACAGTCGTTAAAAGTTACTGTTTTGTTTTTCTGGGATCTTGCAAAGTTTTCGAGCGAGCGCCGACTAAATTTCCATAAAATCGCAATCTGACCTTAAGATTTAGGTCACAAACAACAAGGCGCACGCGATAGATTTGAGATAGATAAAAATAATCAGATAAATGACAATTTTGGCTCATTTATAGTCATTGTGTTGTTTAAATGACACACGTAAGCTAAAATAGTGCGTTTTTCAAAGTGTTGCCTTCATTCTGGACTATAACTGTAAAATAAAGAATCGACTGCGTGATGACTGATCATGACTGAGTCATACTCGCTTCGTCTAATTAGTCTAGTATTTATTCATATCCACGCAGGCACTGACATCAACGCGACTTCAAAACTCAGCGATACGGCCATATAAAATTTCTTGCGTTCTGTACAGAGTGAAATAAATTAGTGGCAGTTTGATAGTAACATAAAAATACACTCTTCCTATTTCTAAAGTCGAGGTAATGTGCCGATCGATTGAGGGTCTCGATACTTCAACAGGCCTGGTCAACCCTTCGAAACCTGGGCGCATTGAAACTTTTTAAAACAGCCCCGTCCTGTGTTCAAATTCTCCATTACATAAGCTCTATGTGGTGGTCAAATGCTCCTCCCAAAGATTAAATGTTTGCAGATTGTGAATTCGAAAAAAAAGCCTTAAGAACCGTAATTTTCCGGACTTCACATGATGTTGATCGGCAATCAACTACAAACAACAACAACACTCGATCTCGTTCTGATACATCAGATACAACATATTAATTTTCTTATTAAAAACATTAAGCCACACATATTCCTTTTTTTAAAAAGAGGAAGACCCAGTGTACACAACTATAGTTAAAAAGGTCTGAATTTAGTTTTTGTGTCCGAATAAAGACTTCCTGAAAACCGCGTAATTTCACGTTTAAAACCAGTGAAATTTTGATAATGTGCGTGGAGACGGTTTTTTATTGTTTGTGGCCGTTAAAAAGAATATTCTCAAAAACTAACCACATTTCATTTCATTACACACCTTAGGCTTACTGCACACAAAAAAGGAGCGAAATCGATTTTTTACCGTGGCAGCGATTTTTTCGATTCTGTTTGATTTTCACAGGCATTCACTCTTACTGCGCTTTTCACAAACATGCGAATTCTGAAGTTCAAATGCCAACTGACGATTGCGTTTTTCGCTGCCGTCAATCATCTTAATGGACCTCTTAATCGGGTTCAAAAGGTCAAGGTTTGCGATTTGTGATTGGTGGATTTCGATCCTTTTTGTGCGTTTCTGTGTTTCAAGGTTCGTTTCTTGTGATCGTAATTATGATTGACGGCAGCGAAAAACGCAGTTGCGAAGGCGGCTTTTGAACGTTAGAGTTCGCATGTTTGTGAAAAGCGCAGTAAAACAAAAACCTTCAATTGATTCACGAGTTGGCCCATAGAGCCCTTTGATTTATGTCCACCGTGTTTCAACAATGGTAAATCTGTTTTTTCTTTTCTTTAGAAATTTCGATCATTATCACCTCAAAGAAAAATTATTTTCTTTTATTAGAGAAGACCCCAGTCCATCAAGTCATATTACATAACGATGAAAAACACATAGAAGGATCACTATTTGTGGCAAATCAAATGCGACTGTGAAAGACAAAAACCAAATAACAAAGGAGCTATTAGATAAGGTTTTACTCTAGGTTTTAATTTTACTTTTTATCTTCGTTAATGACATAAAGAAAAATGTTATCAACGGACAAAAAACCCACAACATATCTATACTTTTTTTCACAAGAGCTGAAACAGCAAAGCAAGCCAAAAATGTGACAACCACAACCATCTTCTGGGAAAGCAGTCGATTTTATGTGCAATTTGTTATTGGAATGGATGAGAAAGGACAAACAGAAGCGAACTGTAATCTTCAAAACACCAACAAGATTGCCAATGAAGTTGGAGAAAGGAGAGAGGAAGAAAAAGGGAAAAGTAATATAGGCGACGTCAATTTCAACTCTAAAGATTTCCAGAACGCCATAGACTGCCATGAACGAGACCTCAAAATTTCAAAAGAAGTGGGAGACAGGGTAGGAGAAGGAAAAGCGTACTGTAATCTTGGCAACGCCTATCACAGTCATGGAGATTTTCAGAAAGCCACAGAGTACCATGAACGACACCTCAAAATTTCGAAAGAAGTGGGAGACAGGGCAGGAGAAGAAAGAGCGTACTGTAATCTTGGCAACGCCTATTACAGTCTTGGAGATTTCCAGAAAGCCATAGAGTACCATGAAGAAGACCTAAAAATTTCGAAAGAAGTGGGAGACAGGGAAGGAGAAGGAGGAGCTTATAGTAATCTTGGCAACGCCTATGACAGTCTTGGAGATTTTCAGAAAGCCTTGGCGTACCATGAACGAGACCTAAAAATTTCGGCAGAAGTGAGAGACAGGGCAGGAGAAGGACGAGCGTATTGTAATCTTGGCAACTCCTATTATAGTCTTGGAGATTTCCAGAAAGCCATAGAGTACCATGAACGAGACCTTAAAATTTCGAAAGAAGTAGGAGACAGGGCAGGACAAGGAGGAGCGTATGGTAATCTTGGCAACGCCTATCACAGTCTGGGAGATTTTCAGAAAGCCATAGAGTACCATCAACGATACCTCAAAATTTCGACAGAAGTGGGAGACAGGGCAGGAGAAGGACGAGCGTATGGTAATCTTGGCAACGCCTATGAGAATCTTGGAGATTTCAAGACAGCCATAGAGTACCATGAACGAGACGTTAAAATTTCGAAAGAAGTGGGAGACAAGGTAGGAGAAGGAGGAGCGTATGGTAATCTTGGCAACGCCTATAACAGACTTGGAGATTTCAAGAAAGCCATAGAGTACCATCAACGACACCTCAAAATTTCGAAAGAAGTGGGAGACAGGGCAGGAGAAGGACGAGCGTATGGTAATCTTGGCAACGCCTATGAGAATCTTGGAGATTTCAAGACAGCCATAGAGTACCATGAACGAGACGTTAAAATTTCGAAAGAAGTGGGAGACAGGGCAGGAGAAGGAACAGCGTACGGTAATCTTGGCAACGCCTATAACGAACTTGGAGATTTCCAGAAAGCGATAGAGTACTATAAAAGAGGCCTCGAAATTTCAAAAGAAGTGGGAGACAGGGCAGGAGAAGGAACAGCGTACGGTAATCTTGGCAACGCCTATAACAGTCTTGGAGATTTTCAGAAAGCTATAGAGTACCATGAACGAGATTTCACAATTTCGAAAGAAGTAGGAAACAGGGCTGGAGAAGGAAGAGCGTACTGTAATCTTGGCAACGCCTTTACAAATCTTGGAGATTTCCAGAAAACCGTAGAGTACTATGAACGATACCTCAAAATTTCGAAAAAAGTGAAAGACAGGGCAGGAGAAGGACGAGCGTATGGTAATCTTGGCAACGCCTATGACAGTCTTGGAGATTTTGAGAAAGCCAAAGAGTACCATGAACGACATCTCAAAATTTCGAGAGAAGTTGGAGATAAGGCCGAAGAAGGAAGAGCGTACGGTAGTCTTGGCAACGTCTATAACGCTCTTGGAGATTTCCAGATAGCCATAGAGTACCATGAACAACTCCTGGAAACTTCGAAAGAAGTGGGAGACAGGGTAGGAGAAGGATTAGCGTACGGTAATCTTGGCTACGCCTATGACAATCTTGGAGAGTTTGAGAAAGCCATAGAGTATCATGAGCGACACCTGAAAATTTCGAAAGAAGTGGGAGACAGGGCAGGAGAAGGAGGAGCGTACTTTAATCTTGGCAACGCCTTTCACAATCTTAGAGAATTGGAGAAAGCCGTTCACTATTATAAGAAGAGTGTTATGGCCTTCGACCATATCAGAACAAATCTTATATCTAATGACGAATGGAAGATTAGCCTTAGGAGTACGTATGAAAATATTAATTTGAGGCTATGGGGGTTGCAGTTTAACGAAGGTAAAGTCGTTGAGGCACTTTTAACTGCTGATCATGGACGTGCCCAAGCCTTAAATGATCTTCTAGAGTTCAAGTATGGGTTCAAAGGGTTACGTCCAGAAATAGGAACACCCTCTGTAACAACACCTGACATTTTTAGTTACCTACCATCAAATTTAGCTTTCATAGGTATCAACGAGGGAGCAATAGTTCTCTGGGTGAACGAGAAAGGAAAAGAAATCAAAACCAGGAGTGCTCAGATTGATATCTCCGTCACAACCTATTTTCAGTCTCTTTTGGAAACTACACATAAAGAAATAGGTGTGAGAGCTGATGTTAATTGTGAAGATCGCTCATTAAGGAACCCAAGCGATAAAAAGTTACCAGAAGCCAGATCCAGTAAGCCAAAGTCACATCCTTCGTATTTTGAGACAAAGTCATTACAAACATTGTACAATGTTGTTATTGACCCTATAAGAGACTTACTCCAGGCCGATGAGGTTGTGGTCGTTCCACAAGGACCTCTCTGTTTGGCGCCTTATGCGGCTTTTTTGGACTTAAAATCAAAGTACCTCTGCGAAACTTTTAGAATTCGTCTGCTTCCCTCCCTTTCCTGTCTGCGATTAATCCAAAATTGTCCTGCAGATTGGCACAGTAAGACTGGCGCTCTTCTCGTCGGCGATCCGTGGGTACAGGAGGTAATTTATGAAGGAAAGAAATTAAAGCAGTTGAAGTGGGCCGAAAAGGAAGTGCAAATGATCGGGGAAATACTTCAAACTTCACCTCTTGTTGGAAAGCATGCAACAAAAGATGAAGTTTTAAGACGTATTTCCTCAGTTGCTTTGGTGCACATTGCTGCTCACGGTAAATTGGAAACAGGAGAAATTGCCTTGGCGCCAAACACAACACGTTCATCCCCGATTCCAGTCAAAGAAGACTATCTCTTAACTATGAAGGATGTTTTAAAGGCGCAGATTAAGGCAAGACTTGTTGTACTCAGTTGCTGTCACAGTGCTCGCGGAGACGTCAAATCTGAGGGCGTGGTCGGTATTGCACGGGCATTTTTGGGTGCTGGTGCTCGTTCTGTTCTGGTTTCCCTATGGGCGATTGAAGACGAGGCTACGATGGAGTTCATGGAATTTTTCTACCGACAACTAGTCAAGGGAAGAAGTGCCAGTGAGGCTCTGAATGAGGCCATGAAATCCATGAGAGAATCTGACCGCTTTACTGCAGTGAAGTACTGGGCACCCTTTGTTCTCATTGGTGACGACGTGACGCTTGAGTTTGAGGGCATCAATTAAATAGCAAGGTATTTTGGGATGTATTTAAACCTGGGATCATATTACGTGTTTAAACAAAATTTTTACAGGGCAACGAACTCAACCGGCGCCACCTAACATCAAGTTGCCAATCACAGGTCATGTCAGCAGTTAAAAAGGACTCTGACTTTAGGATATTTTAAGCAGTCAAACACAAGAACATTTCTGTACATTACAAGGTGTTAGTGGCCCTGTTTGAGTTCGTTCCATTGTAACATTACAGTAGAACCTGCCGTAAGGGACCACCTAAAATGCCAATATTTGCCGGTCACTTACGAACGGTAGTCGCTTAGGAGTGGTTCCAGGTATAGTGCTTTGGGTGGAAAAATGATTTTGGTATTTTTGATGAGTGGTCGGTTATGAGATGTAACAGAAGTCATACTCACCGACTGAAAGGTAGGAACCTACCATAAATCCTCTATTAAGCCCCCCTCCGGGGAACTTATTTCTTTCAAGCATGTTTAAGGGGGGGGGGGTTATTAGAGAGGGGGTTATTTAATTAAGCCAAGATTGTGGTATGACTATCGATTCTCTATTCCGAATAGAGACCGAAGCTAAAGTAGAAAAACTGAAGCATATGAAGTTGGAGGTCGCGCAGCCGAAGATCAAAAACAAATTTGAACTTCCAGGACATGAATAAACCGTAACGGGATCAGTCCACGTGAGGTGTTACAATCGTGATTAATTATTACATCTACCATACGTCTGTTATTTAAGAATAGGGGGAGGGGGGGTTAAAAAGAAAGAATTTTCTTCCCTGAAATTGGGGGGGAGGGGCTTATTGGATAGGGGGGCTTCATAGAGGATTTACGATATGAAAGTATCAATAATCTACAATAAGGCTCTTTGTAGAATGAAGTTACCAGTTTAAATATTATCCTTTGCTCTAACAGATTTAGAATATTGTACCTCACCGGCGTAAATCACTTTTCTTTCCTTTTACTAGCTTGCTAACGTTTCTTTTTCTTGTTTTTGTTGTATAGGTACGAAGCGAATGCAGTGAAGCGGTTCCTATCTGAAGCTGAACTCAGTTTTTTTGTATAACAAATACAAAGTGGAGCGTTCATCGCGTAGGAACTTCTTATCCCGAAGAGAAAATCAAGTGTACTTTTCGTAGATTGTTTTAGAAGACTAGTCGTGTGCACACCTTGTGCGGTAGTAACTTGTTCAGTAGTCACCTGAGAAGGACATCAGGAATCAGTAGTCAATTCTTATTTTTATTATTATACCATATTTTACAGAGTCATTTTAGACGTGTCTATTGACAATATGATATAGTTTTTGATGCTTTTATTATAGTTACACAGTTGTAGTTTTTATTCTTTTGGCTGATCAGTTTACTCTTACTGTCTACAAAGGTCTCAGTTCTAATTTTGTAGTCAAATTGCTTATTCAATTGCTGGGTTAAATCACTAATTTTGTAGTTTTACATTTACTCGCTTTTAGTTATGCGTAGGACTGCTATTTCATAGGTTTGTTCGCGTGTGGTTTGTTTCAATATCAAGTTTTCTTATTTCTATTGTTGGCACCTTTTATCTGCAAGTTGGTCGTAACTTTGCCGTTTACTGTACCCCTTTTTCCTGTCGCAGAATTCATTTGTTTAACTGCGTATAAATACGACTACTTAATTCAGATGCTCCAGTTTCTTGGCTCGGCTAGTTAGCTTTGCTATTTACCTGTGGAGCTTAAGTCCCCAGAAGGTCTCGACCTCTGGTAATTTTTTACTGTTTGGCCAACTCATGATTAGTCACCCCTCCCCTTCACAACTTAGATCTTCGTGTCGGCAAACGATACACAGCGAGGAACTCGGAGACAAACGATTTGGTTTCTTAGGACAGTGTAAGAACCTGTGAGACCTTGTTGGGCAATTGAAACAACCCCAGCCACAGGGTAAGGTTCTATACTAAATTAGTCATACGCATTCAAAGCAACATCTGGTCTCAACTTTTCTATCTCACGGCGTCTTTAGCCCTGTTGTGACACCGCGTGAACGGATGGCTCTACGCAAGTTTGCAAAAAAAGAAAAAAGGAATGCACATGAATTGACCTCACGAAGTGTCCTTTGCACAAACGCTACAAATTCCAGTTAGCGTACTCTATTTTATTTGCTTATTTTATTGCTTTGTTAATTGGACCCCCGAGGCCCCTATATTCAGGCTAGTTCGGTTTATGCCGCGGTTCAGGCACAAAATCAAATACAAAATTTCAAAAACCAGAAAAACAAATATTAAAAAAATTCAAAATTAAACGCAAAATACAAGTTTCCAGTTTTATTCGCTGCGCTTTTGTTTTTTTCTCTTTAAGACAATTATCGTTTTAACTTCATTTTTTTTCTCCACTCAGCTGAGGACAGCTGAAACTTAAGGTGGAGGAATGTGAAGAGAGAATTTATTGTTATTAAGTTATTTTGCTTTCGCTGATAAAAAATATGAAAAGCCAATGTAGAAATTCTTTATTCTTTAGTCCTAGCTTCTCTAAAAGGTAAACAACCTGTTGATATTTATTGAACGTAAACTTATTTTTCGAGTCATGATTGTAGTAGCCTCTAAGCTATAATTAACCTGTGAGGAACCGTTATATCCACTTGTGTAAACTTTTGGAAGTAATTAATGCTTCACTACAAGCTTCCATTTCCACCAATAGTCTTTCAGAAATGATTTTTGTATTCGGTTATTTTGACACGTTGAGTTATGATGTGATCTGTATCGCATCATTAATAGCTTAGACTTAAATACGAGTGCTGTGTATGAATTTCTACGGTTACATCCTGGTTACGTCTTGGATTAAACCTCTACATTGGAGCCAACTTCTGTGTACAATTGTTGTCTCAAGGGTATTCAACAGGCGAAAGGGATTCCGCGCCTTTTCGCAGCCAGCGAGTGTCCTCAGGAAAAGTCCTTTCCCAGAGAGCATTGTAGAGTTTTCCCCGTCGTCCGTTTGTCCTTTTATGATGACAGAAATCTATTTCCACACTGGTGTTTAAATGAAAAACCTGTTTTCAAATTTGGATACATCGTTTCTTTTCCTAACGAAAAATTCTAATGATCCAGATTTGTTATCTGATCTTAGATTTTGATAAAGAAACGTACTCTTAGTTTCCAGTTTAGTTAGCTCGGCTAGTTAGCTTTCTAAGTTAGCTGTCAGCTCCCCAAAATGTCTTGTTCTTTGATAATTTTTTACTGTGTGGCCCTCTCAGTCATCCCTCCCTTCACAACCTAGTTCTTCGTGTCGGCAACCGTTAACCGATATACAGGTTTGGTTTTCTAAGACAGTCAGAGGCGTTGCCACCAATTTGTTCCTTTTAAGCCCAAGTTCTAGAAGTCTTGAAAGGGCGGGGGTCGGGGGAGGGGTTGAGAACATAAAAAAAAAACTGGATAGTACAACATTTTCAAGGGAATTACCTTAATAAATTCTTTAGAAATGCTTATTCCCAAGAGACTCGAATTGTTTGAGTTGAATTCTAAAATATGGAAATTGGTCAATTCGTGTGGAGTGGTCAAACAGTCGTTTTGCCAGAGAGAGATGAGTAACTCAAAGGAATACTATTCTTAACGTTAAGGCAGAGTAGTTTTGGAAACTCTTTCGGACCTCCCACTTCGACAGAGTTTTTTGTCCGTCGTCCAACGAGTCACGTTGCAAACAAGGACGTTCGCAGGTAAAAATTGGAGATGTAATTTCAAATTCGTTTAAAAGTGACGCGGCCGGTGATGCGAATATCTAGTTTGCGCTATGACAACAGCCGACGAAGAAAGAGAAGTCCAAGAAAATGTGGTAAGTACATTAAATTGGAAAAATTCTGACTTGTGCAGTTTTAGTGGGATGGTTAAGCATGTTCAGAGGAACATGAGCAGGGGAATGAAAAAATATATTGCCGCATAGTTCTGTTATTGTTATCAGCTCTGATTGTTTCAAACCCCGCACTCCGCCTCTATTAAATCAAAGCCGCCACCAACGTTTCAGACAGTGAATAATACTGCGAGGGATTATTTAACAAATGATTCTCCTAAAAAGAACAAAAATAACCGAGAAAAGGGGAAAATAACTGCTGTAAATACACTGTCTTTAAAATATGAATAAATAAGAAAACCAGCACGTGCTCCAGAATTTTTTACAGCCATAACATGCATCAGGGGCACCCAATAGATCTGTTTCTAAAAAAATATATGTTCTTCAGGTCAATTTTTGCTGGATGGGAGTTTGGAAGAAGTGATATGTCCAAAGATGGAAAGTGTTGCTTGGAAAAATATAACTGTGGGTGTCTGTTGGGATTTGATGTGTAGAATACCTGGCATGAGTTTTTGGCCAGAAACGTCCCCACCCCCTGAAGGGATAAATTCGCCTTTTGGCCACACCCATGTTTCTATGCCCCCTCTACCCCCCCCCAATTTCTGAATTTTTTCCTGTGGCCTCACCCAAACCGGTCAGAAGTGTCTCGAGATACGTCTGCTGGGAAACTCCCCAGTACGTCAGGTTGCATGTTGTAGGTACACCTTGCTGCCTTGGAACTCTTCCATCAGTCTTGCTGGGAGTGAGGAACACACACATTTTTTCCAGCAATCTCCCAATCGAAGTGACTACACATAGAGAGAGAGTCAAATAAAGGTAAAGGTACTGAAGTAAAGCAGTCCCCACCCCTTCCATTTTCTCAGGGAAACGCCCTGGGAACAAGGTTAAAGCGGGGACCCCCCTCCTTGAGTCTTTTGTGAAAGGAAAACACCTGTTTCCACACTGGTGTTTAAGTGAAAAACATGTTTTCACATTTGGATACAACGTTTCTTTTCCTAATGAAAAATCCCAATGATCCGGATTTTTGATCTGATCTTGGATTTTGGTAAAGAAACGCTTAGTTAGAAACGTTTAGTTAGCTTGGCTAGTTAGCTTTCTTATTTAGCTGTCAGTGGAGCTTAATTAGCTCCCCAAAGTGTCTCGATCTCGGGTAATTTTTTACTGTGTGGCCCTCTCAGTCACCCCTCCCTTCACAACTTAGTTCTTACTGTGTGGCCCTCCCAGTCACCCCTCCCTTCACAACTTAGTTCTTACTGTGTGGCCCTCCCAGTCACCCCTCCCTTCACAACCTAGTTCTTACTGTGTGGCCCTCTCAGTCACCCCTCCCTTCACAACTTAGTTCTTACTGTGTGGCCCTCTCAGTCACCCCTCCCTTCACAACTTAGTTCTTACTGTGTGGCCCTCCCAGTCACCCCTCCCTTCACAACTTAGTTCTTACTGTGTGGCCCTCCCAGTCACCCCTCCCTTCACAACTTAGTTCTTACTGTGTGGCCCTCTCAGTCACCCCTCCCTTCACAACTTAGTTCTTACTGTGTGGCCCTCCCAGTCACCCCTCCCTTCACAACTTAGTTCTTAGTGTGTGGCCCTCTCAGTCACCCCTCCCTTCACAACTTAGTTCTTACTGTGTGGCCCTCTCAGTCACCCCTCCCTTCACAACTTAGTTCTTACTGTGTGGCCCTCCCAGTCACCCCTCCCTTCACAACTTAGTTCTTACTGTGTGGCCCTCTCAGTCACCCCTCCCTTCACAACTTAGTTCTTAGTGTGTGGCCCTCTCAGTCACCCCTCCCTTCACAACCTAGTTCTTACTGTGTGGCCCTCTCAGTCACCCCTCCCTTCACAACTTAGTTCTTACTGTGTGGCCCTCTCAGTCACCCCTCCCTTCACAACTTAGTTCTTACTGTGTGGCCCTCCCAGTCACCCCTCCCTTCACAACTTAGTTCTTACTGTGTGGCCCTCTCAGTCACCCCTCCCTTCACAACTTAGTTCTTACTGTGTGGCCCTCTCAGTCACCCATCCCTTCACAACCTAGTTCTTACTGTGTGGCCCTCTCAGTCACCCATCCCTTCACAACTTAGTTCTTACTGTGTGGCCCTCCCAGTCACCCCTCCCTTCACAACTTAGTTCTTCGTGTCGGCAACCGATATACAGTTTCGGTTTTCTAAAGGTGATGTTACACGAGACGATTTTAGCGCAACACAGCGTTGCAACATTGTTGCAACATTGTTTCGAATCGTTACAACATTGTTCCAACATTGCAACGCTGTGTTGCGCTAAAAATCGTCGTTGCGAATCGTCCCGTGTAACATCACCTTAAGACAGT
Organism: Porites lobata; assembly: GCA_942486035.1. Lineage (NCBI taxonomy): Eukaryota > Metazoa > Cnidaria > Anthozoa > Scleractinia > Poritidae > Porites > Porites lobata. The sequence goes on from CALNXK010000154.1 coordinate 1,101,365, forward strand.
CAGGGGGGGGGCTGTCACCATTTTTTTCCTTTTAAGGCCGAGTTTGTGGAATTCTTGAAAGGGCGGGGCTCGGGGGAGGGGGTGAGGACATAAAAAATCTGAATAGTACATCATTTTCAAAGGAATTACCTTAATTAATTCTTTAGAAATGGTTATTCCCAAGAGAGTCGCATTGTTTCAGGTTGAATTCTAAAATATGGAAATTTGTCAATTCGTGTGGAGTGGTCAAACAGTCGTTTTATCAGAAAGAGATGAGTAACTCAGAGGAGTACTATTCTTAACGTTAAGGCAGAGTAGTTTTGGAAACTCTTTCGGACCTCTCACCGCGACAGAGTTTTGTGTCAGTTGTCCAATGAATCAAATAAGGACGTTCGCGGGTAAACGTTGGAGATGTAATGTCAGATTCGTTTAAAAGTGACGCGGTAAGTCATGCGAATATCTAGTTTGCGCTATGACAACCTGACAGCCGCCAAAGATTTAGCCGGAAGTCCAAGAAAATGTGGTAAGTACACTAAATCGAAAAATTCTGACTTGTGTAGTTTTAGTAGGATGGTTAAACATGTTGAGCCGGGGAATATGAGCAGGGAATGATAAAATATAGTCCATTGTTCTCTTATTGTTATCAGCTACCAATTGTTTCAACCCCACACCCCGCCCCTAGGCAATATAAGCCGCCACCAACTTTTCAGACAGTGAATAATACTGTGATGGATTATGTAACATATTCCCCTAAAAAGAACGAAGAAAACCGAGCAAAGGAAAAATAATTGCTGTAAATACACTGTCTTTAAAATATGAATAAATAAGAAAATCAGCACGTGCCCCAGAATTTTTCACACCCATAAAATACATCTCTGAGCATGCTCAGCACTTTTGGGCCTTTTAACAGACCGAAAAAGGAGCCCATAACCCGGAGAGAGCAACTCCAATACTAGGCCTATGTCAGGGCGTTTTTACGGACCATTTTATTTTTAGACACATTTTAGGGCACTTTTTCCCGCGAACACAGAATCTCCACCATGTCTCTGAGGGCATTCGAAGTATAAGATATCAAAAACGAAACTAAACGTTATTAAAAGGCAAAAAATATCATTTTTAGGTCTGTAGGTTTTGCTGACTGGTTCGTGGAATTTAAAAGATATTTAAACTGGTCCATGAAAACGCCGTCAGACACGAGCTCATGGAAGTTGCTCGGTCCGGGTTATGGGCTCCTGACCGAAACTGACAGCTAGATGTGCCGCTACCCTTTCATAAACTTCAACTGGTGAAATCCCTTTTCTTTCATACTGACCTGAAGCCTGAAAAAGATACCCCTTTCGGGCGGAGCCTTCCTATGTAGGCCATTACAGAAACTTGAAAGTACCCCCGTGTGGCATTTCATTCTCCGAAAAGAAACCTCGACGTTTATACCACCAAAATGATATTCAGTTATTGAAGATATACCGACTCTAAATTCAACTTCATTTCTATCACCTGAAAAGAGGGTTTTTGGAAGTGTTAAGGGTAGGGGTAATCATTGAATGAAAGGAAGCGTCTGGCATATAGTATAGCTATATACTGATTCTGTTGAACCACTGATATGATAATGAGCGGGGAAATGTGTCAAACCTGAAGATACCCTGGGGGTTCGACTGAAGCACTGCAGTCAACTCCGTGTATCCCGGACACCTTTTGTGTCTGTTATAGAGAAGTGACTACCTATATAGAAAGTCAAATAAAGGTACTGAAGCAAAGCATTTCCCGCCCCTCCCATTTTCTCCGGAAAACGCCCTGGAAACGGGCTTAAAGCGGGGACCCCCTCTTTGGTCCTCTTTGACTCCGTTGTAGGGAGGTGGCCGTTAGGAGACTGGGAACTATATTGCCGCCAGATCACAGAAAACTTCAAATCTCAGAGCCGGAACAAAGACATCCGAGAGGGGGAGAGGTTGGGGCTTAAATTCTTCAACAGAAAGAAAACGTTGGACGATGATTTTACCAGCATTGTAGGAGATCCTCGTAAGATGTTTCACAGACCATTGGCACTGCAGCCAGCACCAACACCAGATTTTTTGTTTCCTCCTTACGCTGAACGTTAAAAATACGGTGCATTTGGGTGATGGCGACATTTGATTACAACTAGTGGAATCCTTCAGTAATTTGGGGTTACATTTACCTGAGGAACTGCTCCCAGTGGAGCTAGCGAGCGGTACTGGCTACCAAACAATACTTTAAAGCAGCATAAAGAGCAACGCTAGAACCCATCCCAGTCACACACATCTACTTCGGTTGTTTAAGACATCGATATTGATCAAACAGAACCATCAATGAGTTCCCACCCCGGGGGGAGAAAAACTCCTAACCGAGCTGTTTACTTACTGACAAGAGAGCATCCTCTCTTGCTTACAGATGAGCACGGAAAGCGACAATTTGTCTAGCCTGCGTAGCAAGCGACAAAAGGGTAGCCTGTAAAAAGGCTCTCTGTTTGGGGAAAGTGTGATCTGAAAAAATCACGAGGTTTTTTTTCACCCTTTACCCAAACAGAGAGCTTGTTCACAAGCTAACAAAAGGGGTAAGGGATTCGGAGCAAGGGGGGAGGGGAGGGGAGGGTAATTTGATTCCATGGGATTAGTAGAGGATTAAAACTTGTAAACTGCCTCAATCTCATGTAATGTTGAAATTTGTAGTACCTTGATAAAATTATAGGGGATCAGTAGAAAATTGGGAGGAATTGAGGGAAAACTATCTTTCGTAATACAACCACTGAAATTTGTCACCAGTCCGGTTGTCAACAACAACAACAACAACATAAGCTTTATTTGCATGACTATAGTTATGTAGTTACGGTATTGCAAAGGCTTTAACATAAAGTTGCAATTTATAAGTAAATGATAATGCAATGCAATGATTACCACAGTCAATCAAATTTCATCAGCATGATTTGATGACAAATTAGTACGTAAATCAGTACATAATAAGACAAATTTCAACACATGTGAATTTACGGGAAAATTCTGTGAATTCATCAATTTAATTATTAATTCTGTGTAAGATAGCTGATTAAAGTCGACAAAAGTTTGTTGGATTTGATTGTAGAATTTCTCCCCTGGGATTGAATATTTTGGACAATGGAAGAGAAAATGAAATTCGTCTTCAGATAGCAGAGTTACAAATAGGGCAGAATCTATCATTGCGGGAAGTTTGATTATATCCAGTTTCAATCATGAGTTTTTGGTTACTTATGGGAATTTTCACTCAGTCTTTCCTATTGGTTGAATTTCTGATTAAGTCTAGATAACTTGAAATTTTATAATCATGTTTAAATAAGCTGTAAAATTGCAGTTTCTTAGAATGATGGATTGTATGTTGCCAATATGTAATATATTTTTGTTTTATTGCTCGCGCAGGGATTTCGCCCAAAGGCGAAATCCCGAGGAGGCACCCTAGCTAGTAACCGGCTTCAGTATCGATAAGAAAAAAAAAAACCTCTGGAACCCAGGGTACCTAGTAACTCGCGCGTATATTAATAATGATGACGTTTCTATTGTTTGCGCCCGCAAGTACGAAATGGTTAGGATGACGTAAATCAGAAAAGGGATTTTCTCAGCCTCGTACCCAGGCTTGTTCGCGCTATCCGAGTGACCAGAGGAGGCTTGGAAC
>CALNXK010000154.1:1110000-1172500 GCA_942486035.1 Porites lobata
ATACAAAGGGCATGTCATAACTTTACCTCAAGATGTACAACAGCTAGCTGATGTACTACCACGATGTCCACAAGAGCTACCTGTAATTGTTTTTACTATTGCTGGAAAAGATAATAAGTCCCCAGATTTTTTAGTAAGAAGACAAAAAGTTGCAGTTGCACTTTACTGGCTAACTGGCACTAATGAAAATGGTGAGCCAAATAATTACTTATACCAAAATATAACAATAGACAATGAACGACTTAAAGCACTACCTGAAAACAACACACTTTCTACAATACCTGATTGATTTGATTTGGTAGAAAACACTGATAGTGATGAGGACCAAGTAAACATTGATGTTGGCCCAGTAGATTCAGACGACAATGAAAGAGTTTAAAATGAATAGTGAAAGTGAAATGAGCAGTTTTCTTCCTACAAATGTTAATAGAAAGAAAGAAAAAGATATCATCGATGAAAATTTCCTGGACCACACTATTAAGCATAATTGGAATGTAGGAAGTGAGCCTCTTAATGAGTTTAGCATACAGTACTTAACTTCAATGTCATTTCCTACCCTATTCCCAGACGGCATCACCCTTAGAAAAACAAGCTGGAGTTAAGAATTCATAGCTTTTAGAGCAATCACGACTAAGTCACATCGCAATTCTCCATAGTTGATGTAGCTTCAGTTTAAGCTACAATCCATGCCACTTCTTCTTCTTCGAGATCTGTATCTGTAAATCACTATCCGTGAGAATTTGTAATCGTCCTTGCTAAAAGCGCTAAGGAGCTGGGCCCAGCGTAACAAAACATTGCAGGAAAAAGTGACATTCATGGACAAAAAGAAAGTGGCTTAGAATTATTCAGATCCAGGATGCACTTTGGAGAAATTAAACAACCTAAAACCCTTTTAATCAGCCGCAATGAAGAGCTTTACATTTTAAAAGAGGTAGAAAATCGATAAGTGTGTCACGACCTCTCAGTATGAAATAAGCGGCAAAAATTCACATTTGCTCGGTCAAAAGGTTTTCCTCCGAAGCATAATCTACCCATCAGAGAAAACAATCCATTGAACAAGCAGCATTTTGGCATGAGGTACCGAGCCCCCCTTTTTTTTACACTATGTAAGCACAATTAAATGTTACTGATCAATCGAGCATTGTTTGTTGTTATTGTTGTTTTTTAATCTTATTTTTGCACTATTTCTGTTTTTGTTCATTTCTCATTATTATGACAGGGGGTCCATGGACCCGGTCCATGAAAGTGGTCCATGGACCCGGTCCAAACCCCTGGTCCATGTTTTGTCCTCACCCGTTAGTGCGTCTATGAGGTCCATGGTCTTTAAATGTCTTGACAATTTCCTTTGTTTTTCTTTGAGTTCGCGGACCAGCCATTATGAAAACACTCAGTGTTATTTCAGTGTGGGCCTGCCGCGAACAGTGTGTGCATTTGTTTAACCCTCGACAACATACTTCAACAATACGTTCCTCGAAACACCGTCGCCAAATGATCAAAATCATTGGACCTGACTACCCTCCCTGAAGCGCGACGAATTCTGCTCGTAGTCTCACATTTTGGCCACTGAAACATTGGGCACGATCCATTCAACCAAAATTTCCGGAAATTTCGGTCCAAAACTCAATGGATCGGTTCAGTCCAACCGAAAAAGTTTCGGAAAAAATGGTCCACCTTTTCAGGTGGTCCTCTTTTGCCGGTCGGACCGGTCTGAATTTTGGTTGAATGGATCGCGCCCATTGTCGGTTAGTCTCTGTCGTGAAATTGACGACGTTTTTGGCGCCGTACGAACATGTTTTGATCACGTGCTGTCTAAGTTTTCAGGTTTTTCGTGGGAGCGTATTCTATTTTTAAACTCTGCCTGTGTCAATATGGTGATGCAAATTCAAGTTCAAATTGGAGATACTACAAGAGTGTTTTTTTTATGAATCCGCCAGGGACTGTTGAGGATTTATAAAAACTACAGTTTGCGGGAAATTCCGAAGACAGGTTTTATGGATTTTGGTTTACTTTACGAAAACGATACAGGAGAATATGTAGTGTTGGATGACGTTCGCATTGCAGACATTTGCCTCGCTTCGCTTGTTTACTTGTTTGTTTACGTTAGCACGAATTGCGTGCCTATTGCACATTTGCGTCAAAACAAGCGGTTTCCATTACTCTATTTGGGCGACGCCCAAATAACAAACTTTAAAGCCGCATAAAGTTTTAATGCGTAACGCTACAACCCATCCCCGTCACACATCCTCTTTTCCAGTTGTTTAAGATATCGATATTGATCAAACAAAACCATCAGCGAGTTCCCACCTCGGGGGGAGAAAAATCCCGAGCTGTTTACTTACTGATGAGCACGGAAAGCGAGAATTTGTCTAGCCTGCGTAGCAGGCGTCAAAAGGGGTAAGGATTGGAAGGAAGGGGGGAAAGGGAGGGGTGGGTAATTTGATACCATGGGATTAGTAGAGGATTGAAACAAACTGCCTCAATCTCATGTAATGCGGAAATCATAATACCTTGATAAAATTATAGTATATATAGAAAATTGGGAGAAGTTTGAGTTGAAACTATCGTTCGTAAAATTACGACTGAAATTTGTCATTAGTCCGGTTGTCAAGCAAGTTCCAGGGGTAGGGCGTATGACAGCACATCTGCTACGTCAATTGAAATTCCATTTTACTTCAAATCACACACAAAATGACTTAGCCTCGTTAGAAGGTCACTCATCCGGAACGAATCATACCTGGCAGTGTTCGGAGAAAAACAGGAATTCTCAGACCAACTTCCTTAGTGGAAGATTCCATCAGTCTACAGCATCTGTTATAAGATCTTTTTGTGAGGTTTTTGTTATTTTGTTCAGGGAAATATTAATAACTGTATATTAGATTTAATGTGAACCCTCATATGCTTCATTAGTTTTCAAATTTTCCTGTATGGCTGCATTTTGGGAGCTATTTCTGGTAGCACTTACGTCACTTTTGTTGACGCAGGTCAGTTGATCGGTGAAACGGAAAGCTTAGTTATAAAGGAAGGGAAAATCCCATAGGTTCAACTTTTTCTTGGTAGAGGGATTGATTGTTGCTTTACGTAAGTTTTGTACAAGTCCCGTTAATTTGTGAAGGAAAATGCAATTGAGTTTTATACTTAAACTTGTCTTACAAGATATGATTTGCTCGTAGATCCTTTGGTCGTCACAAATCAAGCGAAGTATCAAGACTATTTGGGAATTTATAACTGAGGTACACATTGCATAGGCTGAAGTTATACTAGAACTTGAAGGTTCCCTTACCTTAGAAATGCATTATATATTATTTGGTTGTATACCTGCCACCTCTCACGCATTATATGCATGAGTCTCACGCCTGCGGACTAAAGACATGAATCTCGCGCGTCAAGGATAATTCAGCTGACAATTTCTCACGCATGACTAGCAAATTACTCGTCCATACATGGTTATCATCCCACTCTGTATACAGTTAAATCTCCATTAAGTGGCCACCTATTACGCAGCTGTGAATTGAGCGGCCACCTCTATTAAAGGGAGCTTATGCAAAGGCGTTTTTAAGCAACGCACGTCAACCGGAAGTGGATTTTTCACATTCTTGAGCGGTGGTTTCGCCCAAATTTCCAGTCAAATCGTCTCTTATGAGAGTAAAGAAGCTAAGCAGTACAAATTTTATATCTTCAAGGCATGTTAAGAGGGTAAAGGTCTCACTTCTGGTTGACGCCGTGCTCAAAAACGCCTTTGCTTAAGCTCCCTAAGCCTGTACGCAAACGTTGTGTTATCTTTCTTTTCGTTCTTTTCGAAAACATCGGCAAGCGCGTAGCGCGAAAAAGGAAATTAAAGAACGTCCATCTATTTTCCTCTTCCCCTACCCCTACCCCCTTGAGCTAGCGGTCAATAAATCCCCCGCGTTTCATATTTTTCATACCTGTGCATAGACCCCCCCACCTCCCCTCAGTAAAAAATGGAGATCGGGCCCCTTCTCCGACTTTTACTGAGGGGAGGGGTGGGGTCTCTACAGGCTAGATTTTTATCTTTGAAGAGAAAATAGAGGGTCTGTAAACAGGCTAAAAATAGTTGTAGAAAAGAATGGGAAATTAAACCACTATTGAGCGGCCACCTTTATTAAGCGATCGCGGCCATCTTTTTGCCTTTCCAACAAGAGATTTTCGACTGTTGTCAACTCTATTAAGCGGCCATCAAGCACTTGACGCACTAAGTTAAGACAGTCCGAGATAGAAGGTGACGACCGATTGTGGACCAGTAATGCTGCCCCCGTTGCGTGTTCGTTTTAAAATAAAGTGATGTTACTCGACCAAAGATCATGATAATTTATGACATTGCGGCCACTTGCTACTCGTACTTGCTGGCCGAGGAAAGGAGAGCCATCATCTTATGAATTTTCATTGTAGCTATTTGTACTTCGCCCAGACCAAGGTAAATACCATTGGCTAAAAAATGACGTTCCGGAAATCAAAGTTGATTCATAACAGGCCTGGCTGGCCTCCCCTAAATTTTCGCGAGAAGTGTGGAAACACGATGCTTTTATTGCCAAAACCCGTATTATGTCGGCGATCGCTGAACTCACTCTGACAAAGAAGACCGGCAGCGGAAGAAAATCGCTTTCTCCTTCTGTGAGAGATAACTGTCGTCTGTGTGTTAAATTTGGTTCTCAGGGGGATCTGATTGGAATCGAGAACTTGCAGTTTCAGCCCTCAAAGCAGACGGGCTCTTTTGATGTAATTCTCGCAAAGCTGTACGTGTGAAAGTGTTGGATTGCCAACAGACAGGAATCCATTATGGGCTCCTGCAATAGAATATTACGAGCCGAGGATCAGTCAGACCGAGTTTGTAGTTCTATTGGAAGGAAAATCAGAACCCATCATCAGTTGTATTGGTTTGTGTCAAGCGCCTTGTTTAGTTCTGAAAACGAGAGGAGTGAAAGTGAAGAGAGATTCAAGCGCCCGGTTCAAGCGCTGCCTTCCAACCCCGGTGGGGGGTCAGGGAGGGGGTGGTACTGCCATAGTTATATGGGCCATATTGGTATGTGCCGCTGTGAAGGGTATGGTTTTCAAGCAGTTTACTCTGGGATAGGGTATATGAATACCGTAAATCCTCTATTAAGCCCCCCTACCCTCCCCTCCCCTCTCCTAATTATTCTTTACTAATTAACAATTATTCCTCGAGCTCGAATGTGCTCTGAGTCAATTTCGGCCTCATGGGCTTTTGACTCGGAGGCCATGAGAGAGAGAGGAATAATTATTATTGTTTTTGTAAAATCCAGCTAGTTGGTCAAAAATATCGAGAGAAAACAACTTTAGCTAGCAAAACGCGATTCAGCCGCCATTGTTTTTTGTTTTCAAAGCCGGCGCTTTTCGATACGAGTGGGCTATAACATACAGCCTAGTAGTAGCTCAAGCAATCAGAACGCAGCATTGATAATAAACCACTAGTTGATATTACTAATAAATGATAGACTGTATTAACCAATCACGACTGTAAAACTTCGTGTGGACTGATCCGGGATGGTTTATTTACCAACTGGTAGTTCGGATTTGATTCTGATCCTCGGTTGCATGACCTAAAACTTTTTGTACTTGAGCTTTTCCACTTTGTATTCTATTTCTTCATGGAGAACTGATACCATCGTCGTTTCTAAGTTAAATAAGCCCCCCCCCCGTCTCTATTAAGCTCCCCCCCTCAAATGGGCGTGAATTAAATAATCCCCCGGGGGGCTTAATAGGGGATTTACGGTAAGAGAGTTTGGGTCTAATTGTTGGTTTTCACATGACGTCACTAAAATTCAAACTACAATACTATCTATCCTACTGAGATTTTACTTTCATGGTGTATTAGAGCAGCTGAAAACTAGTTTTCAAACAAATTTTCGCTTCAAAAGGGTTCTTGGTTTTGTAATAGAGTACGCTTGAATTTCTAAGCTTTTGCGTGACGCGGCATTTACATAACGGCCGAGAGAGCTGTCATTTAGGTTAAAAAAGTGACTTTTTTCAAGGAATTTTGTTATCTAAACACTTCAAGTGTTAGAAAAAGTATCACTTTAATGTTTATGAGTTCCTCTAGGAGTAAATTCACGCTTTTGTAGCAAAACTCGGTAACAGATGTTTCTGTTAGTTTCCGTCCGCCATGTTGGAGCTCACCCGGATGAGCTCCAGCATGGCGTCTCCATACAAAGCTCTATAAATTTGGGTTAAACATTTCCTCGGATATCTCGTATACGAATTATTTCTTCGACCCAAATCTTGGCGAGGGTCTTCGTATATTTACCTCCTTTCATTTCCCAGATTCTAGACTTTATCTGTCGAATCGTTTTGATTTTTATTTTGATCTATTTTAAATGGCGTGACACTGAAAACCAGCAATAGGGTATTATTTTCCAGGAAACTGATCAGTTGGTTGAAGATTTTCGGGCACTTTCCATTCAATTCCCAAAATTCCGGAAATTTCGGTTGGTACATGAAATGAAACGGACCATTTCGGTTTGGTCCGACCGGAATATTCGGGACCAGCTTTGAAGGTGGTCCACTTTGACCGGTCTGGTCGTTTCGGTTGGTCGAACTTCCCATTTGCCTAAATTGTTGCCCCCTTAGACTTTCCGCTCTTTTGTTTCCTGCTTCCAAGAACAACTAGTAGTTTCCAGTGGAAAGTGAAGAGCTGCGAGTGAGTATGACATTTCAAATGGTTTGAATCAGTTGCAGTTTCTTTCGATTTTTTATATTTGCTATTAACAGAGTCAAATAACTGTGCATGTAACTCAACACGACACGTGGATGATGAAAAGTGTGTGTATCAAGCTACAATTGTATTACAATATAATTCACCACTTTATTTTTGTTTTCTTTCTTTATTTTTTCTATCACTCTTCCTGCCGTAAGGATCAGTTTACTGTTTTAAGTTTAAAATTTGGTTCAATTGTATTAGACTACGAACAGTCTCTCTTTTTTCTTAGTCCGTCGAGCAAAACGCGCGAGACACTCAAATGACCAAGCTCGTGACTGAAGGTGCGAGACTGGAGATCTCGGGCTGCTGCCCTCGTTTTTCCCGTTTCGCGGCTTCGCCGCTCACGCGCGCGCGAGTGCACTCCCCTCCCGAAATCTGAAGAAAAAGAGTGACTGTTCGCGGACTGCAATTGTATGAAAGTCCGTGAGAATAAATCAGCGTATTATTTGTCTGAAACCTGTCCACAGTAAGGTTTAGAGCACGCGAGCTATGGAGTGAGTGGATGAGTGAATTTCCAATCGACTTCAATATTAAACTGGTCCATTACGCTTCGCTAGCGTATCAAATGATTTTCAATCTTTGCTTCTGCCATGTATATTATAACAAGTCAGGGAATTTCAGTATGAGTCGGGTAAAATTTAACTGTTCCATTGGCAGAAGAAGATTGTTTCAAAAAGTTAAAGACATGCACGCAGATAATTACATAGGGTTTCCCATAAAATCAATCCATTCTGCACTTTACATTCACGATAAATTCGTGTTTTACAGGGAAAGTGTACATTGACTGTCAGTCTGGGAATTTCAAAATCTATGGCTCTGTCATGCACTGTCTCAACAAGCTCATGCATGTTTAGAATGGAGACCAATGGAGAAACGGATCACCTTGTTTGTGAACATTTCATACAAATTCACTCTTGCATGAGTATTTTGTTTCTTTAAACACTTGCATAAGTGCTAAAACATTTGCACTTTTTACATGGATTCAGTGCTTGATAGTGAAGGCCCGCATATTCAATAATCATAAGTCATGATCACTTTAGTAATTCTCATGAACTGCATAGTGACATTGCTACATGTAATCTGATTTTCTATTTCACCGATTATGTTTTCACCTTACTGTTACTACCCTGCGAGCAGAGATTTCTCTCTTGCATGGCTTTTAGCGTTTACGAAGTCATTTGCGTGGCTTGTCAGTCGCGTGGTTAGTTTGTTTACGCCCCGTGAGAAACCTGTGTAGCAAGAAGCTTGGGATTTCCGTTGAGCATGCGCCAGATTAATAATTCGTTGCTATAGAGATAATGACGTAAATTTTATCACCTAACAGAAATTAGTGCCGTCAAAAACTAATTTTACTCGTCCCATTTCCTAGCCTGCGAACAGCAGACGTATTTCCAGGAGAGAAGCGACGACCGGAAATACGCTCTTCGTAGGCCACACATTTCCGGACAAGTGGTCTTATTTCGTCTACTTCCGGACAAAGAAACGTGAATGATTTGGAAAATCGCTTTATCCAAACTATTTATCACTGTTTACGGTTTAGTCAACGACTATATCGCACATCAGAGGCACCTCTGAAACTATCGCATGTATACTACAAGCTTCCAATAGACGTGTTGCACACTAATGTCAAGGATAAAGACAAACCGGAGAACAGACAAGAAGCAGTGTTAAAGATCAAATGCTGCGACTGCCAGGCTACTCACATTGGTGAAACCGGCAGAAACCTTAGCACGCAGCCTTAGCAACTGACCGAACGCAAACGAGCGACGAGAAATGGTGACGTCAACAATTACATTGCTGATCACCATTTACAGACGAAACATCAAATCGACTCGGACTCTGAGACATGTATTACGTATTCTCAGACTACTATCAACGACCCACTTTAGAAATCTGGTTTACTAACTGAGAGCAACCGTCATTGAATCGTAGTCAACAGTTGCCGGTACCGTACAAACGACTTTATCGACGGACTCAAGCAAAACTAATTACGAGAGAGTGACCGGACAACCGACAATTTGACTGACATATCCGACTTTTTCACTGTGCATAGTGCACACAGCGAACTAGGGATCAGAGAATTCGTCAAGTGGTCGAGTTTGGTCGCTTACTAGAGCTTAGAAACAATGGATAATCATTAAACTTTCAGGCCCAAAAAGTGGTCGCGGTGGCTTACGGGAGATGGTCACTTACTAGGGGTTCTAACTGTAAGGCTGTAACAGGGAAAGTTTTGGTGCATGAGTTTTGGATAGGCGGTCTCTTATGGGAAGTGTTCGCTTACGAGAGGTGGTCCCACATGGAGGTTCGACTGTACCATCAACTGACTTAATACAACTCACTTTGACTCTGCAGATGATTACCGCGTGTCAGTCAATGTCAGTGCAACAGTCCTATTTAGTACTACGTCAGCCCTCGGACGATCATGCTCATCCTACTTCATAGATCTACTTATAAGAAAATAGGAGAGGAAAAGAAAAACTCCTCAGGTTTTTACAGCGAGTTAGACTTAATCTGGAAACAGCTGTGGAACTATTATAGTTTTTTGAAAACCCACAAGCTTAAAATACCAGTAACTTTCTCAGTGTTTTGGGGGTAAAGAAATAGATTTTCTTTTCAAATGCTAAACACTTGTGTTCCGCTGCCCAGAGATGTTAACCCTTAGAAATAAGTTCACTTTCCCAAATTTGAGTTTTCTGAACTGATGTTTCCGCTGGTCCGGTTTGTAGTTTGTTGACAACAGATTTATTTTTTCAGTGGAAGGTAGATGAATGTACAATGAGTAGAGTAGACAGACAATTTTTATTATATAAACGCCAATGAAATACCAAGTGAGCTTTCGCGCGAAAACTTGTTATCTTCACATGTGAAAATGTCACCGTTGTTATGGCTTCATAATAAACCGCACCTTTAAGACGAACAAACTATTTAAGTAAAATGGTTTGGTATTTCATTGGTGTTTATATAATAAATAGAACATCACATGGTCGCTTGGAGATACGAAATTTCTGCTCTCGTGTTGAAAAAAATATTTCACTGGTGAGCGCAGCGAACGAGTGAAATATTTTTCAACACTCGAAGAAAAGTTTCGCATCTCCGCGCGGCCATATAAATACAGGATATTACACGGTGGCGCGAAGATATGAATTTTATTTTCGAGTGGCAAAACAATATTTTACGAACGAGCGCAGCGAGTGAGTAAAATATTCTTTTTGCCACTCGAAAATAAAATTCATATCTTCAAGCCGCCGTGTAATGTTCTTTTTATTATATAGACTAAATGACATCGATAAAGTAGTAGAGGGAAATTACCAAGATTACGTCATCGATAACCTCACGTGTGAGTTTATGGAAAATAAACCACTCGGGTCCCGGATGTAGTTTTTATGAATTTTACGAGTGGTATATTTTCCAGTACAACACTCGTGTCTATATAATAATATCCTCTATATATACACCATGTTTAAACAATGGTAAATTTCGATCATTATCACGAAACGAATATTAACATTTTCCTTTTTAGAGAACATCCCAATCAGATTATACAACGATGAAAAACACGTGCAAGGATCCCTTTTTGAGGCAAATCAAATGCGACTATGATGGGCAAAAACGAATAGTAAAAGAGCTGATAAATAAGCTTTTACTCCAGCTTTAAATTTTACTTTTCAGACCCTCTTCGTTATCGCACATAAAGAGGAATGGTATCGGCAGAAAAAAGAAACCACAGTATGAGGTTGAGCTGAAATAGCAAAGCCAGCAAAAAAAATATGACAACCACAGGTATTAATGGTAATATTGGCGACCCCTTTGTCAACTTTAAAGATTTCCAGCACGTCCTAGGCATCGCCTATTACAGTCTGGGAGATTTCCGGAAAGCCATAGAGCACCATGAACGACACCTCGAAATTTCGAAAGAAGTGGGAGACAGGGCAGGAGAAGGAAGAGCGTACGGTAATCTTGGCAGCGCCTATTACAGTCTTGGAGATTTCCAGAAAGCCATAGAGTACCATGAACGACGCCTCAAAATTTCCAAAGAAGTGGGAGACAGGGCAGGAGAAGGAAGAGCTTACTGTAATCTTGGCAACGCCTATGACAGTCTTGGAGATTTCCAGAAAGCCATAGAGTATCATGAACGAGACCTCGAAATTTCGAAAGAAATGGGAGACAGGGCAGGAGAAGGAAGAGCTTACTGTAATCTTGGCAACGCCTATGACAGTCTTGGAGGTTTCCAGAAAGCCATAGAGTACCATGAACGAGACCTCAAAATTTCGAAAGAAGTGGGAGACAGGGCAGGAGAAGGAAGAGCTTATTGTAATCTTGGCAACGCCTATGACAGTCTTGGAGGTTTCCAGAAAGCCATAGAGTACCATGAACGAGACCTCGAAATTTCGAAAGAAATGGGAGACAGGGCAGGAGAAGGAAGAGCTTACTGTAATCTTGGCAACGCCTATGACAGTCTTGGAGATTTCCAGAAAGCTATAGAGTACCATGAACGACACCTCAAAATTTGGAAAGAAGTGGGAGACAGGGCAGGAGAAGGAAGAGCTTACTGTAATCTTGGCAACGCTTATCACAGTCTTGGAGATTTCCAGAAAGCCATAGAGTACCATGAACGACACCTCAAAATTTCGAAAGAAGTGGGATACAGGGCAGGAGAAGGAAGAGCGTACGGTAATCTTGGCAACGCCTATCACAGTCTTGGAGATTTCCAGAAAGCCATAGAATACCATGAACGACATCTCAAAATTTCGAAAGAAGTGGGATACAGGGTAGGAGAAGGAAAAGCGTACAGTAATCTTGGCAGCGCCTGTCGCAGTCTTGGAGATTTCCAGAAAGCCATAGAATACCATGAACGACATCTCAAAATTTCGAAAGAAGTGGGATACAGGGCAGGAGAAGGAAAAGCGTACGGTAATCTTGGCACCGCCTATTTTTGTCTTGGAGATTTCCAGAAACCCATAGAGTACCATGAACGACACCTCAAAATTTCGAAAGAAGTGGGAGACAGGGTAGGGGAAGGAGGCACGTACGGTAATCTTGGCAACACCTATCACAGTCGTGGAGATTTCCAGAAAGCCATAGAGTACCATGAACGATACCTCAAAATTTCGAAAGAAGTGGGACACAGGGCAGGAGAAGGAAGAGCGTACGGTAATCTTGGCAACGACTATCACAGTCTTGGAGATTTCCAGAAAGCCATAGAGTACCATGAACGACACCTCAAAATTTCGAAAGAAGTGGGAGACAGGGCAGGAGAAGGAAAAGCGTACGGTAATCTTGGCAACGCCTATTACAGTCTTGGAGATTTCCAGAAAGCCATAGAGTACCATGAACGAGACCTCAAAATTTCGAAAGAAGTGGGAGACAGGGCAGGAGAAGGAAAAGCGTACTGTAATCTTGGCAACGCCTATCACAGTCTTGGAGATTTCCAGAAAGCCGTTCAGTCTTATGAGAACAGTGTTATAGCCTTCGACCACATTAGGAGAAATCTCATATCTAACGACGAATGGAAGATTACCCTTAAAAGTACGTATGATCATATTAATTTGAGGCTGTGGGAGCTGCAGTTTAAGGAAGGTAAAGTCATCGAGGCACTTTTAACTGCTGATCAAGGACGTGCACGAGCCTTAAATGATCTTCTGGAGTTCAAGTATGGCCTTAAAGGGTTACGCCAAGAAATAGGAACACTTTCTGCAAGACCAAGTGACTTTGCTGGTTACTTACCACCAAATACAGCTTTCATGGGTATCAGCGAGGGAGGAATAGTTCTCTGGGTGAACGAGAAAGGAAATGAAATCAAAACTAGAAGAACTGTGATTGACATGTCCGTCACAACCTATTTGCAGTCTCTACTGGAGGCTACACATAAAGAAATAGGTGTAAGAGCTGATGTTAATTGTGAAGATCGCTCATTAAGTAACCCAAGTGATAAGAAGTTAGCAGAAAAAAGATCAAGTAAGCCTAAGTCTCATCCTTCATATTTTGAGATAAAGTCATTGCAAACATTTTACAATGTTGTCATAGACCCTATAAGAGACTTAATCCAGGGCGATGAGGTTGTGATTGTTCCAGAAGGAACTTTGTGTTTGGCGCCTTATGCTGCTTTCATGGACTTGAAATCAAAGTACCTCTGCGAAACGTTTAGAATTCGTCTGCTCCCCTCGCTTTCTAGCCTGCAATTGATTCAAAATTGTTCAGCAGATTGGCACAGCAAGACTGGCGCTCTTCTCGTCGGCGATCCGTGGGTACAGGAGGTAACGACGCTAGAGCAGTTAGAGTGGGCCAAAAAAGAAGTGCAGATGATTGGGGAAATTCTTCACACTGTACCTCTCGTTGAAAAGCAGGCAACAAAAGATGAAGTCTTGAGACGTATTTCCTCGGTTGCTTTGGTGCACATTGCTGCTCACGGTGAAATGGAAACAGGAGAAATTGCTTTAGCCCCAAACACAACGCCTCCATCCGTGGATCCAGCCAGGGAGGACTATATCTTAACTATGAAAGATGTTTTAAAGGCGCAGATTAGGGCAAGACTTGTTGTACTTAGTTGTTGTCATAGTGCTCGGGGACAAGTCAAATCCGAGGGTGTGGTCGGCATCGCACGGGCATTTTTGGGTGCCGGTGCTCGGTCTGTTCTGGTTTCCCTGTGGGCGATCGACGACGAAGCTACTATGGAGTTCATGAAAGTTTTCTACCAGCAACTAGTTCATGGACGAAGTGCCAGTGAGGCCCTGAATAAAGCCATGAATTCCATGAGAGAATCTGACCGCTTTAGCGCAGTGAAGTACTGGGCGCCGTTTGTTCTCATTGGTGATGACGTAACGCTCGAGTTTGAAGGCATCGATTAAATAGCAAGGTATTTTGGGATATATCTAAACCTGGGATCATAATCCCTGCATTTGCAATCGTCATTTTAGCTAGCAATTATTTTTTTCGCTTTATCGGAAAACGAACTTAACCGGCGCCACGTGTAGCGTCAATCTGTCACGTTGACAGTGTGAAAGGAGATTTTGTTTGGCAGTTAAACACTACAAATGAAATTTATTTCAAGTCTCATGCTTTCTTTACATTTCAAAGTGTTCCTGGCTCTGTTTGAGTTCGTTCCATTGTAACTTCCAGTATGCGACACCTAAAATTCCAAAATGAAATTTCCGGTCGCTTAGGAAAGTGTCCGGTGGTACTTACCTACATAAGAAAACCGGAAATTCCAGTTAGAAAACCAAGTGGTTCGAGCCATTCCGTTTGGAGAGTCCCCAGGTATGTTGCTTTTTGAGTGGAAACATTGTTTTGGCACTTTTGAAGGGTAGGTGATATATGTTCAGGAGCAATCTTGTTAGCAAAAATTTGCTAGCAAATTGTTTTCGCAATTTTAGCAAAAAAAGAATGATTCTGTAATCACAAGAAAATTTGGTGAGACACCCACTAACAAATATCACAAGACAGGAGCCCATGGGCTCCTGCACAAGAGCAGCATGAATGGCCAATTTAAGAAAATTCTAGGCTTAGAGAGAGAAAAGGCCTAGAATTGCCCCGAGAAGTCCGCAAATTTCGCAGAAATCGCAAAAGTAACAAGAATTTTTCTTGCTATGTAAAGAAACTGAGGAACAAATATGGCAAAATAGCAGGAGTAACAAATTTAACAAAATTCTAGACTTAGAATCCTGAGAACTAAAGGGCCCCGAGAAGTCCACAAATTTCGATTGTTGGTCTTGCTATTCTTGCGATATTTGTTACTCAGTCTCTGAAAAGGTGGTTCGTTGCTCGAAATGAAACCACTGCCTGAAACCACTATCCTTCTGCTAGCTACCTAACGGTGCTTTTGCTGTTTTTATTGTTTTTCTTGTAAAGGTACGATGAAGAATGCAGTAAACAGGTTCCTATCTATCTGAAGTTGAAGTCAGTTTAATTTTTGACACAATCATTACTAGCCATTACGGGGTTGAGCGTTCCTCTCAAGGATCGCAGGTCTTTATCTCTTGAAGAGAAAAAAAATGATGCTTTTTGTTCCAATTTATTTGTTCTTGTCACGTTACAGGTTGTTGTTTTTACATAAATGTACAGAAAAAGATGGTGACGGGGAAGCCTGGGGCTTATATAGGGTCCAGGCTCCCCCTAGGTTAGTTTAACTAGACAGTGATATTAGTCTGCTACGAGCGTTGCGTGATGACACTAAAAACGGCTGTGTAGCAGACTACAGTGATACGGGCATCCCCATTCCCAAAACCCTCGTGATATGGGTATCCCCTGTAACCCTAAACCAAATCACTAAGGTAATATGAGAAGGGGATCGGCCAGTATCACTAAGGTCTGGGAATGGCGATGCCCAAAACGCGGGGATGCCCATATCACTGTATTAAACATTAGACTAAAAGAAGAGGAAAGACGCGATTTTACAAAATCAACCACAGATTCCTAAGATACAGGAAAAAGGAGTAGAATCAACATCAGTTACTAACAAAATTACTTACAAAATAGGAAGAGTTATATAATCATTTAGAAAATATATGGAGTGTTAGTTGGATTATAATTGATAAGGATGGTAACATATTAACTAGAAATATCTGAAGGGAAAATTTAAAATTAGCTATAGACCAGTTACTGTTGTTAAATGGTTCCTTACGCCTAGTTTAAACGTCGAACTTCTCATGTACCGGACCTTTATCCCTTCAATTAAGTACATAAAAAAGATCGACGTTAGAATCATTAAATTCGACATATCTTATCTGGGTCCGGACCGATGAGAGGCCCACATGGGAATTTCGACTGCTGAGCGACTTCGCTCTTTCAAACGTCGAACTTCTCATGTGCCGAACCTAATGCATAAATTATTAAGATTTATTTTCAGTTGTGAGCATTTTATACCATTGAACATCATGAAAATGAATTGAGTCCGACTAATTAAGTTCTACATCTGAATCAACCGTCGAATGACTTATCATTTGGGTCGACCGTATTAAGTTTGGTACATGAAAAGATCAACGTTTGAACTTGGAGAGTTCCAAAAGTGTGTGCATTGGCAAGATATTTTAAATTGTTTTAAGGTTGTGCGAGACTTGATACTGAGCAAATTGAGTTTTGTAATCATTAAGAACTTAAGAGAACCAGATGTGAAAAGATTGTCGAAGCTCGAGGGCAATGTAAGGAGAGATTTTCCATGAATTCTTTAATTTATTTGCCTCGAATTTCATATCTTTGACGTTGTTTTCAGTAATTCATACTGGAATTGCATAAAGACGTTTTAGCTCCTCAAAAAGGCTCTTGCCATTTTATTGTCCTTTAATTTGCTTTGTGTCCGCTGAAGTAATAATTGTAGAAAAGCCAACAGTGTTCCTTAACAAACAAAACTAATTGCTCGTTCTCTTTTCAATTATAAACATTTTACTTCAATGATGACTTTTAAAAGGATAATTAGTTTCTGAATAATGGTTATTTAACTTCAGTCTATCTATCGTGATTTTACAACTGGACGACATCTATTCATAGGCCTTTTGTACTGGTACCGTTTGTTTAATTAGCTGTCTATTTGCGAACAAATATTTCATTAAGTTGTTAGACAAAAGAAGCAACAGGTGAATTTTGAATATGAAAGGTTTTGCTGTCTAGCTTGCAATTTTTTTTAAATAGATCGGTTTTTGTTTAAGATGAAAACTTGCAATTAGTCTGCGCTTCTTTCTGTTGAAACAGCCGCTCGCTGAACTTGCATTTTCATTCATATTGTAACATTTTGTACATAAACGCTGTTCTGCTGAGCTGGCTGGTTCTTATTTTCAGTACTTCAGACTTTCTAAAATAGCAACAGTATGAACAAAAGACTTCAGGTTAAAAATAGAGTCTACATTTAGTTTTCAAAGTTTCTTTTGTCTTCAATGGTTGTAGAAATCATATTTAATATAAGTAAGCTAGATTTTACTGTTTTTCGATTATTTTTGCTGTGTCCTTCCTGAGTTAATTATTGCCATTTGATCCGCTGAAGAAGAAACGCTGTTGGAACCAAAGTTTGGTCCTGTTTAATATGCTGCTGTGTTTGCTGTACCAGTTAGTGGTTTGATCATATCCCAGTCCTACAGAGAAATGACGTCTCTTCCCCGCAAGCGTCGGAGTTATCATTAGTTAAATTCGATCGCTTCAGAGCGGAAAAACCTTCCGTCACAGCAATAGATAATAAGTTACATGTGATGACTTTTCCTTCTTCTTTTTCGTCAAGCCAATGCGAATTTAAAGTTGACATAAATACAAATCTGTGGACCCTATAATTGACGATCCTTGCGTTGAACATCTTGAACTTTTCATGATCATAATATAGCCCAAACACTAGCCTGCGTGGCAGGCGCTAAAGGGGTGGAGGGGGTGGAGTGTAAGAAAGAGAAGAAGGGATCCCCTCTCCTTTTTTTCCTCCCTCCTTCTTTTCTTTCTTACTCCCCACGCCCCCCCCTCCTCTTTTAACGCGCCTGCTACGCAGGCTACCCAAATACTGATAATAAGGTCTGTTAATGTTAAGCCGTTCGACATTTCCCTTCCACAGAATGACGTAAAAAAAAAAATGACAGAAAAGTCTCACAACAATCAGCCATTTCTTTGAAGTACGATTAAGTAACCGTTAAGAGAAAATTTTCAGGAAAGTTCTTTTCATTTGTGAGTGGGACTTCGTAAGACATTAAAATGGGTTAAGTCCTATCCTTGATGGCAAAGATCGAGACCGCGGCATACCTTTCGCGAGGGATGGTTTTGGATTCATTTACACACTTCATACAACCCAGCCTAACATCTTAGCCATGAGTTTAATATCATGAGCCATGTTTTTATCAAACAAAAATGGCCGACGCCCTTTATTTTGACGCCCTTGGTTTTTATGCATGCCCACTAGGGCAGTAATGTAGGAGCTGTTCGTAAGGTCTCTCCTAATTGGTCGCGGGAAACAATGACATGTCATTCTTTCTATTGTTTTAGTATTGTTTGATGTCAGGGAAACGCACCATTGGCCCAATAGGGAGCTTAAGCAAAGGCGTTTTTGAATGGCGCATGTCAACCGGAAGTGAGGACTTTTCCATTTTAATGTGCCGTCATGTGACGCTACCACATTTGTGCTGCGACTGTAGTTTCTCTTAATGAACTGAATGCAAAAAGTCCACTTCTGATTGGCGTGCGTCACTCAATAAAAGCCTTTCCTGAGGACAGTGCCTTTGTGAACCAACGTAGATTTCAGGCTGCAGCCAAATTTAAGTAACCAAATCATTTTTTTGTTTGCTTGTTGTCACTGAGACCTTGGTCTTACACGAAGTGACCCAGGACTTTTTCCTCAGGATTCAACGCATCCGCATAAAAAGCTCAGTTTATACGATAACGAAAACGTCCGCGTGCTGGTTT
This sequence comes from Porites lobata, assembly GCA_942486035.1. Classification (NCBI taxonomy): domain Eukaryota; kingdom Metazoa; phylum Cnidaria; class Anthozoa; order Scleractinia; family Poritidae; genus Porites; species Porites lobata. The sequence goes on from CALNXK010000154.1 coordinate 1,128,095, forward strand.
TCGATATTGATTGAGTGTTTGTATAAAAGCTGCCAGACAATGAATTATGCTGTCTTTGAGTTTCTAGACGAAATAAGGCCGGGGAGGTACTCCTTGGAATTCTTGGTGGGGGTATGCGCACCCAGTTTTCCAAATCGTGACCCTATTTTAGACCAAAGAAATGTCATTTTTCACACCGGTTTCATACCTGGCCTCTAAAATCCATACTTGTTTTCAAACCTAGCCTGAGAAATTATCAAGATCAATATATATAAAATTTATATAGAGAGAGAAAACCGTTTACAGTACAACTCATAAAAACGTCATAAATCTGCCCATGAACCACACAGGAGAAATCTAACACACATTTTATGTAAGGTAAGCTATTTTTTATTGAAATCCTTTCATTTTCGTAGGTTACAGAAATGAAGGGTTTTTTCCCTTTACAATCCTTATATTTCGAATGTTACGCAACAATGCCGATGCTCGCCGATACTCGTATTTCGATCTTGGGCTAAGCTACCTGTGATATAAGTGCTACAGTTTGCGAGCACAATGTATCAAAGCCAAGAGAGAATATCTCATTCTCTCTTGTCAAAGCCTACTCCTGATAAGATAAAATTTTAAGAAGACACAAGAATACAGTCGACTCTCTCTTAACGGACACCTCTACTGAGACGGACACCTCTGTAAAACGGACACTTAGAGTTGGTCCCTGCCTTTCTTTACTCCCTTTATTTGACTCTCTAAAAGACGGACACCTCTCTAAGACGGACACTTAGTGCCGGTCCCAAAGGTGTCCGTCTTAGAGAGAGTTGACTGTATTTTTTTTTTTATTTTTTTTTTTATTTTTGCCTTACAGACATATATTAAATGTCTACAGTACTAAACACTACTGAAACTAAATACTACTAACAATATTCACTATACTTGCACTATTTACAATATTGGCTATACTGACAATACCATCCATACGATGCTCGTACTACTAATAATTACAATGGTTACACTACTTACAATTCTAGTACATCACACACACACACACCCCCACATAAACACACACGCAAAAAAAAAAAAAAAAAAAAAAAAAAAAGGGTCAGAGGAGTTACTTTTCATGTCTATTTTATAGCTTTTCAATTCTGTATTTAATTATCATTTTACCAACGAAGTCTTGGAGGAGAATTGGTTTGTTGTGTAGTTTGTTGGCGTAGATGTAGTATCTCATAAACAACATGGTATAATTGAATTTCCTTACTAGTAGCTTTTCATGTAAGTCCGAGAGGATGCCGAACAGTCTTTCTTCGCTAGATGGGTTGAGATTGATCTTGTTTTCTATATTGAACCAGTTGATAACCCGTTGAATGAAAATCTTGACGAAATGACAATCTCTAAAAGTATGATTAATAGAGTCTTTTTCACCACAATATATACATTCATCATCTTCCTTGATTCCATAGCGGTAAAGTTCCTTTTTGGTGACTACAATTCGGTGGATTAATTTATATTGAAATTCCTTTAATTTGGTCTCTCTACAGACGGTTTTTTTTTAGGTGAATATTTTTTCCCATTTATCTTCATCCAAGGAAAGATCTTTGCTCCATCTCTGTGGCCCAGAATGACCTGTTGTGTGGATTTTTGTGCATAATAACGTATAGAAGTCGCTAGTCTTGATTTTGTTCAGATATAGAGTTATCGATTCATTTAATTGTAGACTAAGATTATTATCAGAATATAACTCTTTATTAATTGGCTTCGTTGATTTTGCTTTTGGCTAATAGGTGCTTTGGGATAGCGCTAATAACTTGATAGTATTGAAGGAAGTTAGTTTTACAGGAATACTTATTCGTAAATTCCTGATAGGTCATCGGTTGACCGGTATTGTGTAAGAGATCTTGTATTGACAGGATACCTTTTTAAACCATTCCCTGATAAAAAGGTTTTACTGTCAACAAGTATTTTTTGTTGTTGAATAGAATTATATTTTGTGCTTGATCAAAGCTCTACAGAGTTTTTAATTCACTGAAGTATACTAGAATATTTCGGTAAAACAATGGAATAGATTTTATGTATTTCGCATCGTAGTTACATCTCAGTAAAAAGTTCAAACCTCCGAATTTTCTTAGGTAATAATCAGGAACTGTTTTCCAATTCTGGTTCCCTGAGTCAGTAATCTTGGAATCCAGGCTAGTTTTAGAGCTTTAAACATTATGTCGATGTCTACCATACGTATTCCGCCTCTTCCCAGATCCTGATAGAGCCCAGTTCGTTTAATTTTATCCCTTTTGTTTTTCCATAAGAAACTAAAAACTTTGTTTTCACTGTGCTTGCGATATCTTCGGGAACATTAAGAATTGAAGCTGAATAAATTAATTGTGACAATCCTAGGGACTTAATTATCAGTACCTTCCCAAATAGTGTGAGGTCTCTAGATCTCCACATATCCAGCTTTGTTTGAAGTTTTCGTATTTTCAGATTAAAGTTCAATTCATTGTTACCCTTCTCATCATAAGAGACATGAATTCCTAAGAGGCGAGCCGGACTATGTAACCATTTTAGTTGTAAAGGATAACTTTTGTTTTTTGCCCATTTTCCCAACCAAATTGCTTTCGATTTCTTTATGTTTAACTTGAGACCCGCTAGCCTCCCAAAATCTCCCACCGTTTTCAAAGCATTTTCAACGGAGATCAAATCTGCACAGAAAAGGTTTGTGTCGTCTGCGAATTGGCTCAATTTGATTTCGTGCCCGAATATTTTGATTCCTGTTATACTTGGTTCTTGTCTGATTTTGCTGGATAATATCTCCGTGGAAAGCACAAATAAGTACGGAGAAAGGGGACACCCCTGTCGCACTCCTCTTGACGGTCTAAACCAGTTGGTCATGAAACCATTGTTTATCGCCGCGCTCTCAATTTTTGTATAGAATATACTGATCCATCTTTTTATACTTGTTCCGAAATTGAATATATCCAGTGCTTTCATCATGAACGACCATTCTAGAGAATCAAAAGCTTTCCGAAAATCTAGAGATACTAGACTGCCAGGTATGCTTTCTGACTTCGTATATTCCATTATGTCGATTATTAGCCTAATATTTTCCCCGATATATCTTCCTTTGATAAAACCGGTTTGATCAGTGTGCACTAGATTTGGTAATAATGGTTCTATTCTCCTTGCTATTGCCTTAGTTGCTATCTTGCAATCAACATTTAGCAGTGTTACCGGTCTCCAGTTTGAAAGTTCTAGTAGCGAGCCATCTTCTTTGGGAATTAAAGTAATAACGCCTCTTCGTTGTGAAATGGTGAGTTCATTTGCATCATAGGCCGCATTGAAACTAGCAACAAGATCGTGTCCTAGCAGATCGAAAAAAAAACATATAAAATTCAACCGTGAAACCATCTTCTCCTGGAGCTTTGTTGTTTTGAAAAGTGTCTAAAGCTTTTTTGCATTCTTCATAAGATAATGGACCTTCTATTCTATCTCTGTCTGCATCTGATAGTTTTGGAATTTTTAAATGTTCGGTGAATTCATCAACATTATTTTCCTGTGAATTATTTGCTGATGCGTACAATTCGCTATAATAGTTTTCGATAGCTTCTAATATCTGAGACTCGTTGTTTGTTACTGTTTCACTTTCTGTTCGCAGTTCAGTGATGGTTTTCCTGTTGTAGTTTCTTTTCTCCAGATTGAAAAAGTACTTTGTTGGACGTTCGCCCTTTTCGACCCATCGACATTTCGATCTAAAAATAGCTGCCCTCCCTTTCTCCTCATAAATAGATTGGAGTTCCATTTTGAGATCTTCATATTCATTTAGGATGTGCGCGATATTGGGAGAGTTAAAGTTGTCGCAAATATTGCGGTCCAGAATTTCGAGCTGTCTCCTAATTTCCAATTCTCTATTAGTGGTCGCTTTAGCTTTCTTTTTACTATAAGCAATGGTTGCCGCTCTGGTTTCCATTTTTAACATTTCCCAAAGAAGGCGTGCGTCTGTCAAGTTGGAGTAAAAAGCGCGTGTGCGGGAGTACGTTTCACGGATTTTGGACACATAATGTTCATCTTTCAGTAACGTGTTGTTGAATTTCCAAAGTCCGGGTCCTCTAGACTTTTCAGTTGTCCAAGACAAAGAAATGTAAATTGCTCGGTGATCCGGTGCTACAGAGTTGACTGTATAACAAAATATGCAAAGTCGAAAAAACTAAAGAACTATAAATACTTTTATAATTTTCTCAGTCTTCTCCAGCATGAGGCCCATGTAGCCTGGGTATGAGAAAAAGGAGCATCTTCGGTACTCATACCTTGGCTCCTACCAGCTGAAGGTCACAATGATGCAACTGGTCCTCCATGTGGAAAGTTGGAAGTTCTACGAGCGTTCGTGTTTTGGTACGAATAGTAGTGAAAATGTAACTTCTCAGTTGTTTTTTCGCCTATTTGAAAGCCTATGGGAATTGAATTAAATCATTAATGTTGTTGACTTCGTAAACACTGCCTTTTTTCACTCCGGTGAGGAGAAAATCGCGTTTCTTTTAGCTCCATGTGCAATGGGAGGTCTATGACCAGCATTTGTGGGATGCGTTTTCATGGCTGATAATTTGCTACAAGGGCTTCAGGCAGCCGCAAATGCGACATCACAGGAAGGGGTGAGTTTCTTGCTAACTATTTTTCTTTTGAACGGTTCGGTTGGCGCTCGAACATCACATAGCAATGCAATCGTACATAGATTATACATTGTCATTAACATTATTCTTATTAATTTTTTTTGGCAATAATGATAGGCCCTGCAATATTTTGAACAGCTAAAGAATTCCCCAGACGGCTGGAAGCTATGTGGTGATACCCTAATTCGAAATCTTTACAGGTAATTGAAATTTAATATTAAAGTTAATTGTTTTACGGTGGTATTTAACGTTTTGGACCTCACTGAGCATTATTTCAGAACTTGATTTGTTTGATACAATTTATATTGATTTTATGTTATCATTCATAATTCATACGCAACTATATAGTACATTATCTTTCATTCAATATATTTTCTCTATTTCTGATTGACCAAATTAGGATAGCCTGGAACGAGCTCCGCAGCGGGGGAAAAGGGCAAAAAACAGGGTCAAAAAGGAAAAAGCGGTGGCCTGGAGGGGGGAGGGGAGGGGATGCAGCAGAGCCTAGAGACATGCCTTTGATGCTGCCATTCTGTGATACCATTCTGCTGTCAAATGTCTTCATGTTGACAGATTCGCGGTGCTGTGGAGAGAGAGGACTGGGGCGAGTTTCAAAATAGAATGTATGTGAAAGGGGAAACAAAGTATAAAAAATCGGTTTTTACAGAATTTACATCAAGATATCACATTTAGGACACAATGTGATACAGAAAGCGTTTAAATGAAAATCAAATTGAGTAAGCACAAGTTAAACATCCACTATCGAGGTTCTCCATGAGGAAGTCGAACTCAGAAACACACGTACTGCTTACGTTATGCACATTCCTAACACATTGAGTCTCACCTTGGCAAGAAACAACCGCAAGCAAAAATTCCAATAGCTTTTCTCTTGAGTCAACTTCGTTTTAATAATGTTACTTCACATACTCCTTTTTACGGCGGCCATCTTGTTATCGCAGTAAGAGATGCCCAGTGCAAAACCGGGGAATCACCTTAAGGCAAGTGGGATTTCAATTTGACTTGCTGAATGCTCCCAATCTTCTTGCGGCCCCGACACCTAAAAACAACAGCAAACAGACTGCTTATCTTGCCAGCTACATAGGCTAATGTAACTAGACATGCATGGCTCGAAATTAACAAAATCCTCAGGTTGCCTTGTGGCGAACAACTGGAGAAATATAGTCACCAGATGCAAATTTTTAGTCCCCAGTTTTTATAATGTAGATGACGCAGCTCAGGGCTTGTGATATTTCACGCGTTCGTGAAGCCGTGAAATTCAGGTAAATCCGTGAAATTCACGTAAGCATGCAAAATACCGGAACATTTGGTAGAAATCTTATGAGATACGTGTCTGTACAACATATTTGAAATTTATCTCAGCAAATTTAACTTGAAACCTCGTCACTGAAACATGGAAACAACGTCCCAAAACTACCAGGCAAAGATTATGTTGCGAAAAACTGGGCACTAAGCCATGACGTTAAAGGCTTTGCCATCTGGTTCATTTCTGGAGCGTATTGTGGTTGAAAGAGCAAATGATGACCTCTGGTTTATGGGTACCCCACTTTTCACATTTGACATTTATCAATGGATGCCAAACTGTAATGTTGTAGCTGAGTAAGCTCCGATAAGCTGCCAATGATATAACCCTTTCACCTCTAGTGGCTGCAGATGAGAACCATTCTTGTAAGTGATCAGCTTCAGTTATGGACACATTTCTCTCATCTCAAGGGTGCCACTCACATGAGCATCTATTCTAGTACATGTACTTAGCTCCAGGATCACATCAACTGTCTTGTGTATGGGTGTGATATAAGAACATTTCATCTGTTTTTGCATTATTGGTCGTCTTTATTTGTTTTTTTTGTTGTTGTTGTTTTAGTGATGAAAGTGTCAAGTTCTTTTGCTTTCTAGACTGTTCACAGTCCCCTATTTTTTCGTGAGATCGTATAGATATACCGCGTCTTACCGTCACGGCTGCATCTTGATTTTCAAATGTACCGAGGGGGGGTGTCCGGGATTATAGCTCTGGTGGGGGGACGAGAAAAATAGAGGGACTGTAATAACAACACTGCAGCTCGCATTCACGGAGCGCGTTGTACCAGCAACGCAGGCCTTTGATTGGTCATTAGACAATGGATGTTTATTTGCGTTGACAACGGGTTTAGTTTAAGTTGCCGACACTGAAAAGTCGTTGACAAGTCGATATTTCCATAAAACGTACGCTTTCATACCACAAGGCACATCTTGCGCAAAAGCACGAAGGAGTTTTGGTATTTTGATTAGAAAAATGTTTTCTTGTGTGTGTTTGCCGATTTTATTTCGAGGAATAGCCTGTAAACAGGCCTTTAGTCGAGCGGCGTGGGGAGAGGGAAAAGCGAAAAGGCCTGTGGACAGACCTTTGGGGCCGCCGTTCCACGGCACCCGCTGTGCATCAGATCCTGATGCAAGCTCCTATTGGCGAGAACACTGACTGTTGACAGGTCTGATTGACATCGGCTTTTCGGTCGGCACGTAGCACGCGATTTGATCACAGAGTGGCAATTAACAAAACAGTCCAAAGACTATTACCACGGGGAGGAACTACGCGCTCCGGTCAAAAGACTCAAACTGTCTTTACAAAAACACTAAGCTGAAGTTTATAGTTAACGAAGACCAATGCAATTCTCCATAGCTGATGTAGCTTCGGTTTAAGCTGCATTTCAATCTTATAATTTTGGATCTGTAAATAACCATCCGTGATAATTTTTAAACACTGACGAGCTGGGCCCAGCGTCAGAATACAACATTGCAGAAAATCATTACATACACGGACTAAAGAAAATCGCTTAGTTATTCAGATCGAGAAGGCACTTTGGAGAAAAGTAAGACCCTTATTAAGCCGCAAAAAAAGAAAATGCTCTTGCATCAGAGGACAAATCCTGTCGACCAGAAACAAAAACCACAGTAAATCGATATGTGTGCCACGACCTGTCAGTGTGAAATAAGCGGCTAAAATCACATTTGCTCAGTGAAAATGTAGAACCTTCCAGGGAATAATCTACCCCGCAGAGGAAAAAACTTATGGGAACAAGCAGCATTTTGGCATAAAGTAAAAGTCGTGTCGGCCTACCATGTAATTCCTGTCGGCGATAGAAGCGCTGCTGATCTCTTTGTACTTATCTTCGAAGCTTCACTTTCTGGAGAAGTCATGATAGTATCTGTACCTTCCGCATTCCAAGTTCGCTCATTGCAACGGCTTGTTAAATTACAAACCGAACTAGCAAGACGAACGGCTTGTTTTAAATCCTCTTACCGGAGATCAACGACTTTTTGCAAAATCAACAATGACGTTCATGCTCCATTTCACTCTGTTTTCAGACGGAGCAAAACACCACTCATTTCCTGTTAATTTTCCCAGGAGTTACTCACGCGCGAAATTGATTGACCGATAACGATCTTACTGACAGATGATCGGCAGGATAATTACAAGAGGCGGAATAGCGGCCTCAAATGTTTGTCTACAGGCTCTCTCCCCCCTTTCCCTTCCCTTTCCTCGCTATTTTTCCCCAAACAGAGAGCCTGTTCACAGGCTACGAGGAATGGGCCAAGAAACATTATAAAATCACAGTTTCCCAAGGAGATATTTGTAAACACGCGTAATCGATGCTAAATGTGTCTTGCATGTTTTTCATCACTGGCGGAGTTTCTTAATTAATGAATGGTAAAAGGCGTGAAATTCCTGTCACGCCTCCTGAACGCGAGCTGCAGTGATGTTATTACAGTCCCTCTATTTTTCTCGCTTCCTCCCAAACCTCCCCCGCCCCCTAAGTAGTTTTGACACTCATCTAAGATGGCAGCCCGTAACGCGAAGCGCTCGATCTCGACGATCTTACGGAAAAATAGAGGACCGTGAACAGTCTATTTGCTTTCAAGTATTGGAGCATCACATAAAAACAAGGTAAAATTAAACATAGATAATTTCTTATTAAATAATGATTAATAATAAATTTTACATAATTATTATAATGTGGCGTCCATTTTAAAATTAATCTTCCTTCCGTGGAAAAATCAAAAAGGTTTTATTCTGTTGGCTGATCTGCCATTTTAAATTTTTGTCCACCAAATTATTCTGAATAACTCTGATTAAAAGATGCTATCAGAGAATTTAATTTTTAAATATTTACTCACTTGGTATGATATTATGTAGGCTATTATGATGAAAAACATTCAACTAGAGACAATAATTGGGTTTAATTGTTTTCTTACCAGGAATAACTTACAAACATTTGATCACTAGCTGTATTCAGTATAGACATGCTTCAGTGTCCTGTACTGTACAAGACATCTTGGATGATCTTGTCTAAGTGTGTGATCCTGCTCAAAAAATGGTCATGTTTTTTTATTTTTTAATTCTGTGCACATACATGTGTCATCAAATCTTGTAGATCAACAAGCACTCAGAGAGATTCTTTTGACCTGGCTACGAAATCAGGTACACTAGGCTAATTTACTCTATAGTAGAATCTCAAGGAACATTTTCTCTTTTTTTGCCCCTCACCCTAGATTGCAATGTCTGTCTTTAGGTGAAAAAGGATGTCTTGCTAATACCTTTGACATATTATTATGGCCTAGACTCTCTGTCTGTCTTTCATCAAAATTGAAACAACTTGTTTTACGTCAAAAGGTAGAGCAAAATTGTCAAACTTTGTTTTTTATAGTTGCACAAAGATACCTAAAAGTGGACATAAGTGCATTGGTTTGCAAAGCCATGAGAGTCTTCCTAGCACCTTTGTTCTTTGAATTCTTATACCTACACTGTAGCGGTAATTGTAACATTTTCACTGTGATTTTTCATTGACCCTTGTTGTAACTTTTCAGTGTTGTACCGAGTCAGATAACAAGAATTTCTTGAAGAACAAGGTAGCGCAAGTCTTTAGCTTGATCTTTGTCTGTGATTATCCTGATTATCCTGTGATTATAGCTGATCTACTGTTCTTTCAAGTGTAATGAGCGCAAATACTGCAGATACCCTAAATTGTAGCTGGTGCCCAGATTTCATTCAGTGTGAGAGAACTTCATTTAATTTCCTGCCTCTTTCACAAGCTCAGCCAGCAAGAAAAACATTTTTTTTTGCATTTAAACCTATTGACAATCAGGTAACAACTGCGACTCGTGGTGAAAGTGGGTGCCCAGGATGACCAGGGTCTTGCACTTTTGTGAGAGTCAGCCCTTAGACAGTGTTACGCCCTCATGGCTGGTAAACTCAAGCCGTCCAGCCATGAGCTCCCACACCAATGGAACCAGGCACCTGTCCCAATGATTTATCAGAGAAAAATTAAAGGGCGGGAAGGGGTGGGGGAAATTAAGGCACAATCTAAAGGCTGAACAAAGCGAGTAATCGCCTTGAAAGCATTGTACTAAGCACATGACGCTGATGTTAGCAAGGGTGACTGCGCTAAGAGCCACCACACTGACCGCTGAGCAACAACACACGACGGCGCTCCTTGTTATTAACTGAGTTAAATGTTGTTTAACTTCATGTTACATTTCTGTTCTCCCTGTAGTGGCCGCTGTTTTTCTCAGACCTCCTCCAGTGCTTGCAATATGGAGCATTAGCCGTGGATATGTATCTTAGGATTTTGAAGGCAATTGATGAGGAAGTGGTTGATAGAGATGTGATAAGGAGTCAACAGGTTAATTTTGTGAATTGTTTTAAAAACTGTAATGCTATAATTTCCATTGGTGAAAATATATCTCCAACAGAGAGGGGTACAATCAAACAGAAATTGATAACCTATTCAATTCTATATAATAGTGTACTACCTAACATCTCATACGAACAGCTTGCAACCACTGAAGAACCCATTTTAGTGGGTGTCGGTAAAGTGGGTTTGGACATGTACCTAAATTTTTTATTTGCCTGATATCAAAGCTTGTTAAAGCTTGTCATTCAAGTTGTTTTTGTTGTGACAAAGTCCACCATGCCACACACATGAAGTTGTAGGTGCTAATATGAATCTAAACATGTTGTGCAAAGGGCTATGCTGTACATGTGTGAAATTGCTCCTTATGAAAATCAAAATCCTTTGGAGTTAAAACACTGCTTCTAAAATCTTGCTTGTCACATCTTGAAACTTTAAGACTGTCAACTTTTGTGGAGTTTCAGTTGGTTGTACTTTTACAAGTTTGTAAAACCGTTTACTGATCAATCAGTTTAGAAGCTGAATGAAGTTTTTCTTCCATGAACAGGAAGCAGAGAGGAACACAAAAATTAAAGATCACATCAGGGATACGTGCCTCACAGAGCTCGTTGACTCTTGGTTTCAGATTCTGGTAGGTAGGAATCTTGTATTTTGGTACAACAATGAGGTTGAGGTTTCGCTGAGTGTTTTTTTTATTATGTTTTGTGTGCAGAAAACATATGAAAATAGTGTGTCATCAATAACATGCCTTTGCCTGGACATTATTGGAGCATATATTGAATGGATCGATATTGGCCTGATTGCAAATGACAGGTTTATCAGGTAATGTTCATTGAATAGGGGCAGAGTAAAATTAATGCAGACTGCAGACTCAGACTGTGGACTACACTGAATAATATTTTTAGGGTTAGAAAACAATGGGACTTTTGGTGAAAGAATGAAAGATGGTAAAATTTGAATGTACACCCTGTAGTATAATTTATGGCCTCCCTCTCCATGAGTTCTGCGTAGGTCAAGTGGATAGAGCATCCGCCCGGTGTTTGGGAGCTCATAGGTTTGAATCCTGTCAGGGACTCAGATTTTTTCTTTGTCCCACGCTCGTGACATGCTGATTATTTTATTTTTCACAATATTACTTTTGTTGTCACATTGTCATTTGCTTTGTGAAAACAATAGTCATCAGTCTGTGTTTTACGCTGACTGATGGTAAAAATGTTTCCTTTGCTCTGTGTTATTGTTTGCTTTCAATTCTCATAAAGTCAGTTTTTGCAAGTAGCCTGTCAGTGGTTGAAGTCAACTGGCAGCTAATAATATGGAAAAGCATCATTTCTCATTGCTGAAAACTGTAAAAAGAGGATTTTACTATTAGCACAACCTTTGATTTTGTGTCCCGCTTACAAATTGATCATGTTTCTTTGTAGTACCTTTCTCCGGTACATGACAGTTGAAGTTCTTCGAGAGAGCGCTTGTGATTGCATACATGAGATTATCATGAAGGGAATGGAGCCACTGGCAAAGAAAGAACTGGTGCAATCTCTTCTGAGCGTTCTGGAGAAAAGCAGCATCCTTGAACCACAAGAGGTAAAATGATTATTCATGTGTAAGCGTAACATTTTTGTCCAAGATTGTAGCTTCAGTACGCAGTTTCCTCCATATTCCCAGGGGTGAATGGGTGAATGTATTTTTTGTTTAATTTGTCATTTGAATCATCACTTTTAGGATGAAGATGCTGACTTCATGGCCAAGTTAGCAAAACTGACGAGTGCTTCAGGATCACAGCTTCTAAACAGCTACATGCACTAAGTAAGAGATTGTTGATTTGCTAGCACAATTTCAAACTGTGTTCTTAAGCAAGACAATACTTTAGAGAGACTGAGAGTTGTATTGTCAGGAAACAGAAAATGTCAGATTCAAGTTTAGAATTTCTCAAAATTGAAAATGTGCAGCTAAAAACAAGACATAACTAATGTGAAGCTACTAAGTTTGTGGTAGAATTAGTAAACAGTAAATTGAACAACAAAGTTAAGGGAAAACTTGGTCACATGGTATGAATTTCACGTTTGCTGTAAACATAACTATAAATCTTTCTATTATCCTGGACAAAAGTCCTTGAGACAGTACTGCAATATTCTTATTTTTCTGTCATTTCTCGGTTCCCTCTTAAAACAGTGCCATCCTTTTTAAAATCTTCTTGCAGTTCTCCCTCCCCCCTATACAAAGTTGAAAGTCGGTAAAAATTCAGGATAGTTGATACACACGTCCAACATTGGTGAGGGAGGGTTGGGCCTGTGTGAATTGGAAAACGTCCTTGAGAAATGCAGAAGTGTTCCACAACTTTTGGTAGAATATCAGAAACTTTGCTCACCAATTATGGAAAGGTACTACACTCTGTAATTTATCTGCATTACATTTTTAAACTTTTTTTTTGGTATTAATGGCCTCGTTTAATAAAACACTTTAAAAAAGTCAAACTTCTGTAGAGCTGATCCCCCCAACCGAAACAATCTAGAAAGAGCTCAAAAAGAGATGCAGTTTTTTTAGTTTGTTGTTATAATTCAGCACTGAATACGAGAAAGGTCGTAACACGTTTTTCGTGTTCCAGTTACTCTTATATGCCAAGCATGACCAATGGTTGTTTAAGTGAAAGCGTAGGCTAGAAAGATTTTCCTGGTGATTCGCTTTGCAAATGTGTAGCAAATTAGAATGCTGAGTTTACAGTAGTGCAAGGGCCGGCATAACTTATCTTAGAGAAGCCCCTAACATTCTTTTCTGTGGTGTTCTGCTTTTTAAGAACATTATCAAGGAGCAGCTTCTGTTGAATCGAATGGCTGATGCCTGTATCAACTTGTTTGCTATGACGGCTTTGATTTCCAGAGCAGTGCGATCCATAAACCAAGTGCCAGCCATGAGGTGAGTGATAGGTAGCATATTTAAATAAATGTAAGGAAGATCTGTGCATTTAAACTCGCACTAGCCTGCGTAGCAGGTGTTCAAAAGGGAAGGGAAAGGGGATTTGGGGTTTCTGCGAAGTGGTTTCGTGCCCAAATTCTCTTTACCTTCCCTTTTGAACGCCAGCCATGCAGGCTAAACTCTCTTACTTGTGTATTTGTGAAAAAATAAAAGCCTGAAAAAATTCAGATTCGAACCAGGATTCCGGATTCGGGATTTGGGAGCCGGGACTCGAACCCTAACCTAGTGAGGCCTTTATTTAATGAGTATTAACACAGGCAATCGAGAAATATCACTGGAAATTAAGCTTAAAATGAGTGACAATGTTGTTGTCGAAGTAATTGCGGCTATTTTCTTTTTGCGGTAACTGACTTTACGTCAACCCTCTCACCCTTAACCTTCCCAGCAAAAAATGTTTAAAAAAGCTCGATACCATGGTAACGGTAAGAGCTATTTTTGGTGGCCTTCGCAAAATAGATTTACCAGAGGATTTTGAATTTATTTATCAACTGTGTCTTTTTTTTCAATATGTTTTCCTTACAGATACAATATGCACTAACAAGTGCAATGTGAACAATGCTCTCTCTAAAGAAGTCAGATCAGGTTAGAAGCTGCATTGTTTTTTATTGGGCAGGGTGTAGCTATCTTAATATACTGTAAGTGCTCTATTGTAGCGCAAACTTTGTTACTTGGGTGCCAGTCTTCATAGTTCATAGTGTCCTGCCAACCGTTAGGCTATGTTCACACTATACTAGATAGCTTTTCCTGCCGACACAAAAAGCTATCCGGTATAATGTGAAAACCAATCCGATATATGACCCTCCAATTTCAAAACTGGCATGGCGCACCTTTCATTCCGTTACAGAGATGGCGCCGAAATCACCATTCTCAGACGTGAACAGAAGCCCCATCTGGTAGGAGTTTCGTGACGGCGAGACATTTTTAGTGTCATCACACAGCGCCCCTCCCGTCACAACACTAAACACAGCTGTGGCTCTATAGCAGACTAAACAGATATTGGGTGTAGTGTGAACATAGCCTCAGTCTCACACATTGGTGAGTGGTGTTGTGTGACGATATTAGTCTGCTACACAGCTGTTTTTAGTGTCGTCACACAACACTCCTCCAGTCACAACACTAAACACAGCTGTGGCTGTATAGCTGACTAAACAGATATTGGGTGTAGTGTGAACATAGCCTCAGTCTCACACATTGGTGAGGGGTGTTGTGTGATGATATTAGTCTGCTACACAGCCGTTTTTACAGTCGTCACGCAACGCTCCTCCCGTCACAACACTAAACACGGCTGTGACTGTACAGCAGACTAAACAGATATTGGGTATAGTGTGAACATAGCCTTAGTCTCACATATTGGTGAGGGGCGTTGCGTGACAAGACAAAACGGCTACATTGCTAGGTCAACACAACACTTAGTATCTTACAATAATTTAATACCTCTCAACTCAAGCGCGTTTTCCGTTTGAAAAGGAATGTGTCACATGCTGCCTGCCATGTGCAAACCTCTCTAGCTCCCAAACAAACCTTACTCACACTTGACCAGGTCACGTGGTTTGAACCTACAAAAATCCATGTGCCGATCGAGCCAAACAAAAAAAATTGCCACTCTCATTACTAAACCTAATTGATAATTTGTTTTAGTATTCACCAAATCAGTGGATAGCAACTTTCACGCAGTCTGATTAGCTCCAGTAACTCGGAATATCCTTTGACATTCACTGTTTTTGGACGAAATTCAAAATGGCTTCCCGTTTCGCAACAGTTTCGAAAGATAAAATGTTAGCGATAAATGAAGCAGCTGCACCAACAAATATCTAGAATAAGACAAAATTGGGCTTGTCGGTGTTTACTGGCTGGTAGAAAAAAAATTTCTCACTGAATTTGCAACAAAATCATAAAAAATGATTCCTGAAACACTGTCAATTGAAACGTAAACAAACTCTGGCTAAGTGACGTCGTTTGTTTACAAAAAGTTCCGTCAGGGTCGGTTCATAGTGCTGGATATATACCTCGACGCTTCGCGTGTCAGTATAATTATATGCACCACTATTCACCTCCCCTTCGGGGGATAGTTGTATTTAACAATTAGTTCATGCGTCAGCGTGCGTATGTCGAGATATTGAGCACGCGGGAAGTTTGGAGAGCACGAAAGAGGCGTAAGAGTTGCACGAGGCGCAGCCGAGTGCAACTCTAGCCTCTTGAGTGCTCTCCAAACTTCCCAAGTGCTCAATAACTCGACATACGCACAGCTGCAGCATGAACTAATTGTTTTATAACATCATCAAAGCGATCAATGCATCAGTTAACTTATAATTTTATTATTGTAGGGTGCGCTCAAAGCAGTACGCGTCAATGTTTACGTGACTATATATTTTTTTCCTCACAGTTAATCTTATGTTTTTATCCTGAAACTGAGAGAAAGTGTACTCTAAAATGATTATAAAATCCATATTTAGGTGCCGGAAAACTATTAATTTACCGAAAAATTGTTATTGAGAGAAAACAAGTTTGCAAAGAATGATCTCACGCCATAGCCCGCACAGCTCGCGGAGATGACAACAACAACAACAACAACACTCACCTCTTTTCCTTACTATTATCGGTTAACAAATTCAAACGTTTCCTCTTAAATTTCCTTATAAAACACATCGTAAACGCTTCCTTGTCTATTGCTGAGTTATGGATGCACTCAGGAGACTCAGGATTGCTAAGCTCACAACCACTCGAGGAATTACGAATAGTTTATTGACGTCATCAGCGTGCTCAATAGGAATATGAAGCACGCTCGCGCTATTGAATTTGATTAGGCGAATTTTCTAGCTATGTTATAAATTATTTTTGACATTTCAGAAATGACAAAAAAGTCCTAAGCCCCGTCTGGCAACAGTTTAAATTATTCTGACTCTGCGGGATGTAAAAGACACACCAGGGGCGTATAAACAAATTTCTGACATTGACCCCCTCCCGGCCCTCCCCTCCCCGTGATCTTGGGTGAGCAATCCGTAGGAAAAGATCTTCATTCAGTGATAAACCCTCGGATTCTCCTTCAGGGTGATGAAGCAGCTACCTACAAACATACTTTAGATATGAGTTTTTTAGGTTTACTTCGCTGTATGTAGCCTGGGAATGCAGATGTATTTCCGGTCGTCCCTTTTCTCCACCCGGAAGTAAGAAAAGCGACGACCGGAAATACGTCTGCGTTGACAGGCTACATACAGCGAAGTAAACCTAAAAAACTCATATCCCATGTATGTTTGTAGGCAGCTGCTTCATCACCCTGAGGGAGAATCCGAGGGTTTATCCCTGAATCAAGATCTTTTCTTACGGATTGTCCACCCAAGATCACGAGATCACCAAGATTTCTTTGCCTCGCACCTTTTTTTTTTCGGTTCTACTGTTTTGACGTCTTTGTTTTCTTTGTTTTACGTTACTCGTCAGTGTTTTACAGGTTCTTACAGCGGGGGTGAGCCAGTTTTTTTTAGGAGTTTTGGTTTGTTTCATCTTCAGGTTCAAAAAGGAATGGAGACGATCATTTTAAAGAAAATTGCCACAGATGTTTTCCATAACGGAGGGTGCGTAGCACCGCACACACTGAACGTCTAAAAATAATTTATTTTCATGTTTTAAATTATTTCACATGAAACTGTATAATTACAATTATTTATTATGTAATGTCTGTTAGTACAGGATGTATTTTAATGTGTATAGACAGGGGCCAACGGGCTTCTGGGATAGTACATTCTGTTGACAGCTTTTCTTTTGTATTTCTGTTCTTGAATAATGTGATACAAGGAAACTTTAACGTTTATACCATTGTTCTGAGTCTAAATTTAACTTCTTTTCCTAGTAGGTGAAAAGAAGGCTCAAGGCTGTAAGAGTAACCACGTATTGAATAAAATACGTCAGGCATTCACAGTTTTAACAAGTGATGTGCAAATAATTGTTTTTCTTCAGCCAGGGTCATGCGAAGTAGATGCGTTGAATGTGAGCTCGACGCTGTAGTGAAGCCTGGACGTTTTTAGTTGCTTTATTTCATACTACTTTTCTGGTCCCAGGATTATTGATTTCTTTTTTATTGGGCTGCCTGTGGCAAACCCACAGGGCGACGCTCAATCAAGGAATGAGAAGTAACATTCTTCCATGGTCTTCCATCTTAAGTCGAAAAAAGACAAAATGGCGGGCTGATCTCCCAGTAGGCATTGCGTGTCCCTTTCCCCCTGCAGTTGAGCCGATTTTTAAGGGAAGGGGATGGGGCATTTCATATAAAAGGCTTTCAAAGTCCTATGCTTACGCCAAAAAGGAAGGAAAAACCCATCGAAACTTTTTGCCTAAAGTCGCCCTACCTCATAGACAAATTTAACTTGTTAATGGGATTAGAAAACAACATTAGTAAAAGCTAGTAGTACGTTATTTGTTTTAACTCAACTATGCAGATAGATCTTAAAAAAAGATCGCACGCTTGTCACTTGTAACAAACAAACACAGTAAATTTAACCGCATGGAATTTTTGCAGCCCAATACACGCGTAGTATACGCGTCTTGTCTCAGTAAAATCACTAGATTTGTCGTAAGGCTCTGACTACCCTGGGTTCTAGACGTTGTTCCTCACGTGCGGCGGGCGGGATGCTTCGATGTCGGCCGCTGGCCGAGAGATCTTCGGCCGACCGAAGGCCGAAGCCACGAGCAGCAATACCTTGCGGGTCACTTAGAACCGGTAACTGGACATGAAAAGTCTCTGGCACTTAGGGTAGCCTCTGACTCCCTATGGAAATTCTTTTCTCCAAGCAAACCACTTCCTATGTTGAAATTTGTAGCTTCTGTCTTTATCGCTGCTGCTGCTTAAACGAGAAAATTAAAAACCTGCAAAGTATTCGAGAATCTTCACCCTGGACGGTGGTGCAGCTACTGCCATTGTTGACCAAAAAATTAAAATCATCTCAGGGTTACCCAACGAGAGTATAGTTCAAAACTACTTAAACACATAGCATTGTTAAACGTATTTTAGTATTTAAACGGTAGATATAGAGATATTTTTATCCCCGAAAAATTGCCCATCTGTTCCGATTTCCTGGCTGAATGTCTAGTGATCCGAAAATTATAGGGATCAAAACTTACCTTTTCGAAAATTTCAGCCAGAAAAAAAGGCTCCCGAAAATTCTAGGTGACCTTTCTAGGGTAAAAACCGTTAAAAATGGGCAATTTTATCATTTTGTAGATGTTCGGAAATCCTAGGAGAGGCAGGCAAGCAAGGAATTTTACAACAAATGTTCCGAACAAATTCTAGATCTCAAATCGTCTTCCGAACAGATATTTTCCGAAAATTGTCGTTGGGTACCCCTGAACATCTTGCCCCTCTCTAGATATACGTTGTAGGGAGGTGGCCGTTATTGCCAAATCAAAGATGAGTTGATGAGATCGCCAGGCGAACAAAACTGCATCCGAGAGGGGAGGGGTGACCTTAAAGTCTTCCTTTCCTTGCTCTAAGGCACTGTAGCCACCCCTACGCCAGAGTCTTGCTCCCTTTTGACACTGAACGAGAGAAAATATATATGGTCCATTTGGGCGACGGCGTCGTTTGATCCCAGGAATTGCGGGACCCGCTGGACCAACCAACAAAGCATGTTACGCCACGTAGAAAGGTTAAAACCCTTTCGCACCGTTTAAATATTTCCTTTTCTTCAGTTCTTTAAGATTTAAATGTCGATTGTGGTCAAGCTCCCCCCCCCCCCCAAAACCTGGGGAAGAAACCCAGGGTAATTGACTCGCTGATGGACGCGGAAAGGCGGGAATTTGACAACAGTGACTGCTATTGGGGTGTAGAACTTGATGGCATCTGGGATTCGAAGAGGATTGAAACAAATTGTCTCAATCATGTTAAACTACTTTTGGTGTTGTTAAAGTGTAGCACCTTGATAAAAATTAATTATGGCGGGTATGGAATATTTGGAAACTTGTGTTTGTTTCTGTTTCTCCTATGTTCCTTGTTGCTGTTGCCAAGCAAGGCCCAGGGGTAGGGTATATGACAGGAAATCTGCAACAAAAAAGTCCATTTTGGAGTCAACTCTCGCCTTGCGGACACCCCGCTATAACGTACACCCCGGTAATACGGACGACAGCTAAATCCCAGGAAAAAATAGATTATATTATTATATAGACACGAGTGTTTTACTGGAAAATATACCACTCGTAAAATTCATAAAAACCACATCCGGGACCCGAGTGGTTTATTTTCCATGATCTCACACGTGAGTTTATCGATGACGTAATTTCGGTAATTTCCCTCTATTATTTTATCGATGTCTTTTTGTGAAATGAAAAGAACATTACACGGCGGCTTGAAGATATGAATTTCATTTTCTCATGGCAAAAACAATATTTTACTCACTCGCTGCGCTCGTTCGTAAAATACTGTTTTCAATTGCCACTCGAAAATAAAATTCATATCTTCGCGCCACCGTGTAATATCCTCTATATATACAGACGTTTGACTAAAATAAACTCCCGCTATTACGGACTCTCGCTAATGAGGACACTAACTCAAGGCCCCTACAGTGTCCGCTATAAAGGGAGGTGACTGTACTTCCAAAAAACTCCCACACACACTCATACAGTGTGAGCCACGTCAGAGGGTCAATCACAAGGCATATCAGTATCCAGCAGTTTTCGGAGAAAAACAGGAAGTATCAGATCAACTTAATAATAATAATAATAATAAAATATTTATATAGCGCTTATACTTTTCAGTGCTAAGCGCTTTACAATACTTCAAAAAGGTCTGAATAAAAAATAAAAATCTTAAAATCATTACATATATATACATATATACATAGCCACAAAAATACAAATTAAAAAACCTAAGATAGTTCATAAACTCGTTTAAAAAGAAAGGTCTTCAATTTAGATTTAAACTTATTTACATTATTGATCGATCTAATGTCAATAGGCAAATCGTTCCAGAGTATAGGGGCAATGACTGAAAAAGCCCTGAAACCGTATGTCTTTAAGTTATAGGGCTTAATAACAAGATGCCACTTGTCTGAAGATGATCGAAGGCACCTCGCAGGTTCATAAACATGGATTAGGTCAACCAAATAATCAGGAGCTAAATTGTTGAGTATCTTAAAACAAATAAGATTAATCTTAAAGATTATTCTTGGCTCCACTGGTAGCCAGTGCAACTCCATTAGAGTATCACTTATGTGATACTCTAATGGAGTATCTTTGCAGAAGGTTCCATCAATTGTCTACGCAAGTCCTGGGGGGCGACATAAAGATTTCTTTTTTATTTTTCACTTTTCCATTTTTGTTTTTAACTTTTTGATTTTTACTTCGCCATTTTGGAAAAATGGAAAAGTGAAAAATAAAAGCGAAATCACTATGTGGCCCCCCTGGGCTTCCGTAGTCTACATCATCCGTTTAAAGACCTTTTTTATAGCGTTTCGTTTTTTTGTTCAGAGATACTGTTGATAACTGTATATTAGATTTCACGCTTCGTATGCTGTATAAATTGTCATGGTTGCTTGCTTTTTGGGAGCTATTTCTGTAAGCACTTCCGTCACTTTTGTTGACGTCACACGTAGCTTGATCAAAGTGAAACCATAGTTAGTACAAGAGACTGATTAGGAAACCCGGCAAACATCAAAGTTGAAATTAATAGTGCTGTAGGTTATGTTGGAAGCTCCCTGACCGTGCACAATCCTTTGGTTTTTGTTCACAGATTGTGACTGAATAAATTAATGCAATGTTTCTATTGTTCAGTAAGTTTAAAATGATAGGAATGCTATTGAGCGTTGTGCATTGTCAGGTCCAAAATAGCTAACAAAAACCTATAACAAGAGGTTTCCCAACCATTCCACTTTAATTAACTATGGTAAAACTGAAAGCTAAATGAAGGGAAAAATCCCTCATACAAGATTCATCTTTCCCTTGGTAAAAGTTTTGATTGACGCTCAGGTTAGTTTTGTGCAGGTCATGCCCAGTTATTTCACTTGTGAAGGAAAATTCAATTGACTTTTTTACATAAACTTGTCTTACAAAGTATCATTTCCTCGAAGACCCTTTTGTCGTCACGAATCAAGGACCCACTGCTGTAGTCTTGCGAACTATCAAGATTCGGGAATTTACAGCTGAGGTATGCATTTAATACGTTAGCTTCAGTTACACCTCAGTTGATTAAGAAATGCCCTTGGCTTTATTCGCTCGGATTTTTTCTGACGAGCTTTAGATCATTCGAAGTCGGCACGATCGTTTATATTTGGAGATGGCAAGACACAATTTTCAGCTACCGTACCCTGATCGAAGAAAAATCAAGACGGTATGGGAGCGTATACTTCGGTGTCATGGTTGTGGATTAGTTGTGAATGCGGAGGAATAGTAAGAAATGATATTTTTCCGGATACCCTTCCGTACAGATACCCTTACCTTTCTTCTTTTCTGTAACAGACGAAATCTTAACTTTTTCACCGGAAGTCTGCTACACTCTCAGTCAAAATTGTTGGGACACTTTGCCATTTGCACAGGGAGTTTACATTAGATAACAAAGAATCTCATACCTCTGTGATTGCTGTAATCTGTTAATTCTCCGAGTGATAGTTATCCGTCTGTGATCATTTGAGTCGGTTAAGGGCAAAACAGTTCCTTTGGATCATCCCTTTCGCTTATTTATGGTCTAGAAGTTTCGTCGTCGGTTATTTAATATTTCTTATTACAAACGATTTGTTTAAAAGGATTCCGTACTCTTTGAATGGTAGTTTTAATGCTTACGTAACAACAAACAAGGAAGTGCACATACGATCAATGGAAATCCAGCGCCGGTTGTCAAAGGATGTGGTTCTTAAAATCTAGGTTCTTATACGCGGGTTTTTACTGTATCGATAATGATAAAACAGAACCATCAATGAGTTCCCACCCTGGGGGGAGAAAAACTCCGAGCTGTTTGCTTACTGACGAGCACGGAAAGCGAGAATTTGTCTAGCATGCGTAGCAGGCGTCGAAGGGGGTAAGGATTGGAAGGAAGGAGGGGAGGGAGGGGTGGGTAATTTGATACCATGTTATTAGTGGAGGATTAAAAACGGCAAACTGCCTCAATACACTACAATCTCTTGTAGTGAATTCATATCAACTTGATAAAATTTTAGCGGAGATATAAAGTTGGGAGGAGTTTGAGGAAAAACTATCTTTCGCAATATTACGAGTTAAATTTGTCACCAGACCGGTTGTCAAGCAAGTCCCAGGGGTAGGACATATGACAGCACATCTGCGATGTCAATTGAAATTCCATTTTACTTCAAGTCGAATCACACACAAAGTGACTGAACCTCGTTAGAAGGGCACTCATCCTGCACCAATCATATCCGGCAGTATATTCAGAGAAAAACAAAGTCTCAGACCAACTTCCTCAGTGGAAGATTCGATCAGTCTACAGCATCTGTTATAAGATCGTTTTGTGAGTTTTTTGTTAATTTGTTCAGAGAAATATTAACAACTGTATATTACAATTAATGTGACCCCTCATATGCTTCATTAGTTTTCAAATTTTCCTGGATGGCTGCATTTTGGGAGCTGTTTCTGGGAGCACTTACATCACTTTTGTTGACGTAATTTAGTTGATCAAAGTGAAACGGAAAGCTTTTAAATTATATTAAAGGAACGAAAAATCCCATAAGTTCAACATTTTCTTGGTAGAGGGGTTGATTGTTGCTTCATGTAAGGTTTGTACAAGTGCCTGTTATTTGTGGAGGAAAATACAATTGACTTTTATACTTAAACTTGTCGAACAAAATATGATTTGCTCGTAGATCCCTTGGTAGTGACAAGTCAAGCGAAGTATCAAGACTATTTGGGAATTTATAACTGAGGTACGCATTGCATAGGCTGAAATTTTACTTAAACTCCAAGGTTCCTTATTTCGTTGTATACCTGCCACCTCTCACGCCTGCCGACTTAAGACATCAATCTCGCGCATCAAGGACCATTCAGCTGACAATTTCTCACGTCTGACTCGCAAATTACTCGTGCATACATGGTTAATTATCATCCCTTTCTGTATGAAAGCTAAATGAAGGGAAAAATCCCTCATACAAGATTCATCTTTCACTTGGTGAAAGTTTTGATTGACGCTCAGGTTAGTTTTGTGCAGGTCCCGTTATTTCATTTGTGAAGGAAAATTCAATTGACTTTTATACATAAACTTGTTTTACAAAGTATCATTTCCTCGTAGACCCTTTCGTCGTCACGAATCAAGAACCCACTACTGTACTCTTGCGAACTATCAAGATTCGGGAATTTACAGCTGAGGTATGCATTTAATACGTTAGCTGCAGTGACACACTGACACCTCGGTTGATTTTGAAATGCCTTTGGCTTTGATCGCTGGGAAACGTTCTGACCAGCTTTAGATCAGTCTACATCGGTACTATATATCGATATTGATGAAACAGAACCATCAATGAGTTCCCATTCGGGAGGAGAAAAACCCTGAGCTGTTTACTTACTGATGAGCACGGAGGGTGAAAATTTGTCTGACTGCGTAGCAGGCGTCAAAAGGGGTAAGGGGATTAGAAGGAACAGAGGGAGAGAGGGATGGATAATTTGTTACCATCGGAGTAGTAGAGGATTAAAACCGGCAAACTGCCTCAATCTCATGTCATGAAATCATATCACCTTGAAAAAATTTTTTCGGATATAAAAAGTTGGGAGGAGTTTAAGGAAAAATTAATCTTTCATAATATTACGACCTAAATTTGTCACCAGTCCAGTTGTCAAGCAAGTCCCAGGGGTAGGACATATGACAGCACATCTGCGACGTCAATTGAAATTCCATTTTACTTCAAATCAAACACAAAATGACTGAGCCTCGTTAGAAGGTCACTCATCCGGCACGAATCATATCCGGCAGTATATTCAGAGAAAAACAAAGTCTCAGACCAACTTCCTTAGGGCCTGTTTACATGGAGGTGGGGGACCCCAGGTAGGTGAGGTAACCCGCTTAGGTGAGGTAAAAAAATAACCCTCCTTTACATGCAATCTTACAACCCCGCCTTCCCGGGGTGCACTTTCTCAAGATTATTGAATGGTGGCTAAGCACGTAAACAAGAAAAATGCTGGCAAACCACGAGTTTTGGCGATTAATGCACTTCTTCACTCACTTGTTGCTCTTGCTGCAACCCGTCAGTGCAGTAGCTTTCTATTGTTAACTTTAATCATAATGCAAAGACACCGCGAAAGCGAATTTTGCGCGAATTTGATGTATCACGAATCCGACCCCGGCCAGGCGGGTTACCCCACCTTGAAACGTTTACATGAAAAATTGTGACCCCGGCTGAGAGGGTAACCCGGTCTGGTAGACCGGGCTACCCGCCTTGGCGGGTCACCCCACCTATCATGTAAACGTGATCAAATGAAAATGAGAGATTATATGGACAGGCGGGTTACCCCACCTAAGCGGGTTACCTCACCTACCTGGGGTCCCCCACCTCCATGTAAACAGGCCCTTAGTGGAAGATTCCATCAGTCTACAACATCTGTTATAAGGTCTTTTTGTGAGTTTTTTGTTATTTTGTGCAGAGAAATATTAATAACTGTATATTAGGTTTAATGTGATCCCTCATATGCTTCATTAGTTTTCAAATTTTCCTAGATGGCTGCATTTTGGGAGCTATTTCTGGGAGCACTTCTGTCACTTTTGTTGACGTAATTTAGTTGATCAAAGTGAAACGGAAAGCTTTTAAATTATAACGGAAGGGAAAATCCCATAAGTTCAACAATTTCTTGATAGAGGGGTTGATTGTTGCTTTATGTAAGTTTTGTACAAGTGCCTGTTATTTGTGGAGGAAAATACAGTTGACTTTTATACTTAAACCTGTCTTACAAAATATGATTTGCTCGCAGATCCTTTGGTCGTGACAAATCAGGCGAAGTATCAAGACTATTTGGGAATTTATAACTGAGGTAAGGCATTGCATAGGCTGACGTTACACTTAAGGTTCCTTTATACGGTGGCTCGTAGGGACAAAACACTTCCCAGAATCCAAAAACACTTCGCCAAAACACTTCCCAGAATCCAAAAGTGTTTTGGATTCTGGGAAGTGTTTTGTCCCTATGAGCCACGGTACCTTTACCTTTGCATTATACATTATTTGCTTGTATACCCGCCATCTCTCACGCACTGGGTGATTCTCACGCCTGCGAACTAAGGACACCAATCTCGCGCATCAAGGACAATTCAGCTGACAATTTCTCACGCCTGACTCGCAAATTACACGTGCATTCATGGTTATCATCCCACTCTGTATACAGCTGAACCTCCATTAAGCGGCCAATAATCAAAGTCCTGAAATAATTTTAGAAAAGAAGGGGAACTTAAACCTCTACCACCTCTATTAAGCCTGTACACAGACGTTGTTTTATTTTTCTTTTCGTTCTTTTCGAAAACATCGGCAAGCGCGGAGCGCGAGAAAGAAAAGTAACGAACGTCGGTCTATTTTCTTCTTCCCCCACCCCTACCCCCTTGCGCTAGCGGTCACTAAATCCCCCGCGGTTTATATTTTTTTATAGCCTGTGTACAGACCCCCCTCCCGTCAGTAACAATCTCCGAATTTTTACTGAGGTTGGGGGGGGGGGGTCTGTACACAGGCTATATTTTTATCTTTGAAGAGAAAATAGAGGGTCTGTGAACAGGCTACAAATAGTTGTAGAAAAAAATGGGAAAATAAACCTCTATTGAGCGGTCACCTCTATTAAGCGATCGCGGCCACCTTTCTGCCGTTCCAACTCTCTTTCCAGGTCTGTTCACTGTGCCCCTGATGAGAATGACAGACCTTCTGAGGGGACTAAAATTTTAAATAACATCAGTCTATGTTCCCGTCTATATTAGTGATCTCACTAGTACTTTAATAATAACAGTGTAACATAGCTATTTATCTATTTAGTTCTCGTACCATAGCTAAATGAGTATTTACCACTTACTTAATGCTATGCATTCTTATTAAAAAAAACTAACGTATTTGTGGCTATTCTTCCCGCAGCTGCATGTAGTTTACGCTCAATGAACTGATGTGTAGTCATTGAACCACTGGTGTGGTAATTGATCTGTTGTCTACTTATTGAACTGCTGTGTCGTTATTGAACTAACAAAAAAGAAAACATAGTTTTTCCATAGTTGTCAACTCTATTAAGCGGCCATCAAGCACTTGACGCACTAAGTTTAGCCATATTTTAAGAATATGATGAAGACAGTCCGAGATAGAAGGTGACGGCCGATTGTGGACCAGTAATGCTGCCCCTGTTGAGTGTTCGTTTTAAAATAAAGTGATGTTTCTAGACCAAAGAATATGCATGAATGGCGACCAATGGAGAGACTGATCACCTTGGTTGTGGACATTTCATACAAATTCACTCTTGTATGAGTATTTTCTTTCTTTAAACACTTGCATAAGTGATAAAAAATTTGTACTTTTTACATGGATTCAGTGCTTGATAATGAAGGCCCGCATATTCAATAATCATATATCATGATCACTTTAATAATTCTCATGAACTGCATCCTTAATGACATGACATTAGTTTGCTTACGCCCCGTGAGAAACCTCTGCAGCAAGCCGCTTGGGATTTCCGTTGAGCATGCGCCAGATTAATTATTCGTTGCTATAGAGATAATGACGTAAATTTTATCACTTAAAAGAAATTAGTGCGGTCAACACTTATTTCCATCCGCCAAACTGACGTTGACAGATTAATGATTCGTACACAAAGTAAGGGTTAGGGTTAGGGTTGTCAGGAAATCCTCGGTGGTGTAGGGGTTAAAGTAATGCACTGCAGAGCCGATACTCCGAGATCGAATCCTACTCGTGCCATCTTGAATTTCTTTTTCCCTTAAAAATTGAAGAGACTTAGGCTTTTATGAACAGAAATTTCAAGAGACAAAGAAATTTCATGTAAGAAAAGTGAAATGTCTTGTGAGAGCCACTGAGAGGAAAATGTCAGTTTGGCGGATGGAAACAAGTGACGAGATTACCTAGCCGAGATTTCCTAGCCGTCGCTTCTCTCCCGGAAATTCGTCTGCTGTTCGTAGGTTACCCATTTGCTCCTGTTGCACTCTAATGTCAAGGACAAAGACAAACCGGAGGACAGACAGGAAGCAGTATTAAAGATCAAATGCTGCGACTGCCAGGCTACTTACATTGGTGAAACCGGCAGAAACCTTAGCACGCGACTGACCGAACGCAAATGAGCGACGAGAAATGGTGACGTCAACAATTACATTGCCGATCACCATTTACAGGCGAAACATCAAATCGACTGGGACTCTGCGACATGTATTAGCTATTCTCAGACTACTATCAACGATCCACTTTAGAAAGCTGGTTTACTAACTGAGAACAAACGTCATTGAATCGTAGTCAACAGTTGCCGGCACCGTACAAACAACTTTATTGACGGACTAAAGCAAAACTAATTACGAGAGAATGACTGGACAACCGACAATTTGACTAACATAAACGACTGTTTAACTGTGACAATATAGACGGATGGAAAGTCAACTGTCCAATGACATTACGAGTCTTCATAGCCAATATTAAAATCATTGCTTAACTGACAGACGACCAATAGCATCGCGACTTAATTGTCCAATCAGATCAATAACCAGAGTTTAATACAGTCAAACGTCCCGTAAGCGAGCACCCAAAATGCAAAGACTTAGTGGTCGCTTACGGGAGGTGGTCGCTTACAAGAATCGAACCACAGGGGG
Source organism: Porites lobata (assembly GCA_942486035.1). NCBI lineage: Eukaryota > Metazoa > Cnidaria > Anthozoa > Scleractinia > Poritidae > Porites > Porites lobata. Next base: position 1,156,126 of record CALNXK010000154.1, read on the forward strand.
CCTCTTCCGAGAAGAGGTCTGGGCACATCTACTTTATGGAAGATAATTTATTGTATGCAATTTCTAAGTTACGCCATGTGTACTGAGTTCAATGTTGTTTCTAAAGTTCTTCGTACATGTCGTATATTCTAAGTAGGATAGTGCACACAGCGAACTAAGGATCAGAGAATGCGTCAAGTGGTCGAGTTTGGTCGCTTAGTAGAGCTTAAAAACAATGGAAAATCATTAAACCTTCAGGCCCAAAAAGTGGTCGCGGTCGCTTACAGGAGGTGGTCGTTTCCTAGAGGTTCCAACTGTAAGGCTTTGACTAGGAAAGTTTTGGTGCATGAGTTTTGGATTGGCGGTCTCTTATGGGAGGTGGTCGCTTACGAGAGGTGGTCCCACATGGAGGTTCGACTGTACCATCAACTGACGTAATACAACTCACTTTGACTCTGAAGATGACTACCGCGCGTCGATCAATATAAACAACAGTTCTGTTTAGGACTTCGTTAATCCTGACCATCATGCTCATCCTGCTTATAGATCTACTGAAGAAAATATGAGGGAAAAAAGGGAAACTCCTCAGGTTTTTACACCGAGTTGGACTTGAGCTGGAACCGAGCACACCAAGGGGCCGGGGGGGGGGGCTATCCCTATTTTATTGACTTTATATTAACCATTTTGAAAACCCACAAGCTTAAAATGATAGTAACTTTCTCAGTGTTTTAGTGGTAAAGAAATAGGTCTTCTTTTCAATTGCTAAACACTTGTATTCCACAACCCAGAGATGTTAACCCTTAGAAATAAGTTCACTTTCCCAAATTTGAATTTACTGAAATGTTTCCGCTGGCCCGGTCTGTAGTTTGTTGACAACAAGTTTATTTTTTCAGTGGAAGGTAGATGAATGTATAATGAGTAGATAGACAATTTTTATTATATAAACACCAATGAAATACCAATTGAGCTTTCGTGCGAAAACTTGATATCTTAACATTTGAAAATAACATGTTATCTTCACATGTGAAAATGTCATTGTTGCTATAGAGTGTTTTCACTCACGTGGCCAGCATCTATGCAAATTTATTGGAACAAAAGAAAGCGTTCGCATAAGAAAAGAGTACAACTCTCAGAGGATTGGTTTGGGACACCAACATGGCCGCCGTTTCATTGTTTTGGGACACCAATATGGCCGCTGAGAAGTCATGTGAAAACACTCTATAGCTTCATAATAAACCGCACCTTGAGACCAAAAAACTATTTAAGTAAAATGGTTGGTATTTCATTGGTGTTTATATAATAAATAGAACATTACATGAGCGCTTGGAGATACGAAATTTCTCTTGTGTTGAAAAAAAAAAATTTCACGAGTGAGCGCAGCGAACGAGTGAAATATTTCTCAACCCTCGAAGAGAACTTTCCCATCTCCGCGCGGCCATATAATATCCTCTATATATATGTACGCCATGTTTAAAAAATGGTAAATCTGTTTCTTTGTTGTTGTTGTTTTTTTATTTCGATCATTATCACCAAACGAATGTTAATATTTTCCTTTTTTAGAGAAGACCCCAGTCCATCAAGTCATATTATACAACCATGAAGGATCCCTTTTTGAGGCAAATCAAAGGCGACTGTGATAGACAAAAACGAATAGTAAAGGAGCTAATAAATAAGCTTTTACTCCAGCTTTTAATTTTACTTTTCAGACCCTTTTCGTTATCGCACATAATGGCAAATGGTATCAGCAGAAAAAAGAAACCACAATATGTGGCTGAGCTGAAGTAGCAAAGCCAGCAAAAAAAATATGACAACCGCAGCTATTAATGGCAAAATTGGCGACCCCTTTGTGAACTTTAAAGATTTCCAGAACGCCCTAGGTATCGCCTATTACAGACTTGGAGATTTTCGGAAAGCTATAGAGTACCATGAACGACACCTCATAATTTCGAAAGAAGTGGGAGACAGGGCAGGAGAAGGAATAGCGTACTGTAATCTTGGCAACGCCTATGACAGTCTTGGAGATTTCCAGAAAGCCATAGAGTACCATGAACGAGACCTCAAAATTTCGAAAGAAGTGGGAGACAGGGCAGGAGAAGGAAAAGCGTACTGTAATCTTGGCAACGCCTATTACAGTCTTGGAGATTTCCAGAAAGCCATAGAGTACCATGAACGAGACCTCATAATTTCGAAAGAAGTGGGAGACAGGGCAGGAGAAGGAAAAGCGTACTGTAATCTTGGCAACGCCTATGACAGTCTTGGAGATTTCCAGAAAGCCATAGAGTACCATGAACGAGACCTCAAAATTTCGAAAGAAGTGGGAGACAGGGCAGGAGAAGGAAGCGCGTACGGTAATCTTGGAAACGCCTATCACAGTCTTGGAGATTTCCAGAAAGCCATACAGTACCATGAACGACACCTCAAAGTTTCGAAAGAAGTGGGAGACAGAGCAGGAGAAGGAAAAGCGTACGGTAATCTTGGCGTCGCCTATTGCAGTCTTGCAGATTTCCAGAAAGCCATAGAGTACAATGAACGACACCTCAAAATTTCGAAAGAAGTGGGAGACAGGGCAGGAGAAGGAAAAGCGTACTGTAATCTTGGCAACGCCTATTACAGACTTGGAGATTTCCAGAAAGCCATAGAGTACCATGAACGAGACCTCAAAATTTCGAAAGAAGTGGGAGACAGGGCAGGAGAAGGAAAAGCGTACGGTAATCTTGGCAACGCCTATGACAGTCTTGGAGATTTCCAGAAAGCCATAGAGTACTATGAACGAGACCTCAAAATTTTGAAAGAAGTGGGAGACAGGGCAGGAGAAGGAAAAGCGTACGGTAATCTTGGCAACGCCTATTACAGTCTTGGAGATTTCCAGAAAGCCGTTCAGTGTTATAAGAACAGTGTTATAGCCTTCGACTACATTAGGAGAAATCTCATATCTAAAGACGAATGGAAGATTACCCTTAAAAGTACGTATGATCATGTTAATTTGAGGCTGTGGGAGCTGCAGTTTAAGGACGGTGAAGTCATTGAGGCACTTTTAACTGCTGATCAAGGACGTGCAGGAGCTTTAAATGATCTTCTGGAGTCCAAGTATGGCCTCAAAGGGCTACGCCCAGAAATAGGAACACCTTCTGCAAGACCAAGTGACTTTGCTATTTACTTACCAGCAAATACAGTTTTCATGGGTATCAGTGAGGGAGGAATAGTTCTCTGGGTGAACGAGAAAGGAAATGAAATCAAAACTAGAAGAACTGAGATTGATAGGTCCGTCACAACCTATTTTCAGTCTCTATTGGAGGCTACACATAAAGAAATAGGTGCAAGAGCTGATGTTAATTGTGAAGATCGCTCATTAAGAAACCCAAGCGATAAAAAGCTAGCGGAAGAAAGATCCCCCAGGAAGCCAAGGTCTCACCCTTCATATTTTGAGTCAAAGTCATTACAAACATTGTACGATGTTGTTATAGACCCTATAAGAGACTTACTCGACGGCGATGAAATTGTGATTGTTCCACAAGGACCTCTGTGTTTGGCGCCTTATGCTGCTTTTATGGACATGAAATCAAATTACTTCTGCGAATCTTTCAGAATTCGTCTACTCCCCTCGCTTTCTAGTCTTCGATTAATCCAAGACTGTCCAGCAGATTGTCACAGCAAGACTGGCGCTCTTCTCGTCGGCGATCCGTGGGTACAGGAGGTAACGACGCTAGAGCAGTTAGCGTGGGCCGAAAAAGAAGTGCAGATGATTGGGAAAATTCTTCACACTGTACCTCTCGTTGGAAAGCAGGCAACAAAAGATGAAGTTTTGAGACGTATCTCCTCAGTTGCTTTGGTGCATATTGCTGCTCACGGTGAAATGGAAACAGGAGAAATTGCCTTGGCTCCAAACACAACGCGTTCATCCGTGGATCTAGCCGAGGACTATCTCTTAACTATGAAAGATGTTTTAGATGCGCAGATAAGGGCAAGACTTGTTGTACTTAGTTGTTGTCACAGTGCTCGGGGAGAAGTCAAATCTGAGGGTGTGGTCGGCATCGCACGGGCTTTTTTGGGTGCTGGTGCTCGTTCTGTTCTGGTGTCCCTGTGGGCGATTGACGACGAGGCTACGATGGAGTTCATGGAATTTTTCTACCGACAACTAGTCAATGGAAGAAGTGCCAGTGAGGCTCTAAATAAAGCCATGAAATCCCTGAGAGAATCTGACCGGTTTAGTGCAGTGAAGTACTGGGCACCGTTTGTTCTCATTGGTGATGACGTAACGCTCGAGTTTGAGGGCATCAAATAAATAGCAAGGTATTTTGGGATGTATTTAAACCTGCGATCATATTACGTGCTTAAACAAATATTTTATAGGGCAACAAACTCAACTGGCGCGGCTTAACATCAAGCTGCCAATCACAGGTCTTGTCAGCAGTTAAAATCGACTCTGACTTTAATATTTTTTAGGCAGTCAAACACGAGAACATTTCTGCACATTACAAAGTGTCGAGGGCCCTGTTTGAGTTCGTTCCATTGTAACATTTATAAAGTAGAACCTGCCTTAAGGGACCATCTAAAATGCCAATATTTGCTGGTCGCTAATGGACGGTGGTCGCGTAAGAGTGGTTTCAGGTATGGTGCTTTGGGTGGGAAAATGATTTTGGTATTTTTTATGGTTGGTCGGTCATGAGATTCAACAGAGGTCATTCTCACCGACCGAAAGATACATATAAGAAGCTACCGTAAATCCTCTATTAAGTCCCCCCGCGGGGGGGACTTATTTCTTTCAAGCATGTTTAAGGAGAGGGGGTGAATAGAGAGGGGGTTATTTAATTAAGCGAAGATTGTGGTAAATAAATAAATGAATAACGATTTGCAGGTGGCACATCCACATAGTGGTTCTTCGTCTACCTGATTCCTGGTCGAATTGGAATTTGGAAATGTTGGTTTTTGAGGAGAGGGAGAAACCGGAGTACCCGGAGAAAAACCTCTCGGAGCAAAGGAGAGAACCAAAAACAAACACAACCCACATATGGCATCGACGCCGGGAGTTAAACCCGCGCCACACTGGTGGAAGGCGAGGGCTCTCACCACTGCGCCATCCTTGCTATGATCATCGATTCTCTATTCCGAATAGAGACCGAAGCCAACGTAGAGAAACTGAAGCATATGAAGTTGGAGGTCGCGTAGCCGAAGATCAAAAACAAAATTAATTTGAACTTACAGGACGTGAATAAACCATACGGGATCAGTCCGCGTGAGGTGTTACAATCGTGATTAATTATTAAATCTACCATACGTCTATTATTTAAGAATAGGGCGAGGGGGGCTTAAAAGGAAAGAATTTTCTTCCCTGAAATTGGGGGGGAGGGGATTATTGGATAGGGGAACTTCATAGAGGATTTACGGTATGAAAGTATCAATAATCTACAATAAGGCTCTTTGAAGAATGAAGTTACCAGTTTAAATATTATCTTTGTTTTAAAGCTTTAGCATATTGTACCTCGCCGGCTGAAATCACGCTCCTTTCCTTTTACTAGCTTGCTAACGTTTCTTTTTGCTGTTTTTGTGTTGTATAGGTACGAAGCGAATGCTGTGAAGCGGTTCCTAGCTGAAGTTGAACTCAGTCTTTTTGTGTAACAAATACAAAGTGGAGCGTTCATCGTGTAGGAACTCCTTATCCCGCAGAGAAAATCAAGTCTATACTTTTCGTAGATTGTTTTAGAAGACTAGTCGTGTGCACACCTTGTGCGGTAGTAACTTGTTCAGTAGTCACCTGAGAAGGACATGAGGAATCAGTAGTCAATTCTTATTTTCATTATTACATCATATTTTACAGAGAGACAATATGATATAGTTTTTGATGCTTTTATTATAGTTACACAGTTGTAGTTTTTATTCTTTTGGCTGATTAGTTTACTTTTACTGTCTACAAAGGTCTCAATTCTAATTTTGTAGTTTTACATTTACTCGCTTTTAGTTATGCGTAGGACTGCTATTTCGTAGGTTTGTTCGCGAGCGTTTTGTTTCAATATCAAGTTTTCGTGTTTCTATTGTTGGCACCTTTTATCTGCAAGTTGGTCGTAACTTTGCCGTTTACTGTACCACTTTTTCCTGTCGCAGAATTCATTTGTTTAACTCCGTATTAATACGACTACTTAATTCAGTTTCTCCAGTTTTTTAGCTCGGCTAGTTAGCTTAGCTATTTACCTGTGGAGCTTAGCTCCCCTGAAGGTCTCGACCTCTGGTACGTTTTTACTGTTTGGCCAACTCAGTCACCCCTCCCCTTCACAACTTAGATCTTCGTGTCGGCAATCGATACACAGCGAGGAACTCGGAGACAAACGATTTGGTTTCTTAGGACAGTGTAAGAACCTGGGAGACCTTACTGGGCAATTGAAACAACCCCAGCCACAGGATAAGGTTATACTAAATTAGTCATACGCATTCAAAGCAACATCTGGTCTTAACTGTGCTATCTCACGGCGTCTTTAGCCCTGTTGCGACACCGCGTGAACGGATGGCTCTACGCAAGTTTGCAACAAAAAAAAGAAGCCACATGAATTGATCTCACGAAGTGTCCTTTGCACAAACGCTACAAATTCCAGTTAGCGTACTCTATTTTATTTGCTTATTTTATTGCTTTGTTAATTGGACCCCCGAGGCCCCTATATTCAGGCTTGTTCGGTTTATGCCGCGGTTCAGGCACAAAATCAAATACAAAATTTCAAAAACCAGAAAAACAAATATTTAAAAAAATTCAAAACTAAACGCAAAATACAAGGTTCCAGTTTTATTCGCTGCGCTTTTGTTTTTTCTCTTTAAGACAATTATCGTTTTAACTTCATTTTTTTTCTCTCCACTCAGCTGAGGACAGCTGAAACTTAAGATGGAGGAATGTGAAAAGAGAATTTATTGTTATTCAGTTATTTTGTTTTTGGTGATAAAAATATGAAAAGCTAATGTAGAAATTCTTTATTCTTTAGTCCTAGCTTCTCTAAACGGTAAACAACCTGTTGATATTTACTGAGCGTAAACTTATTTTTCGAGTCATGATTTTAGTAGCCGCCAAGCTATAATCAACCTGTGACGAACGGTCATCTACTTGTGTAAACTTTTGGAAGTAATTAATGTTTCACTACAAGCTTCCATTTCCACCAATAGTAGTTCAGACATGATTTTTGTATTCGGTTATTTTGACTCGTTGAGTTATGATGTAATCTGTATCGCATCATTAATAGCTTAGACTTAAATACGAGTGCTGTGTATGATTTTCTACGGTTACATCCTGGTTACGTCTTGGATTAAACCTCTACATTGGAGCCAAGTTCTGTGTACAATTGTTGTCTCAAGGGTATTCAACAGGCGAAAGGGATTTCGCGCCTTTTCGCAGCCTGCGAGTGTCCCCAGGAAAAGGCCTTTCCCAGAGAGCATTGTAGAGTTTTCCCCGTCGTCCGTTTATCCTTTTGTGAAGGAAAAAACCTGTTTCCACACTGGTGTTAAAGTGAAAAAGCTGTTTTCAAATTTCTTTTCCCGACGAAAAATTCTAATGATCCAGATTTTTATCTGATCTTAGACTTTAGTAAAGAAACGCACTCTGAGTTTCCAGCTCGGTTAGTTGACTTTTTTTTTTGGCTGTCAGCTGCCCAAAATGTCTTGATCTCTGGCAATTTTTTACTGTGTGGCCCTCTCAGTCACCCTCCCTTCACAACTTAGTTCTTACTGTGTGGCCCTCTCAGTCACCCCTCCCTTCACAACCTAGTTCGTCGTGTCGGCAACCGATATACAGTTTTGGTTGTCTACGGCAATCGGGGGCGTTGCCACCAATTCGTTCAAGTTGTAGAAGTCTTGAAAGGGCGGGGGTCGGGGGAGGGGGTGAGGACATAAAAAAATCTGGTTAGTACATCATTTTCAAGGGAATTACCTTAATAAATTCTTTAGAAATGCTTATTCCCAAGAGACTCGAATTGTTTGAGGTTGAATTCTAAAATATGGAAATTGTCAATTCGTGTGGAATGGTGAAACGGTCGTTTTGCCAGAAAGAGATGAGTAACTCAGAGGAATACTATTCTTAACGTTAAGGCAGAGTAGTTTTGGAAACTCTTTCGGACCTCCCACCGCGACAGAGTTTTGTGTCAGTTGTCCAACGAGTCACATTGCAAACAAGGACGTTCACAGGTAAACGTTGGAGATGTAATGTCAAATTCGTTTAAATTAAAAGTGACGCAGTCGGTCATGCGAATATCTAGTTTGCACTATGACAACCTGACAGCCTCAGAAGATTTAGTGAAGTCCAAGAAAATGTGGTAAGTACACTAAAGCGAAAAATTCTGACTTGTGTAGTTTTAGTAGGATGGTTAAACATGTTGGGCAGGGGAATATGAGCAGGGAATGAAAAAATATATTCCATTGTTCTGTTATTGTTATCAGTTAGTAATTGTTTCAACCCCACGCCCCGCCTCTATTACAATCAAAGCCGCCACCAACTTTTCAGACAGTGAATAATGCTGTGTAGGATTGTGTAACATATTCCCCTAAAAAGAACAGAGAAAACCGAGCAAAGGGAAAATAATTGTTGTAAATACACTGTCTTTAAAATATGAATAAATAAGAAAACCAGAACGTGTTCCAGAATTTTTCACACCCATAAAATACATCTCTGAGCATGCTGAGCACTTTTAAGCCATTTAACAGACCGAAACAGGAGCCCATAACCTGGAGCGAGCAACTCCCATACTAGGCCTATGTTGCGGCGTTTTTACGGACCAGTTTATTTTTAGACACATTTTAGGGCACTTTTTCCAGCGAACACAGAATCTCCAGCATGTCTCTGAGGGCATTCGAAGTATAAGATATCAAAAAGGAAACTAAACGTTATTAAAAGGCAAAAAATATCATTTTTAGGTCCGTAGGTTTTGCCGACTGGTTTGTGGAATTTAAAAGATATTTAAAATTCGCGCCAAAACCGTTCTAAAAATAAACTGGTCCATGAAAACGCCGTCAGACACGAGCTCATTGAAGTTGCTCGGTCCGGGCTATGGGCTCGTGACCGAAACTGACAGCTAGATGTCCCGTTACCCTTTCATATACTTCAACTGGTGAAATCCCTTTTCTTTCATACTGACCTGAAGCCTGAAAAAGATACCCCTTTCGGGCGGAGTCTTCCTGTGTAGGCCATTATAGAAACTTAAAGTACCCCTGTGTGGCATTTTATTCTCCGAAAAGAAACGTCGACGTTTATACCACCAAAATGATATTCAATTATTGAAGAAATACCGACTCTAAATTTAACTTCATTTTCTATCACCTGAAAAGAGGGTTTTTAGAAGTGTTATGGGTAGGGGTAATCATTGAATGAAAGGAAGCGTGTGGCATATAGCATAGCTATATACTGATTCTGCACAACCACTGATATGATAATGGCGGGGAAATGTGTCAAACCTGAAGATACCCTGGGGGTTCGACTGAAGCACTGCAGTCAACTCCGTGTATCCCGGACACCTTTTGTGTCTGTTATAGAGAAGTGACTACCTATATAGAAAGTCAAATAAAGGTACCGAAGCAAAGCATTTCCCGCCTCTCCCATTTTCTCCAGAAAACGCCCTGGAAACGGGCTTAAAGCGGGGACCCCCTCTTGGGTCCTCTTTGAGTCCGTTGTAGGGAGGTGGCCGTTAAGAGACTGGGAACTATATTGCCGCCAGATCACAGAAAACTTCAAATCTCAGAGCCGGAACAAAGACATCCGAGAAGGGGAGAGGTTGGGGATTAAATTCTTCAACAGAAAGAAAACATTGGACCGTGATTTTACCAGCATTTTAGGAGATGCTCGTAAGATGTTTCACAGACCATTGGCACTGCAGCCAGCACCAAACCAGATTTTTTGTTTCCTCCTTACGCTGAACGTTAAAAATACGGTGCTTTTGGGCGATGGCGACATTTGATTACAACTAGTGGTATCCTTCTGTAATTTGGGGTTACATTTACCTCAGGAACTGCTAACAGTGGAGCCAGCGCGCGGTAGTGGCTACCAAACAATACTTTAAAGCAGCATAAAGAGCAACGCTAGAACCCATCCCAGTCACACATCTACTTCGGTTGTTTAAGATATCGATATTGATCAAACAGAACCATCAATGAGTTCCCACCCCGGGGGGAGAAAAACTCCGAGCCCAGCTGTTTACTTACTAGAGAGCATCCTCTCTTGCTTACAGATGAGCTCGAAAAGCGACAATTTGTCTAGCCTGCGTAGCAAGCGACAAAAGGGTAGCCTGTAAAAAGACTCTCTGATTGGGGAAAGTGTGGTCTGAAAAAATCACGAGGTTTTTTTTCACCCTTTACCAAAACAGAGAGCCTGTTCACAAGCTAACAAAAGGGGTAAGGGAACTGGAGCAAGGGGAGATGGGAGACTGGGCCGAGCGTCATGGCGGAAGGCCACGCGGTGTGAAGAGCAACCTCAAGAAGGGAAAACCTCGGTTATTTTGAATCAGAATTATGACTAAATCCAAAAGGGGAGAAAGAGGCTCCAGCTCTAGTTCTGTTTCATCCAACGCCGAATTAAAAAAAGCAAGGATGCACGAAGAAGAAGAGGAAACAAATTCACTCAGGGACTTAATTCAAAACTCAACGGCGAATATGGAAAGCAACTTTGCGAAGCTGCACGAAGAATTATGTGGCCTGAGGCAGGAAATGAAGGAAGAAATTGATATGTTGAAGAGCAATATTAAAGGCGTGGAAAAAAGTGTAGATGAAATATGGGCGACCATTGAAGATATGAAAGAGGCAACCAAAGCTCTGAAAGACTCTAAAACGGTACAGGAGGACGAGATGCAAGAACTGCGAGCGCTTCTTACAAAAACCAAAGCTGAGCTAAAGGAGGAAAGAGACAAAGCTATAGAGCTGGAAGATTATACTCGGCGCGAGAATCTAAAATTTCACAATATCCCAGAATCAGAAGAAGAAGGTGTTAACCACTCGCCGAAACAAGTTATTCTCAGCATTTTGCAAAAGGAGTTGCAAATGGACACTGCACAAATTCGATTTCACGCAGTGCACCGAATTGGCAAGCGAAAAGAAAACAAACACAGACCGATCATTGCTCGCTTCGTTTGCCGAGAAGACAGAGACCAGGTTTTTGCCAGGAAGAAGGGAATTAAAGAGAGCACAAGGTTCAAGGACGCTTACATAACCGCGGATTATGCAAAAGCTATACAAGATGAACGAAGGAAGCTAATAAAGGCGATGTTCAAGGCAAAGGAGCAAGGTTCAGAGGCCAAAGTGGTTGGTAGATATCTGTACATAGGAGAACTAAAGTATGATATAACAAATATCCCTGAGGATTTTAAGTAGATTCAAGAACGAACATAGATCTGTTCAACTAATTTACAGTACTACTGGTGCAATACAACAACAACTTCTTTAAGTCAGATTGAAGCTAATTAGATTCTGAAAAACACAATATTTAAAATTGTCGAAAGGTCAGTACCTTCTTAAAATACTTCATTTGAGTATCTCAAGGGAGTATGTTTCGGCTAGTGTTTTGGTGGTTAACGTGTGTCCCTGTATTATTTTCTTTTTCTTATTTGTTAGTGTTGTATTTGAGATTTTTTCGAGTGTTTTTCTATTCTAATTTTCGCTTACTGTGTTTCTTTACTAATTTTATCTATGCACAATCAGTATCCTTTACTTGCTTTCAAAGTATGTCTACATTCACGCCTTCGTTTGGTCAATTACACGGCTCTTTTGTTTTCAGCTATGCAGTCCCACAATTTACATACAGTGACATTAGTTGTTCAGTGCTTTTAAACTAATATCGCTTAATGTGAAGGGCTTAAGTAATTTCCGCAAAAGAAGAACTATCTTTCTCTGGTGTCGTAAACGTAAAGCAGACCTTGTTTTTTACAAGAGACGCACTCGATCGCTGCAACAGAGAATCAATGGAGAAATGAATGGGGTGCTGAGATGATATCTTCCCACGGTAGTTCTAATTCGCGAGGTGTTGCGATTTTGTTTAAAAATGGTATTGATTGCAGCATTACTCATAAAATTGTAGACCCCGAGGGGCGTTATATTATTTTAAAAGCTTGCATCCAAGATAAAGACTATGTGCTGATTAATGTTTATGCGCCGAACAAAGATAAAGACCAAGTGAATTTTTTCAACAACCTACTTTCAATTTTGCAAAATGAAAATCTGGATTCTTTGGATAACATCATACTAGGAGGAGATCTAAATTGTCCACTCGATCCATTACTCGACAAAAAGGCGGAGCAAGTACAAAAAGGAAGTCAGTTATCTCTTGTGTCGAAGATTTCAAAAGTAAATTAGATTTAGTGGATATCTGGAGATCCAAAAATCCAGAGGCAAAAGTTTTACGTGGAGTCAAAAATCCCCCAGTGTTTTGTCGTCTCGATTACTGGTTGATATCTAACAACCTGAGCGATTTTGTTGAATTGACCGAAATAATCCCGGCTGTACGAACAGATCATGATGCAATTTCTTTAGAACTCGGAAAGCTAGAGGACGAATTGAAAGGGCCAGGAAACTGGAAAATGAACTGCTCTCTGTTAGATGATGAAGATTACGAAGAAGATATAGCCAGGATGATTCCACTTTGGGTAGCGGAAGGACAGAAAGAATTTACAGATAATCGAATGATATGGGATTGGATTAAATATAACATAAGAGCTCATGCTATTCAATACTCTAAAAGAAAGGCAAAAGAAAGGGGGAAAAAGGAACTTGACCTTCAGGAGGAATTAACTAAAGCAAAAAGTAAACTTGAAAATAATCCAAACGACCATAACAAAACCTATTATAACGTAGTTCAGGAGAAGTTGGAGTCATTTTACGAAGAAAAAACCAAAGGCGTAATAATACGAGCACGTGCTAGATGGCATGAACATGGAGAGAAAAGCACAAAATATTTTTTAAACTTAGAAAAAAGGAACCACGTTAAGAAGCATATAAGAAAACTGTGCATAAATGGTAAAATTACAACGGATCCGCACTGTATACTAAAAGAACAAGAGCGTTTTTACAGAGAATTGTACAAAAGCAGCATTAAGAGTCCCAATACAGGAGAGAAAATATCTTCATTTTTGAACGATGTGAATATTCCCCAACTTTCAGAGGAGGAAAAAAAATCCTGTGAAGGATTAATTTCTCCAGAAGAATGTTCTGAACTCTTGGATAGCTTTCAGAGTAATAAATCCCCTGGAAATGAGGGCATTCCAGCTGAATTCTATAGAAAATTTTGGCCTTTAATAAGCGAAAGTTTTATCAGGTGTGCAAATGAATGCTTCGAAAAAGGGGAAATGTCATGCTCACAAAAACAGGCTGTAATTACTCTGCTTGAGAAAAGCGAAAGAGATCGCACTCTCCTCGAAAACTGGCGGCCAATATCTCTTGTTAATGTAGATACGAAAATTATGTCCAAGGTGATCGCAGCAAGGGTTAAAAAGGTGTTACCCAGTATCATTCACTACAATCAGACTGGTTATGTTAAAGATCGTTTCATTGGTGAAGCAATACGTTCTATTTTCGATATTATGGACTTCACAGCTAAGGAAAACATCCCAGGTTTACTGCTGTTTATAGATTTTCAAAAAGCTTTTGATAGTTTGGAATGGGAATTTCTCATTGAGAGTCTTAAAAAGTTTAACTTTGGTCGAGATTTCCTTCAATGGGTGAAAACCTTTTATAACAGCATTCAAAGCTGTGTTATAAACAATGGCGTTAGTTCTAACTTTTTTACTCTGGAACGCGGTGTTAGGCAGGGTGATCCACTCTCTCCTTACTTATTTATAATTGCTGTAGAAACTTTAGCAATTGCTATAAGGCAAAAAGAGTCAATTAAAGGAATCACAATAGGAACTGAGGAAACTAAGCTTCTACAGTTTGCAGACGATACAACCGCTGTGTTAGCTGACACAAGCTCGGCCGCAAGATTATTTGAACTACTTAACAAATTCGAAATTCTCTCTGGACTCAAGATTAACTGTTCAAAAACTGAAGGTATGTGGATTGGATCTAGGAGACATTATAAAGAAAAACCATTCGGTATTAAATGGCCGGACGAGCCAATAAAAGCTCTAGGTGTATATTTTACTTATGACCAAAAATTGCTTAAAGAAAAGAATTTTATAGAACGACTGGATTCAATTAAAAAACTTATTAATATATGGTCCGCTAGAGGCCTGTCGATATACGGTAAGGTGACAATAATCAAATCTTTTCTTATCCCTAAGTACATTTACATTTGTTCGATCCTTCCAACTCCCGAGGAATTACTAAAAGAATTGAATAAAATACTGTTTAAATTTCTCTGGAAAGGTGTAGATAAGGTAACAAGAGCTTCAGTTATAAACGAATACGAAGAGGGAGGGCTAAGAATGGTTGATCTCGAGTGCATGGTTAAGTCATTGAGATTAGCTTGGTTAAAACGTATCTTCAGTGGGACTAATGGAACTTGGAAAAGCTACCTACAACACATACTGAGCTCCGTTGGGGGATTGTTCTTTTTTAACTGCAACTACAATATCTCGGATTACACAATTCCTTCTCAATTTTATCAGGAACTTTCATTATGGTGGTCGCAATTTCGTGAAACGTTTGCCACTGAAGAAGATTGGAAAACGATAATCTGGAATAACAAAGAAATAAAAGTAGAAAACAAGCCGGTTTATTATAAACATTATGTTAATGCGAGTGTCATTTGCATTCAGGATCTTTTATTTAGTCTGAACAGTACTGATTCTTATAATCAACTGTCTAAAAAAATATGCAAAACAAATATTTTAGAATGGGCTGGCTTACGCAGGTCCATTCCATTATCGTTAAGAAGTTATGACAGGTATCCTTCCATAAACTCACCAACATTTGTGGTGGGTGACAATAATTTTGATGTTACGAAAGGGAAATCAAAGGATTACTACAACCTACTCATCAGAGAAAAAGCTAAACCGCCCAATATTATTCAAAAATTACAGAGTAACTTTAATTTTAACAGCGACAATCTGAAGCAAATATTTAAGCTGCCACACTCTATCGCTGTCGAATCGTATGTTAAAGCCTTCCAGTACAAAGTAATTAACTCAATTCTTTACAAAATACAAAGTTGTATAAAATAGGTTATAGGACAAATGATTTATGTACTTTCTGTGACAATCAACCTGAATCATTAACGCATTTGTTCTATCACTGCTCACGCTCTAAACAGTTTTGGATTGAATTTGAACTATATTGGTGCCTTATTTCGAATCAACGAATTCGTCTCTACTTGGAAAATGTGCTCTTTGGAATTTTGACGGAAAATGCTTGCCCTTTACTTCAACTGCTGAACTATTTTATAATTATTGGAAAACTCTATTTGTGGGACTGCAGGAGCAAACAAATCCTTCCAAACATTTGTGGATTTAAAGCCAAGATCATCGCTAAATATGAAACAGAAGAAAAAATCAGCAACAAAGAATTCTTTAAAAGAAAGTGGATACTGACGCCTTATTTAAGTTAACTGTATTACCTCCGTATTATTTCATTGCCCTGTTGTACTTTTTTTACAATTTCTTTTAGCCCTGTAACTCCTCCTGTAATAATTTGACAATTTTTTTTTTTTGTGTGTGTGTGTTTTGTAAATGTAATTATTTAATGTGATTATCAATAAACATATATTAAAAAAAAAAAAAAAAAAAAAAAAAAGGGGAGATGGGAGGGGAGGGTAATTTGATTCCATGGGATTAGTAGAGGATTAAAACTGGTAAACTGCCTCAATCTCATGTAATGCGGAAATTTGTAGTACCTTGATAAAATTATAGCGGATCAGTAGAAAATAGGGAGGAATTGAGGGAAAACTATCTTTCGTAATACAACCACTGAAATTTGTCACCAGTCCGGTTGTCAACAACAACAACAACAACATAAGCTTTATTTGCATGACTATATGTAGTTACGGTATTGCAAAGGCTTTAACATAAAGTTGCAATGATAATGCAATGCAATGATTACCACAGTCAATCAAATTTCATCAGCATGATTTGATGACAAATTAGTACGTAAATCATTACATAATGAGATAAAATTTCAACAGATGTGAATTTACGGGAAAATTCTGTGAATTCATCAATTTAATTATTAATTCTGTGCAAGATAGCTGATTAAAGTCGACAAAAGTTTGTAGGATTTGATTGTAGAATTTCTCCCTTGGGATTGAATATTTTGGACAATGGAAGAGAAAATGAAATTCGTCTTGAGATAGCAGAGTTACAAATAGGGCAGAATCTATCATTGCGGGAAGTTTGATTATGTCCCGTTTCAATCATGAGTTTGTGGCTACTTATGCGAATTTTCACTAAGTCTTTCCTATTGGTTGAATTTCTGATTAAGTCTAGATAACTTGAAATTTTATAATCATGTTTAAATAAGC
>CALNXK010000154.1:1180000-1346823 GCA_942486035.1 Porites lobata
ATGGCAGTAAGCCCATTATTTTTTGACATGTAACAGCAAAGGCTGCAAGAAAAAATAACCTTGCCTCCAGGATCAAAAATTGCAAAGTGCCTCAACTGTAACCACTCCATGCTAATCAAAAACTGTTATGTTGACGTGACAGTAAGCCTCAACCTGGAGAAGGACGGTAAAGTCTTTTCAGTTACTGCCTTTCCAAAAGTGGTTTCTGGATTCCTACAAGAAGACATTCTTAACTACAAAGAAGACGCTGAACCACTATTGAGAAGCTGTTGCTTCTGGACAGTGTAGATTTTCAACTATCCGATGCTAGAATGGGAAACTTGTTGCAAAAATGCAATCTGAGGGTGATTCCATGTTGCAGACATTACATTCAGATACTAAAATTAACATTTTAAACCCCAATTTAAATGTCAACATTTTCAGCAAGGGTGTTCAAACATATCTTAAGAAAGAAACTTTAGTGTTCCCTTTGTACCCAATAAAAAGATGCTTTAGTGAGCTCTCACGAGCTTGAAGATTAATGAGTTGAGGAAACTGCGTTTCGGACGTTACATTTTTAAACAACCACTTTTTGATAGTAACTTTCTTTAAAGATATTTTCCTGTGAATTTTTAACCTTGAGCAGAAAAAATTTTTTAACCATCAAAAAAAAATTCCATGCAACCTCGTTCCAATGATTCTGCAAACAAAAGTTTGTGTTGCGGACATTACACAAAAATGTCGCGGACATTACATTTTTGGGAACACATTTTTTGTCATTCACTTTCTAGTCAGTGTTGCTCAATGCGGCTATGTCAATTTTTTCTGTAGTTACTCGTCTAAAAATGAAGCTGTGAAATTATTATTTACTTTATTTAATATGTCCTATTATAATATTATATAATCTCCTGCTGACCTAGTATCATGCAATACCAGTCAGATTTTTTTCTGTTATACTGACTCCTTAAAATGATTTCAAAATTAATTTTATTACATCTCAAGTAAATGTTGTGAGAAAAAAAACCTCAGTAGTGAGGATATTATTTTGTTTTTTTCTGAAACTGATTTAGCTTAACAGAAATTATCATTTCTTGTCATTCAGTCTGACTTAAATACAGATAAAATGTAAATTTGCACTAAAATTGCACATTGTTCACTACATTAAGATTATTACATTACAGAGTCTACTCAAAAAATAATACTCATTCAAGTGTGAGTAGAAAATCAGAAGAAACAAGGATGGTCAGTTGTTTTCCTCAAAAAGCATACAAATGTACTTACAAACAGTTCTGGGCATGCTCAACAGTACAAAACCCCTGATCAGCTACTCAATTTCTCCTTTTCCAATCCTCTAAATAAAAATTCATTGTAGTTGATCGTAAACAAGGTCAATTGCAATTAATTATGCCCAAGACAAGCACTGAAAGGTCAAGAAAATTTAGAAAAAAGTTGAAAGAGGATTCTAAGTTGTATGAAGTCTTTAAAACCAATGTGTAATGTCCGCAATACTTTGCAACTTATAATTTCTGAGCAGAGAAAGCTGACCCAGGAAATATTTTGAGATTAAAATAAGGTATACATCAGACTAACTGAGCGGCATCAATAGCACATGAAATGTAGAGGAACTGAAAAAAGGTACCTTTAATGTTGCGGACATTACGTAATGTCCGTAACACAAATTCCGTATCTATTTTCTTAGGAGAGTGCCAGTAGCTGGATATGATAATTTATGGCCTAATGATAGTGTAACGCAAAACTAAGGCTATACACACATACTTTTATGTTTATTGTCATCTTTTCTTAAAAATCTTTTCTCATCTTTTCTCCAAAATTTCCAAATGTGATGAGATTCAAATTCTCCGGATTTCATGCCTTCTCACATTAAGCACATGGACAAGATGCACAAGATCTCAGTAATTTCAAACACCCCATTGTCTCAACTTTCTGAGGGTATAAGTGTTATTGCTCAAAATTTTATTTTAAAACATTCAAAATTTTGTTGTCTCACGTGGAATTTTGCCCAAGACCATGAATAGGTCAGTGACTCAAGTGACAACAAATAGACACTCTTCTTTTAGTCACTCTATAGTTCTAAATTAGAACGTGACAGTTGCTGTTTGTTAGTTTTGATAGGATTCAGTCACCAGAAATTGACCTCTTATTATCTTTTTTCACATAAACAGATTAATTTCAGGCTCAGTTTCTGTGTTGAATATACCATATTAACATGTCATTGTTGTTCAACAAACAATGATTAATGACCTTTGTGATTAAAACGTTTTTTGGATGCCATATAATAGTATATATATGAATATAACAGCCACATATTGCATGAGCAGTAGCACAATGACATTCAATGAAATATTTTTAAAAGTTATTGTAGATTATCCTCTTGCAAAGGCAGATGAGTGAAGCGCTCAGTTTCTAGATACATGTTGTACTGTAGCACAAGGCCAATTAATTAGTTTTTTAAAGTTATTGTTATCTTCTTGCAAAGACAATCGAGTGGAACACTGAGTTAGTTATAGCCTATTACACCATTTTAGAAAAAAAAGATTTATTATCTTTCTAATTAAATCAGTTTTCTGCGAACATGCAAACAAAAAAGAAAAAAAATATAACAGCTACGTATTGTAAAAGCAATAGCACAAAGAGATCTAATTAGTTTTTAAAGTTAATGTTATCTTCATGCAAACACAGTTGAATGGGACACTTAGTTTCTCTGTTGCATATATCCTGTACATCATTTTTACACAACGAATAACAATTATCGTTCTGATCAACACAATTTTCTTGCCACTATGCAAACAAAAATTATATATAATAGCCATATTTTGCATAGGCAGTAGTTCCGTTTTGTTAGTTATACAATATTTTTACCAATTTTTCAATTAAATAACACTAGATATAGTAATATTGTCAATAAACGATATCCTTTAATAAACTTATTTGTAAACGAACTGCGACTTCGTCGATTTTCCATACTCTGTTCATTCCAAACTCCTATTGCCTTTTCCGCCTTTTCTAGCCTGGATTTCAGACGATTATACTTCGACTCATTTTCTCCCTGAAAGAGTAAAAACAACTCAAAGTAATCGTCTCAAATTCAGGCTACACCTTTTCTGATCTGAGTTAAAAGACTATTACAGTACAACATAACAACAGTCAACACATACGGTATAGACTATAAAAATTTGCAAATAAAAATAATGCAACACTTTGCATCAAGGCGGCAGCTGTAGTGACAACTATTACTAGTTATATCTATATAGTGTTTGATCTGAGCTTCACTCAAATTGTTAGGATCAAAATCAGGCAGGTCATGATATTCAGATATTTTCATAAGATTATGGTAAAGCTATTTTTACCATTACAGTGAAGTTTTAGCGAGGTACGAAAGGCTTGTTTAACAATAGTATCCTCGTTTTTACGCAGAAGATACAATACGTAATAAAGGATGTTTTTGTACATATTAATAATTAATGACAATCGTCCTAATTCACTTCTAGCAACATTTGAAACTTTATTGCTTATTTCTAGGTAACGCTTGCAAAATTTCAAGTGGGTTTTTTCAATTGGGGTATTGTCCCAAGCTTTAAAATCATGTTTTACATATACACCCCCCAAAATCGCTATTATATGATAATATTGGGGAAATCATCGCTTCAAATATTTTGCAAGTAAGAGAAGGTTTTAATTTGCTAAAGTTTGTGTGTTTTCTTAAACCAAAAAGAGCATGAAGAGCCTTTTCTTTCAAGTGTTCGAGTGAGATATTAAAATTACCGGTTGAGGAGATACGGGTTCCTAAATATGTATATTTTTGGACAACATCAATGGTTTCTTTAACTTTATGTAATTCTAGATTGGAGTTTTTCTTCGCTCCTTTTTGAAAGATCATAAGACTTTGGTCTTTTTGGAACTTATATCTAACATCCAAGAGTTGCAAAAAGAGGATAGTGTGTTGAGACAGTTCTGTAATCCTATTTTAGATCGTGATATAATAATTAAATCATCAGCACATAAAAGCGAAATTAATTTGGTACCGTTTGGGAGGATGACAGGGTCTGATAAAGTATTTTGAAATGCGGATGGTAACTCAGTAACGTATAAATTGAAAAGCAAGGGGCTTAAAATACAGCTCTGGCGTACGCCTCGTGAATAGCTAAAAGTCTTGTTTGACTCGTACCTATTTTCAATGCACACGAAGAGTTTGAATATCGGTTTTTGATTAACTTATAGAAACATCCCCTACACCAATTTGTAATAATTTATGTAAAAGTCCGTCATGCCAGACTGAGTCAAAGGCTTTTCTAAAGTCAGCAAAACAAGCGTATACTTTTTCACCGTGATAGTGTGCGTACTTGTCTATAAGAGTTCGTAATGTTAGGAGGTGGTCTGATGTTCGATTTTTCGGTAAGAAGCCTATTTGAGACTTGTGGAGTATGTTCAGCGAAGTGACGTGTTCAAGAAGTCTTTGGTTTAAAATTGAGAAGAACAACTTTCCTAGACAACTAGAAACACAAATCCCGCGGTAATTTGATGGGTCATTTCTTACGCCAGATTTAAATATGGGAGTTGTAAGACCGTTGCACCAATTTTTAGGCACTGTTCCCAAGTTAAGAACCGTATTAAAAAGTTTATGGTAAACAGGTAGCATTGTTGGTAAGCTAGTTTTAATCATTTCGTTTCTTATTTTGTCGGAGTATGCAGATTTGTTATTCTTTAATTTTTTGCTGCCTTGCTTATTTCAGCTTCTGCTATGAAGTAGTCTAGAGGTCGTGATTGCATTACGATGTCTTTGCGTGATCTTAACTCATTAACAACGTTCTGTTGGTCATAAGTAAGTGGCTTATTAGAATGCAGACACTGGAAATACTTCATCCAATTCTCTTCTGTAATTGGTGGAGCGTCTTTGTATTTTATAGAGTCATCCATTGATTTTAAGCAATTCCAAAATTTTTTAGTATAGAAATTGTACGTTATATCCTCTAATTCTGAAAGTTTATTGCTGGAATATTCATTTATTTTATGTGTCAGTAATTTCTTATACTGCTGTAAAACAATATGATATTTTTCACGTAGAGTGCATGGTATTTAATGGATCTCTGTGTTTTTCATTTGACAATTTACTTAATTCGTGTCTTTTTAAGCGACATTCCTTATCAAACCATTTTTAACTCGTGGGTACGCGCGAGCGTACCACGAGTTATTGCAGGGACAGGGATATGCAAATGAGTCACTCGCTTACTCGTAGTAGACGCACTTCGTAATTAATCGGGTCCGAACTCAAGAGCGCGAAGATCTATCGTTTCCAAAGAAGCACGCGGTCAAATTCCTCACTGAGAGCGTGCATCGTGCGCTACAGCACGGTTAGAGGATAGAGGTCCTACCAAATTTAAGACTAGTACGATTCAAGAGCCTTTGACTCGTCCAGGCGTTAAACTTGACGAGATGAGCATTTGCTCTTCGACTCCTTCAACTTCGACGCTGGCTTGATCTCCTACCTTGTAGTAATGTAGTAGGTTTTGTGTATGAATGAATGTATGGTAAATAAAGGCACTTCTTCTTCTTCTTCTTCTTCTTTAAGGACTCCCCAAGATCACGGGGGGAAATGGATGTGATTTTGAGCATAAGTTTTAAAATAACAGCGGAAATCGAGATAAGAAAACATAAGCTTATGTTTTGCGTCCTACTTCGCGGAGGAGTTGTGTCGGCTTTGTATCGCATATGTTCTTTCATTGCCATGAAATGCGTTTACATTTTTTTTTACTGTCAGTAGCCTGGTTTCAATTATCCTTAATTTCATCCGATTGCTTCGAGTCGTTTTTTCAGGGGCACCCAACGGCAATTTTCGGGAAAATATCTGTTCGGAAGACGATTTGAGATCTAGAATTTTCGGAGCATTTGTTGTAAAATTTCTTGCTTGCCTGCCTCTCCTAGGATTTTCGAACATCTACAAAATGGTATAATTACCCATTTTTAACGGATTTTGACCCTAAAAAAGGCCACCTAGAATTTTCGGGAGCCTTTCTTGGCTGAAATTTTCGAGAAGGTAAGTTTTTATCCCTATAATCTTCGGATCACTAGACTTTCAGCTAGGAAATCCGAACAGATGAAAAGTTTTTAGGGGATAAAAATATGCCTATATCTACCGTTTGAATACTAAAATACGTTCAACAATGCTATGTTAAGTGGTTTTGAACTATATCCTCGTTGGGTGCCCCTGTTTTTTCAGTCGGTTAGGTATGGCTCGATCGTTTGCCGGCGGAAGTTCCATGAAAAAGGCATTAAATTTGAAGCTTTTCACCAAATCATGTGATCATCCTCAATGGCGTAGTGGCTATGTGAGGTCGGGTCAACCCAAAGGTACCGGGTTCAAATTCTGCTAAGACCTTCTTTTTTTTCTTTTTTGTTTTGTTTTTTTTTGTTTTTTTTGTTTTGCTTTGTTTTTTTTTGGTTTTTTTTTTTTTTTTTTTTGGTTTTAAATATATACCTAAAGTGCAATAAACAGCAAGAAAAGTATTGTGTTTCCAGAACAAGGATGGTATATTGATAATCTGAATTTCTATCATTTCCTAAAATTTACTGTGGGAAAACCAGAGGTGATAACTAATTGATTATTTTCTAAACAACGTACCCACGAGTTGACGATAGTCTTTCTTTGATTTATTTGAGCGTGAATAGGTGCGCTTATGTCGTCTCGTCGTTCTTATCTTTAGGCACCGTGTTGCCGTTGTGATAAGAATATTTATACCTGTTCCGCGGAAGTGTTAACATTTTTAGCTGAATTGAAGTCACTTAAATATTCTTGAATTATCATTTGCAAATTTGGAGATTGAAGAGCTGCTTTGAATTGTGGTGTAGAGTCGCTTTCCCACATCGTGTTAAAGTATCACTCTCTGGTGAAGTATCTTGATTACGAATATCGGTGTCAGTACTTAACCAGGTCACCAGTGGACTATGATCCGATAAATACGTGGGCTCTTTAACAATAAAGTTTAGGATGTGTGAAAATAACGTTTGATCACATATGGCATAATCAACGACACTTATTCCAGCCTTTCCATGAAATGTGGCTCTTCCTAAGGAGTCTCCACTAACCGGCTACCGTCAAGAAAGTCTCAGGGATAGGGTATATGACAATACAAATTCGACAATAAAAATTCCATTTTACTTCAAATCACACACAAAGTGCGAGTCTTGTTAAAGGTCACACAAGGTGTATATCCGGCAGTGTAATATAAGGAGAAAAACAGGAAGTCTAAGATCAACTTCCTCACTGGAAGATTCCATCAGTCTAAAGAATTTGTTATAAGAGCTCTAGTTTGCGAGCGTTTTATTATTTCTTTCGAGAAATGTTATTAACTTTATATTAGATTTAATGTGACTCCTCATATGCTTCATTGGTTTTCAAATTTTTCCTGGTTGGCTGCATTTTTGGAGCTATTTCTGGAAGCACTACTTACGTCACTTTTGTCGACGTAATTTGATCAAAGTGAAACTGAAAGCTAAATTACAAAAGGGAAAAATCCCTTCAACTTTTTCGAGCTTGGTAGAAGGGTTGATTGTTGCTTGGTAAGTTTTGTGCAAGTCCTGTTATTTTTGTGAAGGAAAATGCAATTGACTTTTAACTTATTTTTGTCTTACAAAGTATAATTTCCTCTTAGACCCTTACGTCGGGACAAATCAAGTGAAACAGCAAGACTACTTGGGAATTTATGACTAAGGTAGGCATTGCATGAGCTAAAGTTACGCTAGAACTCCAAGGTTCCTTTACCTTAGAAATGCATGTGGTTCTTAATCTCCAGGGTTAAACGTTTGTCAAAGTGTGTTAGTCCGTGTTGTCTATGATCTTTCAGATCGCAGAAAACTTTTTCAGTGAGATTACCCGTCATGCAGGATTTCCTCTCAGCCATTTCACTGATTTATTATGCATACATGGTTATCATCCCACTCTGTATACAGTCGAACCTCCATTAAGTGGCCACCTATTAAGCGGCCATCCTCCATTAAGCGGCCAGTAATCAATGCCCCGAAATAATTGTAGAAAAGAACGGGGAATGAAACCTCTGTTGAGCGGCCACCTCTATTAAGCGATCGCGGCCACCTTTTTGCTGTATGAGAGTTATCCCATTTTCGTCACCTCTACGGCTATAAAAAATCAAGCTCTTAACCGACTTAGGTTGGCTTTATTTTAAGAGTATGATGAAGGAAAATAGTCCGAGATAGAAGAGGACGGCCTCCCCGTATACTCCGTTATAGGGAGTACCCCACCGGGGGGTTTTCAAAACCCTCACGTTCCTTCTATAAATGACATTCAATTATTAAAGATGTACCGAGTGAGCAGCAAATCCCTGGAAGAACAAACATCCCAGACTGGAGGGGTGCGCTGATCGTTAAAAATAAAGTGCATTTGGGGATGGCGACATTTGATTATAACCAGTGGAATCCTTCAGTAATTTGGGGTTACGTTTATCTAAGGAACTGCTTACAGTGGAGCCAGCGCACGCTACTGGCTACCAAACAATACTTCAAAGCAACAGCTTTAAAGCGTAACGCTAGAACCCATCCCCGTTCGCGTCACGCTTCTTGTTATCCGGTTTTGATCAAACAGAATCATCATTAAGTTCCTACCCCGGGGGTAGAAAAACCCCGAGCTGTTTACTTACTGATGAGGAGAGAAAGTGAAAATTTGTCTGACTGCGTAGCAGGCGTCAACAGGGATTAGGGATTCGAAGGGGGGAGGGATGGGTGGGGAATTTGACACCAGGGGATTAGTAGACGATTGAAACAAACTGCCTCAATGTCATGTAATACGGAAGTCATAATATATTGATGAAATTAAAGTGGACATAGAAAATTGGAAGGAGTTGGAAGGAAAACTATCTTTCGTACGGATTATTACGACTGAAATTTGTCACCAGTCCGGTTGTCAATCAAGTTCGGCACAACTGCGACAATTGAAATTCCAGTCTTTTTTTTTACTTCAAATCACACACAAAGTGTATTTGAGCCTCGTTAGAAGATTAGAAGGTCACTCATCACAAAGCATATCCGGCAGTATCAGGAGAAAAAAACAGGACGTTTCAGACCAACTGTTCGGAAGTCAGCCCAGCGCGGTCATTGCATGCGTGCTGAACAAGAATGTTGTATCATGACAGACTAGAAACAATAGAAAACTCCTAAAGCACAAACTCAGCCAAAACGCCAAAAATCTTCAATGTTTACTCAAGTTTGGGCTTATAGAAGATAATGTCACAGTTTTTCAATGATCATGAAATTCAGAATTCGGGTAGTCAGTTAATCAATTGTGGCCCTGAAAAAATTTGAAGGAAAAAAAACTACGATTTTTTAAGAAAATGCTTTTTTCGTGAGAGGGACTCTTAAACGCTGACAAACGGCAACAACTAGCTAAAATTATAATTTGTATATTGCATTGCTCGAAATCGCGCGCATTTACAAGGCCCTAAAGTTTTTTGCTGACTTGCAAGGACCCATCTGTTATAACGATCCCAAAATAAAGGTATAAATCTCATAGTTTATTAGATATAATCGTGTAAAGTTGGCTTTTCATTTTCCCATAAATTATGACCTAACCTTGGAAACCGTTGAATTTCTCGCATTGGATCTTCGCGATTTTGGTGAAAGACTGTTCAACGCAAGGCACTAATACGCACTATATGTAGCCGAGAGATTTTCACGAAAAAATACCGGCAACAGCAGAATTTCGACTCAGACCCCAAAGAGGTGTGGCACTATAACCACGTGACATTTGCTCTGATCGCCCAAAATTTTTCTATATTGTAGATTGATCTATATGTTATCCATGCTATATGTTAAACTTACGATCAAAGTAAAGGTGGGGATACCAGAGTGCTTCAAAGTAGAATGGTACCCTCACAAAATAACTGGATCGAGTCACCTTAAGTTTCCTTTTTCTCGCCGAAACTGACGTTCTCGTTCCAGTCTTTTCACAGTCAACAGACGTCGTCGTCGTGAAATTCGTCGTGGTTCTTAAGTTCCCTAATATATAGATTTAGCCAGGGCTAAAAGCGAAGCTCGCCTTAATAAATTCATAATTTAAATCAAACAATAAACTTGTAGTCCACAGATCAGGGTACATTCATTTGACTTTTGAGGCAAAGGCTGAGTGATTTTAGAGAAAAATCAGAATTTGACCGTCCAAGAGTGAAACAAATTTTACATCAAGTTATTTGTACACCGAAAAACAGCAATCATGAGCGATCACAGTAGATTAGGCCTGGAAAACAAATAGACCTATTCGTGTATTGTATTTGCATTAGCTGTAGCATCATAATGTGGCATTCACCAGTCTCTCCAACATTGCTCCGTTAGAGAGACTTTGGATAACTGGACAACCCCGAAATATAATTTTAAGAAACACGTGCACCACGATAGTCCTTGGTGACAGCCAATTTACACGTTGCATTCCTCTGTCTAAAAGAGTGGCCAAAATAAAAATCAGGATTTTTTGTGTTCGACAAGTTTAGTTTACTAGTAAATCTTGGCGACGAATCTGGTGGCGTGTAAACCAGCCTTTTAAACTTACTTTTTCTCATCACGTCTCAGCTAAACAGTACACAGACCTCGGACAGAATTTTCTCTTTTTTGCCCTATTTAAACCTATAATTCTGCAGTTTTTCACAATTTTGTAAGAGAATTTGCACTCATTCAATATCCACGACGATCAAAGCACGCGCATCCTTTGCACAACAAATTATAGCATTGAATTATAAAACGTTTTCTGTTAGAAAAATCTGGTCCTATGTGATTAGCAGGGTAATAATTTTGGGCTTTTAATGAAAACGATAAAAAAAATTCCCAAAATCACTTTTCGGCCAGCCGGACGGGTTCTCACTTTTGACAGGCACCAAATTTGCAGTGCGATTAATAGAGTTACCATTTACGCTTCAACATGATAGAGAAGTTGTTATGTTTAGGTTTTATTTCCCTTTATTCATTAAACTGTGTAAGATTTTGTTATGTGTAATCTTTAAAAGCGAGTGATATTTACGCGCGGCGTTTTGAGTATTCCTGCATGCGATGTTTATGTTCGACTGGAAACAACCGGTGCACCGATGAAAATTGCGAGAGGGACTACTAACAATCAATAAAATAAGTTTAATTCGGTGAAACATGTACAGAGACAATAATTTTCATTCACGAAGAGAAGTATTGAGAGTAAAGTATCTCAGAAAATCATGAGTCAGGCAAGCATAAGCTTATTTATGTTTTAAGCCGGCTTCCCGGTGTTCGCTCTTTTTCAAGATGAACTCGAGGCAAGAAAATCGCTCAGAGCTTTCTGTTTACAGCCAAAATCATAACTAATTAATCTTCTGAACCTTTTCTTTGAATTTGGGGGTCAAAAAATGTCGAAAGGCTTTTTAAACCTGATACTATTGTAGGCTAGATCATTGCTCGTGTTTTAACTTAAGCCGCATAAACCATACCCTCGACTTCAGGAAACCGAAAAAAAAACACATCAAAAACAATAATGGCTCAGGCTTACCAGTCGAGATACTGCTTCTGAAGGTCATCAAGTGTTCCAGAATCGCTTGAGACTTTTCAACCCTCTTACGCCTCAAGCAAGGGCAAGTGAGTAAGCTCATTTTTGAAAACGATGCCATCGGAAATCGGATTTCCAATGACTTTGACAAGCGGTGCATTTGTCAACAAAAAGCGCAATATACAAACCAGCCACGAATTACAGAACAATCTTGATAGCAGCTGTATTTCATTTTGTACACCAAGTAGAAAAAGACAGTTTAAAACATCAAAAGATGACACAAAACTCTCTCAGCTCCAGCTATCAGCAAGCAAGTTTCCAGACGCTGCATAAATTTTCCGCATAAACTCACCTGTCAAATTTTGACCAATCAGAACATAAAAATTGGACGTAGAGCGTGATCAACGCGTGGCAGTGAGAAAAGTCAAAAGCGATTGCCTCCCCTGCATGTAAATGTAAAAGCCGGTTGAATTTTCGTGTCCGAGATCAGTTCGAAATCAACATTTTAAAAGTGCGGCTCATGAAACACGACTTATTTCATATGCATTTTAAAAAAACTGAACTTGAGCCTGCGATCTTTTGAAAAGTAGCAACTTGTCAGCGGATACCTTCAAAATATTACTCGAACTCAGAGGGTCGATACCTGAGCCCGCTATACGGTCAGGCGATACCGGTCAGCAGAAACACTGTTTTGACAGCTGTCAATTAATCAAAACATGGATGTACAATATCAGGTTGCAGGCTCCCAAACTAGCTAGAAAGTGAGAGATTAAACATTAGCATGCCTGTGGTGCGGACGGACGGAAGGTCGGGTGGTCGGTGTACGGTCACGTGATTGCCGAATTTTCTAGGATGGATAGATTTTCTAATATATAGATTTAGCCAGGGCTAAAAGCGAAGCTCCAATTAATAAATTTATAATTTAAATCAAAAAATAAACTTTTAATCCACAAATCATTTAACTTAAGGGCACATTCATGTGACTTTTGAGGGAAAGGCTAAGTTATTTTAGAGTGAAACATCTTACATCGAATTGATAACCTTATATGTACACCCAAAAAATAGCAAACATCTTCGATCACAGTCAAGATCACAGTAGATTAGGCCTCGAAAACAAATTCTTGGAAAACAAATCACGCCGAATTTTTTTGCGTTCGACAGGTTTACTTTACAAATTCTTGCCAACAAATCTGGCGGTGTTTAAACCGACCTTTTATAATTTTTATACATCACATTTAAGGTGAAACAGTACTATTTATCATACAGACCTCGGACAGAATGCAGTATTTCACAATTTTTCAAGACAAATTGCACTCAGTCAATATTCAGGACGATCAATCGTAAAGCGAAACCGTTCAAAAATTTCCAAAATCACCCATATGGCCAGCCGGTTCTCGTTTCTATAGTGCGAGCTGTCAGTGTGGTCGAGTGTTTGAATGAACTTTAATAGAGTTAAGCTTCAACATAATAGCGAATTTATTATTATTTTTTTGTTATTTAATGGTCTCAGTTATAACGATGTGTAATCTTATAAAGCGTTTGATACGCGCGACATTTTTGAGTAATCCTGCAAGCGATGTTCATGAATGATGAAAACAAACGGCACAGACAAGCGATTAAAATTGCAAGAGAGACTTCTAACAATCAAAAAAAGAAATATAATTCGGTGAAACGTTTACAGAGATAACAATTTTCATTCATGAAGACAAGTATTAAAGTGTCTCTAAAAATCCTCAGTCTCGGCGTGAGGCTTTATAAGCCGGCTTCCCGGCGCGGGTGTTTACTGTTTTCCAAGGTGAACTCCTCGAAGCAAGAAAATCGCTCAAAGTTTTCTTTCTACAGCCAAATTTATAACTAAATATTCTTTGGAACGTTTTCTTTCTATCTGTAGTGAGCAAATATATCTGAAGGCTTTTTAAAGTTCTGTAAGCTTATATCAAACCGTTCAAACCTGATACTAGGTCAGATCATTGACTCAAACTACGGCTACAAACGTACATAAACTTGCCGCATAAACTGTCAGCGTGAATGTGCAATACTTCATGAAATTAGATATAACAAAAACAAACATCAAATACAATAGTTACTCAGGCTTACCATTCGAGATTCAGTTCCTGAAAGCTATCAAGGAAGGCCACAGTTGCTTGAGACTTTTAAACCCTCTTACGCATTAAGCAAGGTGAAAAACGAAAACGATGCCATCCGAAATCGAATTACCAAATTTTGACAAGCGACGCGTTCCTCAACAAAAAACCCAGTAAACAAACCAGCCATGAATAACAGAAGACTCTTGATAGCAGCTGTATTTCATTTTGTACATCCAGAAGAAAAAGACAGTTAAAAACATCACAAGTTGACACAAAACTCTTCAGCTTCAGCTGTCAAAGGGAACAATTTTCAAGATGCTGCATAATTTTTTCGCATGAACTCACCTGTAAAATTTTGACCAATCAGAGTATAAAAATTGGACGTAGAGCGTGACCAACGCGTGACCATGGTAAGATAAGGTCTTCCCCGCCTGTACCTTTAAAAAAACTGGCTGAATTTTCGCTTCCGAAGTCAGTTTGAAATCAAAATCCTAATAGTGCGGGGCCATAGTGACATAAACACAATATATTTGATATGAATCCTTGAAAAAAATAAACTTGAGCCTGCGATCATTTCAAACTGGTGATTTGTCAGCGGATAACTTCAAAAAAATACTCGACCTCGATGGGTCGACACTTGAGCCCGCGCTACGGTCAGGTGATACTGGTCAGCGGATGCCCTGTTTTGACAGCTGTCAATTGATCACAACATTGATGTGCAATTAGTTTTCTCTTGGGCTCCCAAACTAGCTAAAAGTGTGAGAGTAAACATTGGTTGTCCTGTGGTGCGGACGGACGGTCGGTCGGCGGTCGGTGTACGGTCACGTGATTACCAAATTTTCTGGGATGGGTAGATTTACTAAGCTATGGGGCTTCGAATTGAGCCCGTGATCAAATAAAATATCAGCGCAAAACTTTAAACACTACGTGACCTCAATAGATACAAAAAATGAGCCCGCGATCCACTCAGGTGATGATGGTCAGCGTATACTCTAGTTTGACAGCTGTCAATTAACCTTCATTAGGATGGCGACTATTCGAATTAACAGACTAAGAGTGTGAGTAGGACATTTCCGTCCGGCATGTAGTGGAAAATGCAGATCGTGTACCTGAGCGAACCTGAGCCCTCGTTATTAGTTTTCTTATAGTGGTCTGCACATGTCCCATTTTGACAGCTGTCAATTGACCTTAATTTGGCTTGCCAATGTAACTTTAATCGACTGTCAGCCAACTGACAGCCTTGCCCGGCGTAGTTTCGTTTTTATGTTGAATTGGTAAGTGTGACATATTATATCAGCTTATATATAGTAACCTGAGATCAGGCTCTATTTTCGTTTCGCTTTGAAAATTACATTCCGGCGGGCAAGGCGAAACGAAAAGAGAGCCTGATACAAACCTTTAACGAAATGTCTGCCGCCCACTTTTTTGATTGATTGACATTTGCCGAATCAGCCAATCAGAATTACTTCCGTTGCTTGTTTTTCTAGTATGCAAATTTTTCACGCGCGTGGGAAAAATGCAGACTGGCTGACTTAAAAAATAGCTTTTATCTCTTAATCAAAATGCACCTTGTTAGCGGTCAACAACTTGCAGAGGGATTCAACTCCGCGATACACTCACTTTCCGTAAATAATGCAAATCCTGAGAAGACATAAACAACCACATGAGTTTTCTGAATTTCCATGGCACGTATTAAGACATATTTTCCTACCATAAGACTATAAAACAATAAAAAAGACAGCGAAATCGATCCTTCTCTCCACCGACGACGGATCATTCACGAAAACAAACACGCGAGGAATAAGCGATTTCAACTTCCGGCGTTTCCGACAGCCAATCAGATCTTGTGGCATTGTTCTAACAGCCAATCAGCGTTACGGCCAAAATCTGGCCGTAACGAGCACAAACTTGTAATAGTTTGTATCAGGCCCAATTTCAGCGGTAGCCGTTTGAGAGAATGTATGAGAACCGCTCAAATTGGGCCTGATCTCAGGTTAATATATAGGGGCAAAACGACTGGTATTTTATCTGAGCCCGCGAGACGGTCATTGTCAGCGGATGTCTGATTTCGACAGCTGTCAATCTAATCGTACTCATACGGATGGCTTACATAACTAAGAGGCCAGTCAAGTTGTGCAAGATCTATTGTGACATTTGACATCGGCTTACATGAAGTGTGTGTACGGACGGGCGGGCGTACGCTACGTCATAACCAAATTTTCTCGGATGGATAGTTTACCAAATTTTCTTACCCATGGTGCTCCGCTATAACCGGTTCCTCGTCGCTAGAGTTGCTATTGTCGTACCTACGAAAGAAATTATGAGAAATTGTTGACCCTTTCGTCGGGACAAATCAAGCGAACTATCAAAACTACCTGGGAATTTCTAACTAAGGTAGGCATTGCATTAGCTGAAGCTACACTATAACTCCAAGGTTTCTTTACCGTAAAAATGCATTATAACGGAGCTCCACGCGCACGAGCGTAGCCCCATACCTAATGTAAAAAAACTGTGGTAATCTACTTACCCCAGCTTTTAGCCGAGAAATTTTGGTAATCAGGTAACGGTACGCTCGCCCGTCCCACAGGCATACCAATGTGAAATAACTGAATTAACAGGTAATATATAGATTTACCCAGGGCTAAAAGAGAAGCTTTGGTTAATAATACTTATAAACAAAAAAAATTAAATCGTTTAGTGTTCAACGGGGACGGCAATGAAAATGGCATCAAGATCAATAGATGTAACAAGAATCGCCAAAAGGTGATTTTTACTGTGCTACCAATTTAATTTTCCTGGGGAAGTGGGTGGCTGCACACTTAGGCCACCAGACTTGTCGCTGACCATTGCGTGACGTAGCATCTCATGTGAGAGTTAAACAGTTACTCATTTGAACATTGTACCCTTTTGGAAGACTTTCGTAACAAGAAAAATGAGTACCATTTTTAAGTCGGGGCTGTATAGTACCTTTTCAAATTCCACCATTATGAATAAAAATAAGGAAGTGAGCCATTTTAAGCAGGAAACAATAAGCGTTATTTTCACGCACCCCTCCCTCAATCCCTCTGCTCCCCAGTGATATAGTGTGACTAATTTGACCCAACCGGAAAATTCCAAAAACTATTGTCGTTACGGGTCAAAACGGCTGTAACAAGCAGTACATTTCTCAATTCTGGTTCTTAAAACTAACAAAGCAAATTAAATTTAAGTTTTGTTTTTGTCTGATATTGCGTTGAAAAGCCTCTCTAACTGTCGTAGTGAATATAATTATATAACATTTTTTTGACGTGGTCAACAATGAGCACATTCCCCAGGACATTCCTTTCCTGTAAGGAATGCGGACTTTTCACACGCAAAGCAAGAATCGCAGTAACATAAAAAGAGACATTGGCCGTCACATCTACTTTATGGAAGATAATTTATTTTATGCAATTTTTAAGTTACGCCATGTGTAGTTCAATGTTGTTACTAAAGTTCTTCGGACACGTCGTATATTCTAAGTAGCATAGTGCACACAGCATAGAGATCAGAGAATGCGTCAAGTGGTCGCTTACAAGAGCTTAAAAACAACGGAAAATCAATAAACTTTCAGGCCCAAAAGGTGGTCGAGGTCGCTTACAAGAGGTGGTCGTTTACTAGAGGTTCCAACTGTAAGGCTTTGATGGGGAAAGTTTTGGTGCATGAGTTTTGGATTGGCGGTCTCTTATGGGAGGTGGTCCCACATGGAGGTTCGACTGTACCATCAACTGACGTAATACAACTCACTTTGACTCTGCAGATGATTACCGCGCGTCAGTCAATGTCAATGCAACAGTCCTATTTAGTACTACGTCAGCCCTCGGACGATCATGTTCATCCTACTTATAGATCTACTTAAGAAAATAGGAGGGAAAAAAGGAAAACTCCTCAGGTTTTACACCGAGTTACGGACTTGAGCTGGAACCGAGCACGGCCAGGGGCCTGGGGGCTATCCCTATTATATATGAACCATTATAGTTTTTTGAAAACCCACAAGCTTAAAATAACTGTAACTTTCTCAGTGTTTTGGTGGTAAAGAAGTAGGTTTTCTTTTTAATTGCTAAACCCTTGTATTCCGCTCCCCAGAGATGTTAACCCTTAGAAATAAGTTCACTTTCCCAAATTTGAGTTTTCTGAACTGATGTTTCCGCTGGCCCGGTTTGTAGTTTGTTGACAACAGATTGATTTTTTCAGTGGAAGGTAGATGAACGTACAATGAGTAGACAGACAATTTTTATTATGTAAACACCAGTAAAAAACCAAATGAGCTTTCGCGCAAAAACTTGATATCTTCACATGTGATAATAACATGTTATCTTCACATGTGAAAATGTCATCGTTGCTATAGCTTCATAATAAACCGCACCTTTGAGACCAAAAAACTATTTATAAGTAAAATGGCTGGTATTTCATTGGTGTTTTTATAATAAATAGAATATAACATGGTCGCTTGGAGATACGAAATGTCTCTTCTCTTTCAACACTCCAAGAGAATTTTCCCATCTCCGCGCGGCCATATAATATCCTCTTTATATGCATCATGTTTAAACAATGGTAAATCTGTTTCTTTGTTGTTGTTTTTGTTTTTGTTTTTAATTTCGATCATTACCACCAAAAGAATGTTAATAACATAAACATAACATAACATAATCTTTATTTAACGTGGGAGAAACACTTAGCTAAAGCTATTTTGTAGGTTTTCCACAAATCAATATTAAGAAAGAAAGAAAAAAATATATGTACATAGAAATGTATATATATATATATATATATATATTATTAATAATCACAGGAGTTCAGGCTTCAGGAGTAATCATTGATCGTTTATTGCGACAGTGCTGTTTCACGAACTAGCAAGTTCATGCCCCCACAGAAACAGATATGTACTTCAGAACTCTAGAGTAACGTAACTAAGACACAATCCATCTGTTACCTAGATACTATCTCTTAACGCATCCCTATATTTACTGCCAGCTTTTAATTTTAACGGTCAATCGTTGAAGTTGCCTGATGAGTGTGGTCCTACAATTTCGGACCATACGAAACAGCACTGTCGCAATAAACGATCAATGATTACTCCTGAAGCCTGAACTCCTGTGATTATTAATAATCAATGCTCTTCAATTAAATGAATTGAGCGCTCTACGGAATACGTTCTACCCAGAATACAAGTATTTATATATATATATATATATTTTTTTTTTTAGAGACGACCCCAGTCCATCAAGTCATATTATACAACGATGAAAAACACGTAGAAGGATCCCTTTTTGAGATAAATCAAATGCGACTGTGATAGGCAAAAACGAATTATACTGAAGGAGCTAATAAATAAGCTTTTACTCCAGCTTTTAATTTTGCTTTTCAGACCCTTTTCGTTATCGTACATAAAGAGAAACGGTATCAGCAGAAAAAAGAAACCACAATATGTGACTGAGCTGAAATAGCAAAGCCAGCAAAAGAAAAAATATGACAAACGCAGCTATTAATGGTAATATTGGTGACCCCTTTGTCAACCTTGAAGATTTACAGAACGCATTAGGCTTCGCCTATTACAGTCTGGGAGATTTCCGGAAAGCCATAAAGTACCTTGAACGATACCTCAAAATTTTGAAAGAAGTGGGAGACAGGGCAGGAGAAGGAAAAGCGTACGGTAATCTTGGCAACGCCTATCACAGTCTTGGAGATTTCCAGAAAGCCATAGAGTACTATGAACTACGCCTCAAAATTTCGAAAGAGGTGGGAAACAAGGCAGAAGAAGGAAGAGCGTACTGTAATCTTGGCAACGCCTATTACAATCTTGGAGATTTCCAGAATGCCATAGAGTACTATGAACTACGCCTCAAAATTTCGAAAGAAGTGGGAGACAGGGCAGGAGAAGGAAAAGCGTACGGTGATCTTGGCGACGCCTATAGAAATCTTGGAGATTTCCAGAAAGCCATAGAGTACCAGGAAGGACACCTCAAAATTTTGAAAGAAGTGGGAGACAGGGCAGGAGAAGGAAGGGCGTACGGTAATCTTGGCGTCGCCTTTAAAAATCTCGGAGATTTCCTGAAAGCTGTAGAGTACCATGAACAACACCTCAAAATTTCGAAAGAAGTGGGAGACAAATCAGAAGAAGGAAAAGCGTACGGTAATCTTGGCGTCGCCTTTAAAAATCTCGGAGATTTCCAGAAAGCCATAGAGTACCATGAACGATACCTCAAAATTTCGAAAGAATTAGGAGACAGGGCAGTAGAAGGAAGAGCGTACGGTAATCTTGGCGACGCCTTTACAAATCTCGGAGATTTCCAGAAAGCCATAGAATATCATGAACGACACCTCAAAATTTCGAAAGAAGTGGGGGACAGGGCAGGAGAAGGAGACGCGTACGGTAATCTTGGCATCGCCTTTACAAATCTCGGAGATTTCCAGAAAGCCATAGAGTACCATGAACGACACCTCAAAATTTCGAAAGAAGTGTGGGACAGGGCAGGAGAAGGAAGCGCGTACGGTAATCTTGGCATCGCCTTTACAAATCTCGGAGATTTCCGGAAAGCCATAGAGTACCATGAACGAGACCTCAAAATTACGAAAAAATTGGGGGACAGGACAGGAGAAGCAGGCGCGTACGGTAATCTTGGCAACGCCTATCACAGTCTTGGAGAGTTCCAGATAGCCATAGAGTACCATGAACGACACCTCAAAATTTGGAAAGAAGTGGGAAACAGGGCACGAGAAGGAAAAGCGTACTCTAATCTTGGCAACGCCTATCACAGCCTTGGAGATTTCCAGAAAGCCATAGAGTACTATGAACGACACCTCAAAATTTCGAAAGAAGTGGGAGCCAAATCAGGAGAAGGAAAAGCGTACTCCCATCTTGGCAGCGCCTATTACAAACTTGGATATTTCCAGAAAGCCATGGAGTACCATGAACGACACCTCAAAATTTCGAAAGAATTGGGAGACAGGGCAGGAGAAGGAGGCGCGTACGGAAATCTTGGCAACGCCTATCACAGTCTTGGAGATCTCCAGAAAGCCATAGAGTACCATGAACGAGACCTCAAAATTTCGAAAGAAGTGGGAGACAGGGCCGGAGAAGGAATCGCGTACGGTAATCTTGGCAACGTCTACCACAGTCTTGGAGATTTCCAGAAAGCCATAGAGTACAATGAACGACACCTCAAAATTTCGAATGAAGTGGGAGACAGGGCAGGAGAAGGAAGCGCGTGCGGTAATCTTGGCAACGCCTATGACAGTCTTGGAGATTTCCAGAAAGCCATAGAGTACCATGAACGAGAGCTCCAAATTTGGACAAAAGTCGGAAACAAATCAGGAGAAGGAGACGCGTACTCTCATCTTGCCAGCGCCTATTTTGGTCTTGGAGATTTCCAGAAAGCCATAGAGTACCATGGACGACACCTCAAAATTTCGACAGAAGTGGGAGACAGAGCAGGAGAAGGAAGCGCGTACGGTAATCTTGGCATCGCCTATCACAGTCTTGGAGATTTCCAGACAGCCATAGAGTACCATGAACGACAGCTGAAAATTTCGAAAGAAGTGGGAGACAAATCAGGAGAAGGAAGCGCGTACGGTAATCTTGGCATCGCCTATCGCAATCTCGGAGTTTTCCAGAAAGCCGTAGAGTACCATAAACGACAGCTCAGAATTATGAAAGAAGTGGAAGACAGGGTAGGAAAAGGAAGAGCGTACGGTAATCTTGGCAACGCCTTTTTTAATCTAGGAGATTTTCAGAAAGCCATAGAGTACCATGAACGACACCTCAATATTACGAAAGAAGTGGGAGACAGGGCAGGAGAAGGAAAAGCGTACTGTAATCTTGGCAACGCCTATTACAGTCTTGGAGATTTCCAGAAAGCCATAGAGTACCATGAACGAGACCTCAAAATTTCGAAAGAAGTGGGAGACAGGGCAGGAGAAGGAAGAGCGTACGGTAATCTTGGCAACACCTATAGAAATCTTGGAGATTTCCAGAAAGCCATAGAGTACCATGAACGAGACCTCAAAATTTTGAAAGAAGTGGGAGACAGGGCAGGAGAAGGAAGGGCGTACGGTAAACTTGGCATCGTCTATCACAGCCTTGGAGAGTTCCAGAAAGCTGTTCAGTATTATAAGAACAGTGTGATAGCCTTTGAGCACATTAGGGGAAATCTCATATCTGAAGACGAATGGAAGATTGGCCTTAAAAGTACGTATGATCAATCTAATTTGAGGCTGTGGGAGCTGCAGCTTAATTTAGGTAAAGTCATCGAGGCACTTTTAACTGCTGATCAAGGACGTGCACAAGCTTTGAACGATCTTCTGGAGTTCAAGTATGGCCTTAAAGGGTTACGCCCTGAAATAGGAACACTTTGTGCAAGACCAAGTGACTTTGCTAGTTACTTACCACCAAATACAGCTTTCATGGGTGTCAGCGAGGGAGGAATAGTTCTTTGGGTGAACGAGAAAGAAAAAGAAATCAAAACTAGAAGAACTGAGATCGATATCCCCGTCACAACCTATTTTCAGTTTCTGCTGGAAACTACACATAAAGAAATAGGTGTGAGAGCTGATGTTAACTGTGAAGATCGCTCATTAAGTAACCCAAGCGATAAAAAGTTAGCAGAAGAAAGATCCAGTGAGGCGAAGTCTCGTCCTCCATATTTACAGACAAAGTCTTTACAAATATTGTACAATGTTGTTATAGACCCTATAAGAGACTTACTTCAGGGTGATGAGGTTGTGATTGTTCCACAAGGACCTCTGTGTTTGGCTCCTTATGCTGCTTTCATGGACTTGAAATCAAAGTACCTCTGCGAAACGTTTAGAATTCGTCTGCTTCCCTCACTTTCTAGTCTTCGATTAATCCAAAATTGTCCAGCAGATTGGCACAGTAAGACTGGCGCCCTTCTTGTCGGCGATCCGTGGGTACAGGAGGTAGTTTATGAAGGAATGAGGCTGGAGCAGTTAGAGTGGGCCGAAAAGGAAGTGCAGATGATTGGGGAAATAATTCAAACTAAACCTCTCGTTGGAAAGCAGGCAACAAAAGATGAAGTCTTAACACGTTTCTCCTCGGTTGCTTTGGTGCACATTGCTGCTCACGGTAAAATGGAAACAGGAGAAATTGCCTTGACCCCTAACATAACACGTTTATCCTTGAATCCAGCCAGAGAGGACTATCTCTTAACTATGCAAGATGTTTTAAA
Organism: Porites lobata; assembly: GCA_942486035.1. Taxonomy (NCBI): domain Eukaryota; kingdom Metazoa; phylum Cnidaria; class Anthozoa; order Scleractinia; family Poritidae; genus Porites; species Porites lobata. The sequence continues at coordinate 1,202,797 of CALNXK010000154.1, forward strand.
GGCGCAGATTAGGGCAAGACTTGTTGTACTCAGTTGCTGTCACAGTGCGCGGGGAGAAGTCAAGTCTGAGGGTGTGGTCGGCATTGCAAGGGCATTTTTGGGTGCTGGTGCTCGCTCTGTTCTGGTGTCGCTGTGGGCGATCGACGACGAAGCTACTATGGAGTTCATGAAAGTTTTCTACCAACAACTAGTCCATGGACGAAGTGCCAGTGAGGCCTTGAATAAAGCCATGAAATCCATGAGAGAATCTGAGCGCTTTAGTGCAGTGAAGTACTGGGCGCCGTTTGTTCTCATTGGTGATGACGTAACGCTTGAGTTTGAAGGCAAGGTATTTTGAGACATATTTAAACCTGGGATCATAATTCCTGTTTTTGCAAACGTCATTTTAACTACCAATTACTTTTGTCGCTTCACTAGGCAACGAAATCAACCCGTGCCAATTAATTAGAATCAATCTGCCAGTCACTAGTCAAGTTCACCAGAACAACGACGGAGTCTGACTTTGGTAGTTTGTTTGGCAGTTAAATAACACTACAAAATTTATTTCAGGTCTCATGGATTGATTTTATTTCTTTTCAATGTGTCGGTGGCCCCGTTTGAGTTCGTTCCATTGACACTTACAGTCGAACCTGACGTAAGCGACGACCTAAAATGCCAAGATCAGATTTCCGGTCGCTTGTTTTACGGAAGGTGGTCGCTTAGGAAAGTCTCCAGATATGCACGGCAGGTTAATTCTCTATTAAGCCTTCCGGGAATTTATTTATTTCAAGGACGTTTGAAAGAGAACCTTATTTTATTAAACGAAGATTGTGGTATAAATAAAATATGTTCATAAAGAACTAGAACGCTAAGTGGAAAAGTTCAGGCACATGAAGTAGGAGATCATGAAGCCGAAGATCAAAATCAAATCCGAACTTCAAGCTCACGAATAAACCATACAGGCTGATCAGTCCTCATGAAGCGTTACAGTCGTGATAAATCAATACATACATGATACGTCTATTATTAAAATATAAGAATTGGCAGAAGGGGCTTGAAAGAGAGAGGGGGTTTAATAGCTTTCTTTCCCTAAAAGGGGGAGGTTATTATAGAGGGGGGGGCTTAATAGAGGATTTTTGGTATGCAAGATTCTTTAAATCTACAATAAGTCTAATCATTGGTTGAAGTTACCAGTTTAAATGTGACCCTTTGTTCTAATAGATTTAGCGCGTGTTCGATTCACCGTATTCCGCGTCTCAAATAAAAATAACTGGAATAAACTCCCTAGAAATCACTTGTTTTGCCTTTCATTGTATTGCAATATCTAAAAAATTGCTTGAAATAGAGTATTCTGAACTATGAAAGCTTTAAATGGTTCAAATATTTTGGTATGGAAGAGGTCTGTAACAAAACTTTGCGTATTCTTATTCTGGAATATGATCAATCGAGCGCACTCTTAGAAGTCAGTTGTCAAAATGATATGCCTCGCTTGTTGAAATCACTATCCTTTTCTTCTGCTAGCTTGCTAACATTCCTTTTTCTGTTTTTTGTTGTTGTTGTTGTTTTTGTTGTTGTTGTCGTTGCTGTTGTTGTATAGGTGTGAGGAAGAATGCAGTGAAGCAGTTCCTAACCATATGAAGTTGATGTCATTTTCTGATTTGTCACGATCACGAGGCGGAGCGTTTCTAGCAAGATTTGGAACTCTTAATCGCGAAAAGAAAATTATATGCTGTTAATAAATAAGTTGGAGCCTTTCGTAGACTGGAAATTACAGTGCACGCGTTTCGTAGCTTATTTTGTGACAGTTGTTTCCACATTCAACTTGTTTTATAGTCACCTGAAATATATCAGGAATCAGTAGTCAGTTTCGGCTATTTTCATTGTTATACGATATGTGACAGAAGCATTTTTGAACGTGTTAATTTAATTTAGTAAAATCCAACTAGTGGTCTATTATCAATGCTGCGTTCTGATTGGTGGAGCTACTACTAGACTCTATGTTATAGCCCACTAGAAGCGAAAAGCGCGGGCTTTTTGGCGGCAAAAAAAGATTAAAGTCTAGCTTTAACTAGCTAAATTTTTTTTTATTCTATTGACTCAGAGCCCATTCGGGCTCAAGGAATAATTGTTAATAGAATAGTTAATACAGTTAGTATAGTTTTTTTCATTGTTTTTTAATATAGTTTTTTTACGGTTTTATCGCATCATTTACACAACTGTATTTACTAATTGTTTTTGCAGATCGGTTGAAGTTTATTAGTGTTTAGAAAGGTCTCCAATCTTATACTGAAGTCAAATTCCCAGTTCAGTTAGTAGGTTAAATCACTAAAATGTAGTTTTACATTTACTCGTCCTTTTGATATGCGTAAGGATTGCTATTTCATAGCCGAGGCGTACTCGCGTACGTTGTTTTTACAATCTGATTTCTCTAGTCGACCCTTTAATTTTTATCTGAAAGTTTCAGTGAGGCCTTTTACTGTAACCCCTTTTCATGTCACACAGTTCATTTGTTTGTTTTCGTATAAATACAAGTACACTCAACTCTCTCGTAAGCGACCAGTCTTGGTGCACGACAAAGTGGTCGCTTACGGGAGGTGGTCGTCTACGGGAAAAATCAAGAAAAAAAACCTCAAACTGAACCGATAAACGTAATAAATAAAGTTATTATCTTACAAGTAAAAATGTGGCAAATAGAGAACTGCTAATAATGTTTAACTCGAATAGCGGTTGGAACTGATGAAACTTTGTACGTAACATTATGCATGAATGCGACAATCCACTTTTTTACCTACAGATCGCATTACAGACATCTTTTTTGTAAGTCAACTGCTATAATCTGTCAGCCAACTTGGTCAGCACTATTCAAAAATGAACTTTTGTGACATTCGAGCAACGGTTTTGTTACAATCATACGTGATCATGCCCGGTGGTGGCTTACCGGAAACAAAAATATGTCAAATTTCTGACCCAAAAAGTGGTCGCGGTCGTTTAAGAAATTTATGTAGTGGTCGCTTACGAAAGGGTTTTTGAAACAGTGTTTGACTGAGAAATACTACATAATTCAGTTTCCCCATGTTTGTTACAAAATAAAAATGAAGTTTAGAGTGCAAACAGAATTTCTGTCAATATCATATACCCCGAAGGGACAGGTAAATAACTTGCTTGTATTTCAATTGTGAGGTTTCCTAAAGCAAAAAGCTCTTAAGGTAATTCCCTTGTTTTCGGCACTGCGCATCACTCAGCACATAATGTTGCGACTTCAAAGGTGGCGTTGATTTTCACTGGTCGGCTAAAAAGAAGTAGCTATGGCTCTTTTTGCAGTCCAAATGCTTTAACTAGCAATTTTGATTATTCTACCTGGTTAAAGAGATGTTTGTGTTGAAACTCGCCCCAGTCCTCTCGCGCAAAATGATCGTTTGAAGCCGAAATAATCCCTTTGTTGTCGTTTTGCTATGAAACGGGACAGGTGACCCCCTTTCTATTTGTGTTTTTTACTCGCTATGACCACACAAAAAATATCTATTCGGGAAGAAGAAATCTGGATAGTAGAAGATGTTTTGTTTTAGATATGAATGACGCAAATTTCCGGATTTAGATCCACGGATGAACGAGATAATGATAAAACTGTCCATTTCTCTACAGTTTTTTCAAGATCCGGTAATTAAAGGTCTCGTAACTGAAAAAATATTACCCAGACAAACAAACGTGCTTAAAGTTTTGGAAAGATTCATAGTTTTTGGCTATAAAGTAAGAATTTTTGACGGCTGGTTTCGAACATTTCGCGTGCAACAAGGAAAAAATAGTCAGTATTATGGGTGCACAGGGCGAAAACAAGCACCTTGACCCCATCTTTTTATTGCAGTTTTCCAATGCCCTATACATGGCTGACATTTGTGCCAAGTTTGAAAAAAATCATGATTGTTCATCATTTTCGTTCAAGGGAAGTTACTGCTTATTCCCAAGAGACTCGAATTGTTTGAGGTTGAATTCTAAAATATGGAAATTGGTCAATTCGTATGGAGTGGTCAAACAGACGTTTTACCAGAAAGAGATGAGTAACTCAGCGGAATACTATTCTTAACGTTAAAACAGAGTTGTTTTGGAAACTCTTTCGGACCTCCCATCGCGACAAAGTTTTGTGACAGTCGTCCATCGAGTCACATTGCAAACAAGGACGTTCGCGGGTAAACTTTGGAGATGTAATGTTAAATTCGTTTCAAAGTGACGCGGCCGGTGATGCAAATAACTAGTTTGCGCTATGACAACAGCCGACGAAGAAAGTGAAGTCCAAGAAAATGTGGTAAGTACATTAAATCGAAAAATTCTGACGTGTGTAGTTTTAGTTAGCCTGCATAACAGACGCTTTATGAGCCAAGCGAGGCGAACGCGGCATTTTGCGCGAAATCCCGCGTTCGCCTCGCAAGTTTTATTGGGATGGTTAAACATGTTGAGGGGAATATGAGCAGGGGAATGGAAAAATATATTGCATTGTTCTGTTATTGTTATCAGCTACTAGTTGTTTCAGCCCCATACCCCGCCTCTATTACAATCAAAGCCGCCACCAACCTTTCAGACAGTGAATAATACTGTAAGGGATTATGTAACATATTCCCCTAAAAAGAACTGAGAAAAATGAGCAAAGGGAAAATAATTGCTGTAAATACACTGTCTTTAAAATATGAATAAATAAGAAAACCAGAACGTGTTCTGGAATTTTTCACAGCCATTAAATACATATGTTATCATTTGTTTGGGCTATTTTACAGATCGAAAATATAGACAGATTTTCCTACCCTTTCATTTACTTCAACTAGTGAAATCCCTTCTCTTTCATATACCTGAAGCCTGAAAAAGATACCCCTTTCTGGAGGAGTCTTCCCTTACACTGGAAGTACCCAACTCACCACTAATATTGGGATGTAGATCGTAATAAGAAGACCACGAGAAACCGCCTCTGAATCATCTCAGTAAAAACTTGCAATTGCCTTTGTAACGCAGCCATTCAGAGGAGCATAAATTTGAAATGATAGGTCATTTACAACAGATGGTACATGACACACATGGGTTTTACAGTAAAATCATTAACGAAATAGGAAACGTTAGCGTCTTGCTGCTAAGATTACCCCTAAAAACGCACATTTGATCACTTTGTCTGATAAAAAAAGTGGAACAATGCTATTTAAGGCCTTAAAATTGGGTTTTGTAGAAAAAAGAGGACAATCAGGTCCTTTGTCAGTTGTCAGTAAAACTCAAGGTAAATGTCAGTAGTCAGTTAATTTTCGGCTATTTGTCAGATATCAGTTAAAATTTTGGCCATTTGTCAGTTCTCAGTTAACCCCATCCAGACCCTCTTTGTGTCTTTTTTTAGAGAAGGGACTACCTATATAGAGATTCAAATAAATGTACTGAAACAAAGCATTCCCCGCCCCTCCCATTTTCTCAGGGAGACTCCCTGGGAACGAGGTTAAAGCGGGGACCTCCTTCTTGAGTCCGTTGTAGGGCGGTGGCCGTTAAGAGACTAGGAACTATATTGCCGCCAGATCACAGAAAACTTCAAATCTCTGAGAGAACAAAGACATCCTAGAGGGGAAGAGGTTAGGGCTTAAATTCTTCAACAGAAAGAAAACATTAGACCGTGATTTTACCAGCATTGTAGGAGATGCTCGTAAGATGTTTCACGGACCCTTGGCACTGCAACCAGCAACAAAAACCAGATTTTTTTGTTTCCTCCTGACGCTGAACGTTTAAAAATTGGGCGATAACGACATTTGATTACAACTAGTGGAATCCTTCAGTAATTTGGGGTTACATTTATCTGAGGAACTGCTCCTAGTGAAGCCAGCATTCGGTACTGGCTACCAAACAATACTTTAAAGTAGCATAAAGCTGTTAAGTGTAACGGAAGAACCCATCTCCGTTCCACATCTTCACCTCCGATTGTTTAAGATATCAATATTGATATATCAAACAGAACTATCAAGGAGATCCCATACCGGGGGGAGAAAAAGTCCGAGCCGAGCTGTTTACTTACTGAAGGGAGAGGATCCTCTCTTGCTTACTGATGAGCACGGATAGCGAGAATTTGTCTCGCCTGCATAGCAGGCGACAAAAGGGTAGCCTATGAACAGGCTTTCTGTTTGGGGAAAGTGTGGTCTCAAAAAATCACGAGGTTTTTTTTCACCCTTTTCCCCAAACGGAGAGCCTGTTCAAAGGCTAACAAAAAGGGGGAAGGGATTGGGAGCAAGGGGGGAAGGGAGGGGAGGGTAATTTTATTCCATGGGATTAGTACAGGATTAAAACTGGTAAACTGCGTCAATCTCATGTAATGCGGAAATCTGTTAGTACCTTGATAAAATTATAGCGGATCAGTAGAAAATTGGGAGGAGTTGAGGGAAACCTATCTTTCGTAATACTACCACTGAAATTTGTCAGAAGTCTGGTTGTCAAAAAAGTCTCAGGGGTAGAGTATATGACAACACATCTGCGACAATAAACATTCCATTTTACTTCAAATCACACACAAAATGCGAGTCTTGTTAAAGGTCACACAAGAGGCATATCTGGCAGTGTAAGGAGAAAAACAGGAAGTCTAAGATTAACGTCCTCACTGAAAGATTCCGTCAGTCTACAGAATTGGTTATAAGAGCTCTAGCTTGAGAGCCTTTTGTTATTTCTTTCGAGAAATATTATTTGTATATTAGACTTAACGTGACTTCTCGTATTCCTGGAAGCACTTAATTACGTCTGACTCACTTTTATCGACGTAATTTGATCAAAGTGAAACTGAAAGCTAAATTACAGAGGAGAAAAATCCCTTAGGTTCAACTTTTTCGAGCTTGGTAGAAGGGTTGATTGTAGCTTGGTAAGTTTTGTGCAAGTCCTGTTATTTTGTTAAGGAAACTGCAATTGACTTTTAACTTAATTTTGTCTTACAAAAGTATAATTTCCTTGCAGACCCTTTCGTCGTGACAAATCGAGCGAACCGATCAAGACTACTTGGGAATTTATAACTTAGGTAGGCATTGCATTAGCTGAAGCTACACTAGAACTCCAAGGTTCCTTTATCTTAGAAATGCAATTGGTTCTTAATCTTCAGGGTTAAACTTTTGTCAAAGTATGTTAGTCCGTATTGTCTATGAACTTTCACATCGCAGAGGGTTTTTTCATCATCATGTAGGATTTCCTTTCCGCCCTTTCACTGATTTATTATGCATACATGGTTATCATCCCGCTCTGTATACATTAAACCTCCATTAAGTGGCCAGAAATCAATGCCCCGAAATAATTGTAGTAAAGAATGGGAAATTAAACCTCGACTGAGCAGCCACCTCTATTATACAGTTGAACCATCAAGCGGCCATCCCCCATTAAGCGGCCAGTAATCAGATCATCAGTAATCAGTGCCCCGAAAATTCTCCAGCGCATAGCAATCATGGCTATTTTATCGTCGGTCACTTCCTTATTAAATAGCCAAACTTCGAATAAACACTTCGAACTTACAAGGGACATATTCAAAAACAATATATTACCTGCCACCGATTCCTAACGACCTCACTTAGTTACCAGAGGAAAATCAAGTTGAGGGAAAACTATCTTTTGTAATACTACCACTGAAATTTGTCACCAGTCCGGTTGTCAAGAAAGTCTCAGGGCCGGGTAGGGTATATGACAGCACATCTGCGACAATAAAAATTTCACTTTACTTCAAATCACACACAAAATGCGAGTCTTGTTGAAGGTCACACAAGAGGCATATCCGGCAAAGTAAGTAGAAAAACAGGAAGTGTAAGACCAACTTTCTCACTAAGATTCTATCATGTCATAAACAGAATTTGTCAGGGGCACCCAACGACGGTTTTCTCCTAAATGCATTGAAAACACTTTTTAGGCTATACAAAGTACTTTTAGATCTGTAGAAATACATTCTTATCGGCGCTAGTTTATATTTGTTCTGTCATCCTAGGGCAACTTGAATCTTTTCGAAATTGCCAGGGCTTCAGTATCATATTTTCCCGAAAATGTTAGAGGGTATTTTATTAGTTTTACGAAGGTGAGAATTTTTCTGATTCCTCTTTCCATCGCATTTTCGAATCCGAAAATTTTAGGTTTCCTTTTTCTGTGAAAAAAAGCTTAATCCGGGGAGTGAAATGCAAAAAAATAAACTTTAGAAAATGGTAGAGAATTTATTAGATAAGCTTTGAAAATTAAACATGAATGGAACGGTCATCTAGAAATTCTTAGCCTTCCTCAAGGTATCGAAAACTCTAGGCAATTTTTGCTTCTCCGAACAGATATTTCACAGAAGCAGCCGTTGGGTACCCCTTATTTGTTATATTAAAGAGCTCTTTGTCGACGAAATTTGATCAAAGTGAAACTGAAAGCTAAATTACAAAAGGGAAAAATCTCTTAGGTTCAACTTTTTCGAGCTTGGTAGAAGGGTTGATTGTGGTTTTGTACGTTTTGTGCAAGTCCTGTTTTTTTGTGAAGGAAAATGCAAGTTGACTTTTGACTTAATTTGGTCTTACAAAATATAATTTCCTTGCAGACCCTTTCGTCGTGACAAATCGAGCGAACCGATCAAGACTACTCGAGAATTTATAACCGAGGTAGGCATTGCATTAGCTGAAGTTACCCTAGAACTCCAAGGTTCCTTTACCTTAGAAATGCATTTGGTTCTTAATCTTCAGGGTTAAACTTTTGTCAAAGTATGTCTCTGTTTAATAAGACCGTGTTGTCTATAATCTTTCTGTTCGCAGGGGACTTTTTCGGCGACAGTACCTTTCAATGATTTATTATACATACATGGTTATCATCCCACTCTATATACAGTTAAACCTCCATAAGCGGCCAGTAATCAATGCCCCGAAATAATTGTAGTGAAGAATGGGAAATTAAACCTCTCTTGAGCGGCCACCTCTATTATACAGTTCAACCATTTTAAGCGGCCATCCTCCATTAAGCGGCCAGTAATCATAAGTAATCAATGCCCCGAAAATTCTCCAGCGCATAGCAATCATGACTATTTTATCGTCGGTCACATCCTTATTAAATAGCCAAACTTCGAATAAACACTTCGATCTAACAAGGGACATATTTAAAAACAATATATTATCTGCCCTCTATTCCTAACGACCACACTTAGTTACCAGAGGAAAATCAAGTTGGAGGAAAACTATCTCTCGTAATACTACCACTGAAATTTGTCACCAGTCCGGTTGTCAAGAAAGTCTCAGGGCCGGGTAGGGTATATGACAGCACATCTGCGACAATAAAAATTCCATTTTACTTCAAATCACACACAAAATGCGAGTCTTGTAAAGGTCACACAAGAGGCATATCCGGCAGAGTAAGGAGAAAAACAGGAAGTCTAAGATCAACTTCCTCACTGGAAGATTCCATCAGTCAACAGAATTTGTTTGTCGACGTAATTTGATCAACGTGAAAGTGGAAGCTAAATTACAAAAGGGAAAAATCCCTTAGGTTCGAACTTTTTCGAGCTTGGTAGAAGGGTTGATTGTGGCTTGGTAAGTTTTGTGCAAGTCCTGTTTTTTTTTTTTTATGGAAAATGCAATTGACTTTTAACTTAATTTTGTCTTACAAAATACAATTTCCTTGCAGACACTTTCCTCGTGACAAATCAAGGAAACCGATCAAGAATAACTAAGGTAAGCATTGCATTAACTGAAGCTACACTAAAACTCCAAGGTTCCTTTACCTTAGAAATGCATTTGGTTCTTAATCTCCAGGGTTAAACTTTTGTCAAAGTATGTTTGTCCGTGTTGTCTATGATCTTTCAGATCGCAGAAGAATTTTTCCGCGATATTACCCATCATGTAGGATTTCCTCTCCGCCCTTTCACTGATTTATTATGCATACATGGTTATCATCCCACTCTGTATACAGTTGAACCTCCATTAAGTGGCCACCTATTAAGCAGCCATCCTCCATTAAGCGGCCAGTAATCAGGGGCACCCAACGAATGTTTTCTGTAAAATATCTGTTCGGAGAAGCAGATGCTGCCTTGAATTTTCTATTGCTTGAGGACGGTTAAAAATTTCTAGATGACTGATTTCCAGTCATGTACACTTTTCGAAGCTTATCTAATTATTTCCCTACGATTTTCTGAAGTTTAATTCTTTACATTTCACTGCCCAGGTTAGGCTATTTTTCGTACAAAAAGGAAACCTAAAATTTCGGATTCAAAAATGTGATGGAGAGAGGAATCATAAAAATTCTCACTTTCGTAATAAGTTAAATTGCAGTAGAATTTTTTTGCAAAATAATACTGAAGCCCTTGTAATTTCTTAAAGACAAAAGTTTCCCTAGGATGACATGAACAGGTACAAATTTTATAGTGCCCCTTAGAATGCATTTCTAGAGATCTTAAAGTATTCTGGATAGCTTAAAAAACCATTCGAATGTATTTAGGAGGAAACCGTTGTTGGGTAATCAAAGTCCCGAAATAATTGTAGAAAAGAGAACACCCGAGCAGCTACCTCTATTAAGCGATCGCGGCCACCTTTGTGCCGTTCCAATAAGAGTTTTCCTATTTTTCTGATTTTTCTTACCTCTATTGAGCGGCCATAACAAACTAAGGTTAGGTTTATTTTAAAAATATGATAAAGGAAAATGGTCCGAGATAGAAGAGGACGTTCTCCCCGTATACGTCACTATAGGGAGCCTGACCCCATGGGGCTTTTCATTATCTGAATGAAAACCTTCACGTTTATAATACAAATCACATTCAATTTTTTAAAGATGTACCGAGTGAACGAAAATGGTGTGTTTGCGCGATGGCGACATTTGATTACAACTAGTGGAATCATTAGTAATTTGGGGTTACATGTATCATTCTGAGAAACTGCTGACAGTGGAGCCAGCGCGCGCTACTGGCTACCAAACAATACTTTAAAACAGCATAAAGCTTTAAAAAGCGTAACGATAGAACCCATCCCCGTCACTAGCCTGCATAACAGGCGCTTTATGAGCCAAGCAAGGCGAACGTGGCATTTTAAGCGAAGCAACTTTTTCTTGGTAGAAGGGTTGATTGTTTCTTAGGTAAGTTTTGTACAAGTCCTGTTATTTTGCCAAGGAAAATAGGAATTGACTTTTATACTTATAAACTTGTCTTACAAAATATTATTTCCTCATAGACCCTTTCGTCGTGACAAATCAAGCGAACCGATCAAGACTACTCGGGAATTTATAACCGAGGTAGGCATTGCATTAGTTGAAGGTACACTAGAACTCCAAGGTTTCTTTACCCTAGAAATGCATTTGGTTCTTTAATCTCTAGGAACCTTTTGTCAAAGTATGTCTCTGTGTTGGCTATGATCCTTCAGATCGCAGAGGGTTCAGTTTTTCATGATCATTTAGGATTTCCTCTCCGCCCTTTCACTGATTTATTTTGTATACATTATTACCATCCCACTCTGTATACAGTTAAACCTCTATTGAGCGGTCAGTAATCAATGCCCCGAAATAATTGTAGTGAAGAATGGGGAATTAAACCTCGATTGAGAGGCCACCTCTGTTATACAGTCGAATCATTTTAAGTGGCCATCCTCCATTTAGCGGGCTGTAATCATGAGTAATCAATGGCCCCAAATAACTGTGGTAGTAAAGAATCATGGGAAATTAAACCTCTATTGAGCGACCACCGCTATTAAGCAATCGCTGCCACCTTTTTGCCTCTCTAACGAGAGTTGTCCCATTGTTCTCACCTTTATTAAGCGGCCATCAAGCACTTGACGTACTACGATTGGCTTTATTTTTAAGAATACGATAAAGGAAAACAGTCCGAGATAGAGGATGAATACAAATAAGAGTGTTGTAGCAAAATGGCGGAAAGTATTCCCCAAAACATCAATTAAATTTGAAAAACGCTTTAAACAAATATTTTATCTCCCTGAAATAGCTAGGCTCTCATCCTTTCCCTCTCCTCACGATTTTTTCACCCTTTTCCCAAACAGAGAGCCCGTTCACAGGCTAACAAAAGGGGCAAGGGATTGGGAGCAAGGAGGGAAGGGAGGAAGGGTTATTTGATTCCATGGGATTAGTAGAGGATTAAAACTGGTAAACTACCTTAATCTCATGTAATGCGGAAATCTGTTGTACCTTGATAAAATTATAAGGGATGTAGAAAATAGGGAGGCGTTGAGGGAAATATTTGTTTCGTAATACTACCACTAAAATTTGTCACCAGTCCGATTGTCAAGAAAGTCTCAGGGGTAGGGTATATGACAGCACATCTGCGACAATAAACATTCCATTTTACTTCAAATCACACACAAAATGCGAGTCTTGTTAAAGGTCACACAAGAGGCATATCCGGTAGTCTAAGGAGAAAAACAGGAAGTCTAAGACCAACTTCCTCACTGAAAGATTCCATCAGTCTACAGAATTTGTTGTGACAGCCCTAGTTTGCGAGCCTTTTGTTATTTCTTTCGAGAAATATTAGTTGTATATTAGATTTAAAGTGACTCCTCGTATTCTTCATTGGTTTTCAAATTTTTCCTGGTTGGTTGGAGCTATTTCTGGAAGCACTTACGGCACTTTTGTTGACGTAATTTGATCAAAGTGAAACTGAAAGCTAAATTACAAAAGGGAAAAATCCTTTCAACTTTTTCGAGCTTGGCCAGAAGGGTTGATTGTTGCTTGGTACGTTTTGTGCAAGTCCTGTTATTTTGTGAAGGAAAATGCAATTGACTTTTAACTTAATTTTGTCTTACAAAATATAATTTCCTCGTAGACCCTTTCGTTGGGACAAATCAAGCGAAATATCAAGACTACTTGGGAATTAAAAACTAAGGTAGGCATTGCATGCATTAGCTGAAGTTACACTAGAACGTGTTGTCTATGATCTTTCAGATCACAGAGGACTTTTTCAGCGATATTACCCGTCATGTAGGATTTCCTCTCCGCCCTTTCACTGATTTATTATGCATACATGGTTATCATCCCACTCTGTATACAGTAGAACCTCCATTAAGTGGCCACCTATTAAGCAGCCATCCTCCATTAAGCGGCCAGTAATCAATGCCCCGAAATAATTGTAGAAAAGAATGGGAAATTAAACCTCGATTGAGCGGCCACCTCTATTAAGCGATCGCTTCCAGTTTCAGTGCTGTTCCTATGAGAGTTTTCCCATTTTTCTCACCTCTATTAAGCGGCCATAATTAAAAAATCAAGATCATAACCGACTAAGGTTGGCTTTATTTTAAGAATATGATGAAGGAAAACAGTCCGAGATAGAAGAGAACGGCCTCCCCGTATACGCCATTATAGGGAGCGTGACCCGACCGGAGGATTTTCGAAACCCTCAAGTTTCTTCTATAGATGACATTCCATTATTCAGGATGTACCGAGTGATGCGAATTTCATTATTCTTTAACCGAAAGAAAACATAGAATCGTGATTTTCATGACTCTTTGGCCTGCTGCAGCCAGTATAAAACCAGATTTTTGCTTCCTCCTATTGCTCCTAACGCTGATCATTAAAAATACGGTGCATTTGGGAGATGGCGACATTTGATTACAACTAGTGGTATCCTTCAGTTAGCTTGCGAGCAAGCTCTCCTATTTGGGCAAGCGAAGTGAGCCTCGCGAGAACGCGCGAGCGAGGGGCCGTCGCGGCTTCGCCTCTTGCTCGCGCGTTATCGCGAGACTCGCTTCACTCGCCCTAATAGGAGAGTTTGCTCGCAGGCTATCCTTCAGTAATTTGGGGTTACGTTTATCTGAGGAACTGCTCCCAGTGGAGCCAGCGCGCGCTACTGGCTACCAAATAATACTTTAAGGCAACATAAAGCTTTAAAGCGTAACGCTAGAACCCATCCCCGTTCTCGTCACACATCTTCTTCTTCGGTTTTGATCCGAACAGAACCACAAATAAGTTCCCACCTCGGGGGTAGAAAAAACCCGAGCTGTTTACTTACTGATGAGCACGGAAAGTGGAAATTTGTCTGACTGCGTAGCAGGCGTCAACAGGGATTAGGGATTCGAAGAGGGGAGGGAGGGGTGGGGAATTTGATACCAGGGGATTAGTAGACGATTGAAACAAACTGCCTCAATCTCATGTAATACGGAAATCATAATACATTGATAAAATTATAGTGGACATAGAAAATTGGAAGGAGTTTTGAAGGAAAACTGTATTTCGTGCGGACATTACAACTGAAATTTGTCACCAGTCCGGTTGTTAAGCAAGTTCCAGGGTAGGGCGTATGACAGCACAACTGCGACAATTGAAGTTCCAGTCTTATTTTTTTTCACCTCAAATCAAACACTAAGTGTATTTGAGCCTCGTTAGAAGAATAGAAGGTCACTCATCACAAAGCATATCCGGCAGTATTCGGAGAAAAAATAGGAAGTTTCAGACCAACTGTTCGGAAGTTAGCCAAACGCGGTCATTGCACGCGTGCTGAACAAGAATGTTGTATCATGACAGACTAAACTCCCAAAGCACAAACTTAGCCAAAACGCTAAAAATCTTCAATGTTTACTCAAGTTTGGGCTTATAGAACATAATGTCACAGTTTTTCAATGATCACGAAATTCAGAATTCGGGTAGTTAGTCAATCGTTAATCAATTGTGGCCATGAAAAATTTGAAGGAAAAAAAACTACGAATTTTTAAGAAAATGCTTTTTTCGTGAGAAGGACTCTTAAACGCTGACAAAAGTCAACAACTAGCTAAAACTATAATTTGTATATGTTTGCATTGCTCGAAATCGCGCGCATTTACAACACCCTAAAGTTTTTTGCTGACTTGCACGGACCCATCTGTTATAAAGATCCCCAAAATAAAGGGATAAATCTCATAGTTTATGAGATACTATCGTGTAAAGTTGGCTCTTCATTTACGCATAAATTAGGACCTAAATTTGGAAACCGCTGAATTTCTCGCATTGGGTCTTTGCGACTTTGGTGAAAGTCTGTTCAACGCAAGGCACTAATACGCACTATATGTAGCCGAGAGATTTTCACCAAAAAATACCGGCAACAGCAGAATTTCGACTCAGACCCCAAAGAGGTGTGGCACTATAACCACGTGACATTTGCTCTGATCGCCCAAAATTTTTCTATATTGTAGATTGATCTATATGTTATCCATGCTATATGTTAGACTTACGATCAAAGTAAAGGTGGGGATACCAGAGAGCTTCGAAGTGGGATGGTACCCTCACAAAATAACTGGGTGGAGTCACCTTAAGTTTCCTTTTTCCCGCCGAAACTGACGTTCTCGTTCCAGTCTTTTCCCAGTCAACAGACGTCGTCGTCGTGAAATTCGTCGTGGTTCTTAAGTTCCCTATTACCGGTTCCTCGTCCCTAGAGTTGCTATTGTCGTACCTACCAAAGAAATTATAAGAAATTGTTGACCCTTTCGTCGGGACAAATCAAGCGAACTATCAAAACTACTTGGGAATTTCTAAATAAGGTAGGCATTGTATTAGCTGAAGTTACACTAGAACTCCAAGGTTCCTTTACCGTAAATATGCATTATAACGGAGCTCCACGCGTACGAGCGTAGCCCCATACCTAAACTAAAAAAAGTGTGGTAATCTACTTACTCCAGCTGTTACCCGAGAAGTTTTGGTAATCACGTAACCGTACGCTCGCCCGTCCCACAGGCATACCAACGTAAAATAACTGAATCAACAGGTAATATAGAGATTTACCCAGGGCTAAAAGAAAAGCTTTGGTTAATAATACTTATAAACAAAAAAAATTAAATCGTGTAATGTTCAACGGCGACGGCAATGAAAATGGCATCAAGATCAATAGATCTAACAAGAATCGCCAAAAGGTGATTTTTACTGAGCTGCCAATTTAGCGGGGTGGGTGGCTGCACACTTAGTCCACCAGGCTTGTCGCTGACCATTGCGTGACGTAGCATCTCATGTGAGAGTTAAACAGTTACTCATTTGAACATTGTACCCTTTTGGAAGACTTTCGTAACAAGAAAAATGAGTACCATTTTTAAGTAGGGGCTGTATAGTACCTTTTCAAATTCCACCATTATGAAGAAAAATAAGGAAGTGAGCCATTGATTCTAAGCAGGAAACAATAAGCGTCATTTTCACGCACCCCTCCCTCAATCTCTCTGCTCCCCAAAATATTGCTGGTTTTTAGTGTCACGCCATTCAAAATAGATCAAAATAAAAATCAAAACCGTTCAATAGATAAAGTCCAGAATCTGCCAAATGAAAGGAGGTACATATACAAAGACCCTCGCCAAGATGCAGGTCAGAGGAATATTTCGCATACGAGATATCCGAAGAAATGTTTTACCCGGCAAACTTATAGAGATTTGTATGGAGACGCCATGCTGGTACTCACCTGGATGAGCTCCAACATGGCGGACGGAAACCAACAGAAACATCTGTTACCGAGTTTTGCTACAAAAGCGTGAATCTATTCTTCGAGAAACTCATAAACATTAAAGTAATATTTTTTTCTAATACATGAACTGTTTAGATAGCAAAATTTCCTGAAATAAGTCATTTATTTAACCTACATGACAGCTCTCTTGGCCGCGTCATGTAAATGCCGCGCCACGCAAAAGCTTAGAAATTCAAGCGTACTCTATCACAAAACCAAGAACCCTTTTGAAGCGAAAATTTGTATGAAAATCAGTTTTCAGCTGCTCTAATGCATCGTGAAAGTAAAATCTTGGTAGGATCAATAGTTTTTTAGTTTGAATTTTAGTGACGTCATGTGAAAACCAACAATAGTGTGACTAATTTGACCTAACCGGAAATTCCAAAAACTATTGTCGTTACGGGTCAAAACGGCTGTTAATAACAAGCAGTAAATTTCTCAATTCTGGTTCTTAAGACTAACAAAGCAAATTAAATTTAAGTTTTGGTTTTGTCTGATATTGCGTTATAAAGCCTCTCTAACTGTCCTAGTGAATATATATAATATTTTTTTGACGCAGTGATAAACAATGAGCACATTCCCCAAGACATTCACTTCCTGTAAGGAATGCGGACTATTCATACGCAAAGCAAGAATCACAATAACATAAAAAGAGACATTGGCCGTCACATCTACTTTATGGAAGATAATTTATTGTATGCAATTTCTAAGTTACGTCATGTGTTGTTCAATGTTGTTACTAAAGTTCTTCGTACATGTCGTATATTCTAAGTACCATAGTGCACACAGCGAGCATAGAGATCAGAGAATGCGTCAAGTGGTCGCTTTCAAGAGCTTAAAAACAATGGAAAATCATTAAACTTTCAGGCCCAAAAAGTGGTCGCGATCGCTTACAAGAGGTGGTCGTTTACTGGAGGTTCCAACTGTAAGGCTTTGACTGGGAAAGTTTTGGTGCATGAGTTTTGGATTGGCGGTCTCTTATGGGAGGTGGTCCCACATGGAGGTTCGACTGTATCATCAACTGACGTAACACAACTCACTTTGACTCTGACGATGATTACCGCGCGTCAGTCAATGTCAATGCAACAGTCCTATTTAGTACTACGTCAGCCCTTGGACGATCATGCTCATCCTACTTATAGATCTACTTAAGAAAATAGGAGGGGAAAAAGGAAAATTCCTCAGGTTTTTACACCGAGTTGGACTTGAGCTGGAACCATCTGTGGAACTCATTACAGTTTTTTGAAAACCCACAAGCTTAAAATACCTGTAACGTTGTCAGTGTTTTGGTGGCAAAGAAATAGGTTTTCTTTTCAGTTGCTAAACACTTGTATTCCGCTACCTAGAGATGTTAACCCTTAGAAATAAGTTCACTTTCCCAAATTTGAATTTTCTGAAATGTTTCCGCTGGCCCGGTTTGTAGTTTGTTGACAACAAATTTATTTTTTCAGTGAAAGGTAGATGAATGTATAATGAGTAGATAGACAATTTTTATCATATAAACACCAATGAAATACCAAGTGAGCTTTCGCGCGAAAACTTGATATTTTCACATGTGAAAATAACATGTTATCTTCACATATGATATTCATGACTATGACACTAGGTCTAAGGATAGTTATCTATTGATAAAGTCAATCTCGAGTTGACTAAGAGGGCCTTTTTTTATAAGGGGGCTACCCTTTTTAATGATTGTATGTAGCTTTGTTCATTAGGAGGCTACTTTTTTTCGTTGATTATAATTATGTAATGTATCCCAGTTTCATATATAATTAATGTTTTTTATCTTTTTATTCATTTATTTTTATACAGGACCCATATTGATAGCAGTTTTTATAACTGAAATGGTCATCCTGTTTAAACATGTTATTATTATTATTATTATTACATGTGAAAATGTCATCGTTGCTATAGCTTCATAATAAACCGCACCTTTGAGACTAAAAAACTATTTAAGTAAAATGGTTGGTATTTCATTGGTGTTTATATTTAAAAATAGAACATTACATGGTCGCTTGGAGATACGAAATTTCACTTCTCGTGTTGAAAAAAATATTCACGAGTGAGCGCAGCGAACGAGTGAAATATTTTTCAACACTCGAAAGAAAATTTTCCCATCTCCGCGCGGCCATATAATATCCTCTATATATACGCCATGTTTAAACAATGGTAAATCTGTTTCTTTGTTGTTGTTGTTTTTTTAATTTCAATCATTGTCACCAAACGACTGTTGATATTTTCTTTATTTAGAGAAGGCCCCAGTCCATCAAGTCATATTATACAACGATGAAAAACACGTAGAAGGATCCCTTTTTGAGGCAAATCAAATGCGACTGTGATAGACAAAAACGATTAGTAAAGGAGCTAATAAATAAGATTTTACTGCAGCTTTTAATTTTACTTTTCAGACCCTCTTAGGTATCGTACATAAAGAGAAATGGTGTCGGCAGAAAAAAGAAACCACAATATGTATATACATTTTTTTTTTCAGAAGAGCTGAAATAGCAAAGCCAGCAAAAAATATGGGAAACGGAGCTATTAATGGTAATATTGGCGACCCCTTTGTCAACTTTAAAGATTTCCAGCACGCCCTAGGCATCGCCTATTCCACTCTGGGAGATTTCCGGAAAGCCAAAGAGTACCATGAACGACACCTCAAAATTTCGAGAGAAGTGGGAGACAGGGCAGGAGAAGGAATAGCGTACTGTAATCTTGGCAACGCCTATTACAGTCTTGGAGATTTCCAGAAAGCCATAGAGTACCATGAACGACGCCTCAAAATTTCGAAAGAAGTGGGAGACAGGGCAGGAGAAGGAGGAGCGTACGGTAATCTTGGCATCGCCTACGGAAATCTTGGATATTTTCAGAAAGCCATAGAGTACCATGAACGACACCTCAAAATTTCGAGAGAAGTGGGAGACAGGGCAGGAGAAGGAGGAGCGTACGGTAATCTTGGCAACGCCTATCACGGTCTTGGAGATTTCCAGAAAGCCATAGAGTACCATGAACGACGCCTCAAAATTTCGAAAGAAGTGGGAGACTGGGCAGGAGAAGGAGGAGCGTACGGTAATCTTGGCATCGCCTACAGAAATCTTGGATATTTTCAGAAAGCCATAGAGTACCATGAACGACACCTCAAAATTTCGAAAGAAGTGGGAGACAGGGCAGGAGAAGGAGGAGCGTACGGTAATCTTGGCAACGCCTATGACAGTCTTGGAGATTTCCAGAAAGCCATAGAGTACCATAAACGACACCTAAAAAATTCGAAAGAAGTGGGAGACAGGGCAGGAGAAGGAAAAGCGTACAGTAATCTTGGCAACGCCTGTTACAGTCTTGGAGATTTCCAGAAAGCCATAGAGTGCCATGAACGACACCTCAAAATTTCGAAAGAAGTGGGAGACAGGGCAGGAGAAGGAAAAGCATACGGTAATCTTGGCAACGCCTATGACAGTGTTGGAGATTTCCAGAAAGCCATAGAGTACCATGAACGAGACCTCAAAATTTCGAAAGAAGTGGGAGACAGGGCAGGAGAAGGAAAAGCGTACGGTAATCTTGGCAACGCCTATGACAGTCTTGGAGATTTCCAGAAAGCCATAGCGCACCATGAACGACACCTCAAAATTTCGAAAGAAGTCGGAGGCAGGGCAGGAGAAGGAAAGGCGTACGGTAATCTTGGCAACGCTTATAACAGTCTTGGAGATTTCCAGAAAGCTATAGAGTACCATGAACGAGACCTCAAAATTTCGAAAGAAGTGGGAGACAGGGCAGGAGAAGGAAAAGCGTACGGTAATCTTGGCAACGCCTATTACAGTGTTGGAGATTTCCAGAAAGCCATAGAGTACCATGAACGACACCTCAAAATTTTGAAAGAAGTGGGTGACAGGGCAGGAGAAGGAATAGCGTACGGCAATCTTGGCAACGCCTATTACAGTGTTGGAGATTTCCAGAAAGCCATAGAGTACCAAGAACGAGACCTCAAAATTTCGAAAGAAGTGGGAGACAGGGCAGGAGAAGGAAAGGCGTACGGTAATCTTGGCAACGCCTATCACAGTCTTGGAGATTTCCAGAAAGCCGTTCAGTGTTACAAGAACAGTGTTATAGCCTTCGACTACATTAGGAGAAATCTCATATCTAACGACGAATGGAAGATTACCCTTAAAAGTACGTATGATCGTGTTAATTTGAGGCTGTGGGAGCTGCAATTTAAGGAAGGTAAGGTCATTGAGGCACTTTTAACTGCTGATCAAGGACGTGCACGAGCTTTAAATGATCTTCTGGAGTCCAAGTATGGCCTTAAAGGGCTACGACCAGAAATAGGAACACTTTCTGCAACACCAAGTGACTTTGCTATTTACTTACCACCAAATACAGTTTTCATGGGTATCAGCGAGGGAGGAATAGTTCTCTGGGTGACCGAGAAAGGAAATGAAATCAAAACTAGGAGAACTGAGATTGATATGTCCGTCACAACCTATTTTCAGTCTCTACTTAAGGCTACACATACAGAAATACGTGTAAGAGCTGATGTTGATTGTGAAGATCGCTCATTAAGTAACCCAAGCGATAAGAAGTTAGCAAAAAAAAAAAAATCAAGTAAGCTAAAGTCTCATCTTTCATATTTTGACACAAAGTCATTACAAACATTTTACAATGTTGTCATAGACCCTATAAGAGACTTAATCCAGGGCGATGAGGTTGTGATTGTTCCACAAGGACCTTTGTGTTTGGCGCCTTATGCTGCTTTCATGGACTTGAAATCAAAGTACCTCTCTGAAACGTTTAGAATTCGTCTGCTCCCCTCGCTTTCTAGCCTGCAATTGATCCAAAATTGTTCAGCAGATTGGCACAGCCAAACCGGCGCTCTTCTCGTCGGCGATCCGTGGGTACAGGAGGTAACGACGCTAGAGCAGTTAGAGTGGGCCGAAAAAGAAGTGCAGATGATTGGGGAAATACTGCAAACGGAACCTCTCGTTGGAACGAAGGCAACAAAAGATGAAGTTTTGAGACGTATTTCCTCGGTTGCTTTGGTGCACATTGCTGCTCACGGTAAAATGGAAACAGGAGAAATTGTCTTGGCCCCTAACACAACACGTTCATCCGTGAATCCAGTCAGGGAGGACTATCTCTTAACTATGAAAGATGTTTTAAAGGCGCAGACCAGGGCAAGACTTGTTGTACTTAGCTGTTGTCATAGTGCTCGAGGAGAAGTCAAATCTGAGGGTGTAGTCGGCATCGCACGGGCTTTTTTGGGTGCTGGTGCTCGTGCTGTTCTGGTGTCTCTGTGGGCGATCGACGACGAAGCTACTATGGAGTTCATGAAATTTTTCTACCAAGAACTAGTCCATGGACGAAGTGCCAGTGAGGCCCTGAATAAAGCCATGAAATCCATGAGAGAATCTGACGATTTTAACGCAGTGAGGTACTGGGCGCCTTTTGTTCTCATTGGTGATGACGTAACCCTCGAGTTTGAAGGCACCAATTAAATAGCAAGGTATTTTGGAATATATTTATTCCTGGGATCATAATCCCTGCATTTGCAAACGTCATTTTAACTAGCAATTATTTTTTTCACTTATCGGGCAACGAACTCAACCGATGCCACGCGTAGCGTCGATCTGCTTACAGGTCAAGTTGACAGTAAGAAAGGAAACTTTGTTTGGCAGTTAAACATTACAAAATTTATTACAAATTTCGCAATTTCTTTACATTTTAAAGTGTCGGTGGTCCTGTTGGAGCTCTTTCCGAATGATTGTAACTTACAGTCGAAACTGACGTATGCGACCACCCAAAATTTCCTGTCGTTTACGGAGGCTGATCGCCTAGGCTCCAATAATGGTGCTCTGAGTGGAAACACTTTGGCATTTTTGGTGGGTGGTTGATTATAAGATTTAATATCCTTACCCAGTTGAAAGTCAGGAAAGTACCGTAAATCCTATATTAATTTCCCCAGGGACTTAGTTATTTCAAGGACGTTTGAGAGGGGGGGGAGGGGCTTATTCAATTAAACGAATATCGTAGTCTCCATAAAGAACTAGAACACAAAGTGGAAAAGCTTTAGTTGGAGGTCATACAGCCGAAGAATAACAACAGTTCTGACCTTCAGTCCAGTTACAGTCGCATGAACATTTAATACACCTATCATATACGTCTATTGGTTTAGAGTAATGGTAGTGGGCTTGAAAGAGAGACAGGGAGCTTTCGCGCTTTCTTTCTTTGAAAAGATTGGAGGGTTTGGAGGGGAGGGGGGAGCTTTATTAAACATTTTCGGTTGTAAGTATCGGTTAATCTACAATAAGGTTTCTCGTACGATGTGCGCTACAGGTTTTAATGGTATTCTATACTTGAAATGATTTCGAAGTCAGGCGCCAACTGATTGACTTCGCTGACTGAAATCACTATTCTTCTGCAGCTACGTTTCTCTTTGCTGTTTTTGTTGTATAGGTACGATGAAAAATGCAGTGAAGCAGTTCCTAATTATCTGAAGTCGAAGACAGTTTAATTTTCATCACAGTTACGCTATAGAGCGTTCCTCGTAAGGGTGGCAACTCTTTATCTTGAAGAGAAAGAAAATGATGCTTCTTGGTTTGATTTATTTGTTTTTTTTTTTTCACACTACAGGCTGTAGAATTTAGTTAATGTAAAGAAAAAGATGGTGACGGGGAAGCCTGAACTGGAAGCCTGGGGCTTAGGTAGGGTCCAGGCTCCTCCTAGGTTAGTTTAAGTAGACTTACATTCTCGTCCCCAGAGCCTCCTAGGGGCCTGAGAACGAAAACCAGGACGCTCTTGTAGAAAATCAGAAATGACTGAAAGTCCTAAAATCTAGGACTTTAAATCCTGTGTCCCCAGAGCCTCCTGGTTCTCGTGCTCAGGCCCCCAGGGGGCTCTGGGGACGAGAATGCTAGACTTAAAGAAGAGGGACGACGCGATTTAATAAAATCAACAACAGATTGCTAAGATACAGGAAAAAGGAGTAGAATCAACATCAGTTACAAACAAAATTGCTTTTAAAATAGGAGGAAGTTGATTATATATAATCATTTAGAAATTATAAGGAGATTTAGTTGGATTATTATTAATAAAGATGATCACATATTAACGAGAAATTTTTCGACAAAAGTTCACATTTAAGGGAAAATTTCAAATTAGCTAGACCATGTCATGGTAGTTAAATGTTTGCTTAGGTCAAGTTTAAACGTCGAACTTCTCATATGCCGAACCTAATGCATAAATTACTAAAATTTGTTTTCGCTTGTAAGCGTTTTAGACCATTGAACATCATGAAAATGAATTGAGTCCGACTAATTAAGTTCGACATCTGAATCAACCGTCGAATGACTTATCATTTGGGTCGAGCTAAATAGGTATTAAGTTTGGTACATGAAAAGATCGACGTTTGAAATTGGAGAGTTCCAAGTGTGTGCATTGGCAAGATATTTTAAATTGTTTTAAGGTTGTGCGAGACTTTATATGGGGTCGAGGATTCTGAGCAAATTGAGTATTGTAATCATGAAGAAGAGAACCAGATGTGAAAAGGTTGTCGCTGAAGCTCGAAGGCAATGTAAGGAGAGATTTTCCATGAATTCTTTGTTTGCCTCGAATTTCATATCTTTGACGTTGTTTTTAGTAATTCATACTGAATTTGCATAAAGATGTTTTAGCTCCGCAAAAAGGCTCGTGCCATTTTATTGTCCTTTAAGTTGCTTTTGTTCGCTGAAGTAATAACCGTAGAAAAGCCAACAGTGTTCTTTAAAAAACAAAACTAATTTCTCGTTCTCTTTTCAGTTATAAACATTTTACTTCAATGACGATTTTTAAAAGGATAATTAGTTTCTGAATAATGGTTATTTAACTTCAGTCTATCTATCGTGATTTTACTACCGGACGACATCTATTCATACGCCTTTTGTACTGGTGCACTTTGTTTTAATTGCAAATTAGCTGTCTATTTGAGAACAAATATTTCATTAAGTTGTGAGTGAAATAGAGCAACTGGTGAATTTTGAATATGAAAGCTTTTGCCGTCTAGCTTGCAATTTTTTTTAAATAGATCGGTTTTTGTTTAAGGTGAAAACTTGCAATTAGTCTGCACTTCTTTCTGTTGAAACAGCCGCTCGCTGAACTTGAGACTTTCTAAAATAGCAACAGTATTAACAAAAGACTTCAGGTTAAAAATAGAGTTTGCATTTAGTTTTCAAAGTTTCTTTTGTCTTCATTGGTTGTAGAAATCATATTTAATACAAGTAAGCTAGTTTTTACTGTTTTTCGATTATTTTTGCTGTGTCCTTCCTGAGTTAATTATTTCCATTTGATCCGCTGAAGAATAAACGCTGTTGGAACCAAAGTTTAGTCCTGTTTAATCTACTGCTGTGTTTGCTGTACCAGTTAGTGGTTTGATCATATCCCAGTCCTACAGAGAAATGACGTCTCTTCCCCGCAAGCGAGTTATCATTAGTTAAATTCGATCGTTTCAGAGTGGAAAAACCTTCCGTCACAGCAATAGATAGTAAGTTACATGTGATGACTTTTCCAAGGATGTTTTTACTTCTTTTTCGTCAAGCCAATGCGAATTTAAAGTTGACATAAATACAAATCTGTGGACCCTATAACTGACGATCCTTGCGTTGAACATTTTGAACTTTTCATGATCATAATATACCCCAAACACTAAAGGGAGGGGGGGGGGGAGGGGACGGAGTGTAAAAAAGAGAAGAAGGGATCCCCTCTCCTTTTTTTCCTCCCTCCTTCTTTTCTTATTTCCCCCCCTCCTCTTTTAACGCCTGCTACGCAGGCTGCCCAAATACTGATAATAAGGTCTGTTAATGTTAAGCCGTTCGACATTTCTCTTCCACAGAATGAAGTAAAAAAAAAAAAAAAGACAGAAAAGTCTCACAGCAATCAGCCATTTCTTTGAAGTACGATTAAGTAACCGTTAAGAGAAAATTTTCAGGAAAGTTCTTTTCATTTGTGAGTGATTTATACTTGGGACTTCGTACGACATTAAAATGGATTAAGTCCTATCCTTGATGGCGAGGATCGAGACCGCGGCATACCTTTCTCGGGGGATGGTTTTGGATTCATTTACACACCTCATACAACCCAGCCTAACATCTTAGCCATGAGTTTAATATTATGAGCCATGACTTTCTTATCAAGCAAAAATGGCCGACGCCCTTCATTTTGCCGCCTGTGGTTTTTATGCATGCCCAATAGGGCAGTAGTGTAGGAGCTGTTCGTAAGGTCTCTCCTAATTGGTCGCAGGAAACAATGACATGTCATTCTTTCTATTGTTTTAGTATTGCTTGGAGTCAGGGAAACACACCATTGGCCCAATAGGGAGCTTAAGGAAAGGCGTTTTTGAACGGCGCATGTCAACCGGAAGTGAAGACTTTTCCATTTTAATGTGCCGTCATGTGACGCTGCCACATTTGTGCTGCGACTGTACATGTATTTTCTCTTAATGAACTTGCTCATGAAAGTAGTAGTATAGGAGGGACCGAATTAACCCCTTTTTTGCGGAGGATTCTCATTAGAGTGCGGAGGAATAAATTAACGTCGCTGACGTCATAGGCTATTGTCTTGATCTCATGAATAAAATGCGCAGGAATCTCATTAACTTGCGGTGGAATCTCATTAAGTATATCCAGTTTGACGGGTTTATCAATGACATCATGTGCTATTTTTATTTTGTGGCGGTCATGGTTGGTATAACCGGTTTGACAGGTTTTAGTTATTTTCGGAAGATGATGTCATATGTATTCCGGGGTACTATGATGTCATAGTTGTTTTGATTGGTTGACCGAAATTAGAAAAACGCTCATTGGCTGTCTCGTTTGACGAAGCATTCTGGTTAGTTGCCGTATTTTTTATTGTTTGAACGGTATAAAAGCCTGCTCACTGCCTTCCCGCATACTAATTTGGATTTCCTGCATACTAATTGTCTTCCTGCATACTAATTCGGTATAGGTTTACTAATAAGTGTCACTCTACTACAATAGGAACAATAGGCTTGCCTAGACTTGCCCGATAAGTAACTTGAGCCCGGTTTTCGGACCGTCTTTTAAAAGAAAAATAGGAATAAGAGAAGCGATCACCTAGCAACGCGAGAGACGGCTTCCTATATCTTATTTAGCGCTAAAACTCGGATATATATAAACAAAACATACACAAATTGGAGCTGTAAACTCTTTATTTCAAGTTTGTCTGACTATTACAGAACTGTTTTCTCCTTTCTATCTCGAGGAAAAGAAAAACTATTGAAGTCTTGTCATTTTCACGCACGGTTAATCAGTTAATTATGCGAGTTCACAAGCCCAAATTGAATACAAATTAGTTCATCTGTACAGCTAGACCCAAGGGAGCACCTTGACGTATTATTATAAAACAAATAACTTAACAAGGATCAATTGGACCACGCGGCTAATAATTGCTAGCAATAAAACCACAAGAGAGATACCGTTTTAAAAAACTTTATTAAAAAAACAAAGACAAAAAGAGTCAAATACACAGCGATTTGAAAGGAAAAGGGATGAAAATTAATCCATTGACTGACTATTACAAATCAGTTTTTTTTTTTTTCCGTTCCAAAATAATCCTTCCGTGTCTACACAATTTTCCTATGGCCTCTAAGACAAGAGTTCGACTTTCTTTGTTTCTTGCACTTTGTCTTGTTCTTTGTAGTTCGTCTTTTAGCTTTTGATTTACTATCAAAAGAGGTTTCATTTCTCTGTGATCTTGACAGTTCGCAGTACACCGTTTCTTGTGTCTGTACTGGATTGTGATAGTGATTTTTTCCGGGATTATCCGCTTCACTTTCGTAAACGACGACTTTAACTTTAGGTTGCAGTTTCGCCTCTTGTAAATACTGTCTTCGCTGTATGTGGTCTAACTGATGAACATCCGCGAGATGGTTAGCTAATCTGACAAGGTACTTCGCCCCACACGATGAAATAGGACAGTTTCTGCAAACTCTCTTGTAAACCATATTGACAGTTCGATGGATGAACACAAATGACATCTTTTTCGCAATAGTCAGGTTACAGAGTGTCAGAAAGGCCAAACACAAGCCAGAAAGGCCATAACCAGGCCTGAAAGGCCAAAACCAGGCCAAAAGGGAGAAAAAGAGACAAACGGGCCATTTCTAGTCATGTGTCTTTATTTTTTCTCAGACACACGCGTGGGTGTCGCGCATCGCTAGTCACGCAACAGCTCTCAACATTGGAATCATCATCTTTATTAAGTGTAATCACAAATAACAGTGCCTAGTTAAAAAAGTTTTGACCGTGAATTAGTAATTGGTATTTCAAATTTCAGATTTTTTATTTATTTATTGTGCAAGTTTACTATTACTGTTATTATTTTCAAGTCAGCAATACAACACTCTTAAAGTCTGGTTGTTTACAGTTTTTATTGAAACGCAACAATACAAAGGTCTAGGAAAAATAATTCTATAACATTCATAGTTGGACTAGTCTTCATCTTGTGGAATGGGCTGCTGTTGATACAGTCGATTGAGTAAGAATTTTCGCTTATCGATCGCTAGTTCTGTCGATTCCAACCAATCAAATCCTTCTGTGTCCTTAAGCTCTTTTTGAGTTTCCATCACTTTTTTGAAGGTGGGATCTTTTTTCATTGCACGCATCCACTGTAGATTCTCTAAGAGTACTTTTCTTAGCTCTTTTCTGTAAACAGGAAGAAGAGCGTTCTCGGCTTTCACGCGGGCCACATTTTCTGAATCTCCGTCCCCTTCGTACTCATTGATCAATGCGTTGAGCTGGGTCTCATGGCGTTTCTCGGCTTCACCAAGAATGCGTGACCAAGGCTCTAAGGTTTCTGTTTCTTCTTCTTGGGAAGAGTCCGTTCCTTGGCTAGAGTTTTCGCTGTCTTGGGAGAAATCGCTTTCTTCGCTGTCTTCATATTTTCCAGCACCTTGTTGAAGGTATAAGGTATAGCCTGTGCTCGTCATCTTTGATTTGAACCGCACGCGTTCTGATACTAAGCTAAACTTCAGAGAGCAGCGCGCCTCTTTTATAGAAAATTGGTGAAGGCAGGGCTACTAAGCATTCTCCTTCGTAAATAATAATCGATCTTACATCGAACCCTCATCGATCCCACATCGACCCCACATCGACCCTACATCGACCCCAAATGGACCTTCAAAAAAGTGATGGAAACTCAAAAAGAGCTTAAAGACACAGAAGGATTTGATTGGTTGGAATCGACAGAACTAGCGATCGATAAGCGAAAATTCTTACTCAATCGACTGTATCAACAGCAGCCCATTCCACAAGATGAAGACTAGTCCAACTATGAATGTTATAGAATTATTTTTCCTAGACCTTTGTATTGTTGCGTTTCAATAAAAACTGTAAACAACCAGACTTTAAGAGTGTTGTATTGCTGACTTGAAAATAATAACAGTAATAGTAAACTTGCACAATAAATAAATAAAAAATCTGAAATTTGAAATACCAATTACTAATTCACGGTCAAAACTTTTTTAACTAGGCACTGTTATTTGTGATTACACTTAATAAAGATGATGATTCCAATGTTGAGAGCTGTTGCGTGACTAGCGATGCGCGACACCCACGCGTGTGTCTGAGAAAAAATAAAGACACATGACTAGAAATGGCCCGTTTGTCTCCTTTTGTCCCTTTTGGCCTGGTTTTGGCCTTTCAGGCCTGGTTATGGCCTTTCTGGCTTGTGTTTGGCCTTTCTGACACTCTGTAACCTGACTATTTGCGAAAAAGATGTCATTTGTGTTCATCCATCGAACTGTCAATATGGTTTACAAGAGAGTTTGCAGAAACTGTCCTATTTCATCGTGTGGGGCGAAGTACCTTGTCAGATTAGCTAACCATCTCGCGGATGTTCATCAGTTAGACCACATACAGCGAAGACAGTATTTACAAGAGGCGAAACTGCAACCTAAAGTTAAAGTCGTCGTTTACGAAAGTGAAGCGGATAATCCCGGAAAAAATCACTATCACAATCCAGTACAGACACAAGAAACGGTGTACTGCGAACTGTCAAGATCACAGAGAAATGAAACCTCTTTTGATAGTAAATCAAAAGCTAAAAGACGAACTACAAAGAACAAGACAAAGTGCAAGAAGCAAAGAAAGTCGAACTCTTGTCTTAGAGGCCATAGGAAAATTGTGTAGACACGGAAGGATTATTTTGGAACGGAAAAAAAAAAACTGATTTGTAATAGTCAGTCAATGGATTAATTTTCATCCCTTTTCCTTTCAAATCGCTGTGTATTTGACTCTTTTTGTCTTTGTTTTTTTAATAAAGTTTTTTAAAACGGTATCTCTCTTGTGGTTTTATTGCTAGCAATTATTAGCCGCGTGGTCCAATTGATCCTTGTTAAGTTATTTGTTTTATAATAATACGTCAAGGTGCTCCCTTGGGTCTAGCTGTACAGATGAACTAATTTGTATTCAACTTTGGGCTTGTGAACTCGCATAATTAACTGATTAACCGTGCGTGAAAATGACAAGACTTCAATAGTTTTTTTTCTTTTCCTCGAGATAGAAAGGAGAAAACAGTTCTGTAATAGTCAGACAAACTTGAAATAAAGAGTTTACAGCTCCAATTTGTGTATGTTTTGTTTATATATATCCGAGTTTTAGCGCTAAATAAGATATAGGAAGCCGTCTCTCGCGTTGCTAGGTGATCGCTTCTCTTATTCCTATTTTTCTTTTAAAAGACGGTCCGAAAACCGGGCTCAAGTTACTTATCGGGCAAGTCTAGGCAAGCCTATTGTTCCTATTGTAGTAGAGTGACACTTATTAGTAAACCTATACCGAATTAGTATGCAGGAAGACAATTAGTATGCAGGAAATCCAAATTAGTATGCGGGAAGGCAGTGAGCAGGCTTTTATACCGTTCAAACAATAAAAATACGGCAACTAACCAGAATGCTTCGTCAAACGAGACAGCCAATGAGCGTTTTTCTAATTTCGGTCAACCAATCAAAACAACTATGACATCATAGTACCCCGGAATACATATGACATCATCTTCCGAAAATAACTAAAACCTGTCAAACCGGTTATACCAACCATGACCGCCACAAAATAAAAATAGCACATGACGTCATTGATAAACCCGTCAAACTGGATATACTTAATGAGATTCCACCGCAAGTTAATGAGATTCCTGCGCATTTTATTCATGAGATCAAGACAATAGCCTATGACGTCAGCGACGTTAATTTATTCCTCCGCACTCTAATGAGAATCCTCCGCAAAAAAGGGGTTAATTCGGTCCCTCCTATACTACTCATGAATGCAAAAAGTCCACTTCTGATTGGCGTGTGTCGCCCAAAAAAAGCCTTTGCTGAGGACAGTGCCTTTGTGAACCAACATAGATTTCAGGCTATTGCCAAATTTAAGTTACAAAATCATTTTTTTTTTGCCTATTGTCACTGGGACCTTGCTCTTACAAGAAGTGACCCAAGACTTTTTCCTCAGGATTCAACGCATCCTCATAAAAAGCTCAGTTTATACGATAACGAAAACGTCCGCGTGCTGATTTTCGATATTGATTGAGTTTTTGTATAAAAGCTGCCAGACAATGAATGATGCTGTCTTTGAGTTTCTAGACGAAATAAGGCCTGGGAGGTACTCCTTGGAATTCTTGGTGGGGGTATGCGCACCCAGTTCTCCAAATCCTAACCCTATTTTAGACCAAAAAATGTCATTTTTCACACCGGTTTCATACCTGGCCTCTAAAATCCATACCTGTTTTCACATCTAGCCTGAGAAATTATCAAAATCAATATATAAGGTTTATATATAGACAGAAAACCGTTTACAGTACAACTCATAAAACGGTCATAAATCGGCCCATGAACCACACAGGAGAGATGTAACACACATTTTATGTAAGGTAAGCTATTTTTATTGAAATCCTTTCATTTTCGTACGTTACAGAAATGAAGCGTTTTTTCCCCATACAATCCTTATATTTCGAATGTTACGCAACAATGCCGATGCTCGCCGATACTCATATTTCGATCTTGGGCTAAGCTACCTCTGAATCTAAATGCTACAGTTTGCGAGCACAATGTATCAAAGCCAAGAGAGAATATCTCATTCTCTCTTGTCAAAGCCTACTCCTGATAAGATAAAATTTTAAGAAGACAGAAATGATACAGTCGACTCGCTCTAAACGGACACCTCTGTAAAACGGACACTTAGAGTTGGTCCCCGCCTTTCTTTACTCCCTTTATTTGACTCTCTATAAGACGGACACCTCTCTAAGACGGACACTTAGTGCCGGTCCCGTCTTAGAGAGAGTTGACTGTATAACAAAATATGCAAAGTCGACAAAACAAAGAACTATAAACTCTTTTATAATTCTCAGTCTTCTCCAGCATGCGGCCCATGTAGCCTGGGTATGAGAAAAAGGAGCATCTTCGGTACTCATACCTCTGCTCCTACCAGATGTAGGTCACCATGATGCAACGTGGTCCTGCATGTGGAAAGTTGGAAGTTGTAGGAGCGTTCGTGTTTTGATACGAATAGTAGTGAAAATGTAAATTCTCAGTCGTTTCTTCGCCTATTTGAAACCCTATGGGAATTTTATTAAATCATTAATGCTCTTGAACCCGTAAACACTGCCTTTTTTCACTCCAGTGAGGAGAAAGTCGCGTTTCTTTTAGCTCCATGTGCAATGTGAAGTCGACGACGACCATTTTTTGGATGCGTCTTCATGGCCGATAATTTGCTACAAGGGCTTCAGGCGGCCGCAAATGCGACATCACAGGCAGGGGTGAGTTTCTTGCTAACTATTTTTCTTTTGAACGGTTCGGTTGGCGTTCGAACATCCTATAGCAATGCAATCCTACATAGATTATACATTGTCATTAACATTTTTATTCTTATTAATTTTTTTTGGCCAATAATGATAGGCCCTGCAATATTTTGAACAGCTAAAGAATTCCCCAGACGGCTGGAAGCTATGTGGTGATGCCCTAATTCGAAATCTTTACAGGTAGTTGAAATTTCATATTGAAGTTAATTGTTTTACTGTGGTATTAAGTCCTTAACGTTTTGGACTTCATTGAGCATTATTTCAGAACTTGATTAAAAAGATGCATTGTTTCATATAATTTACATTGATTTTATGCTGCCATTTAGCCTGCGTAGCAAGCGTTTCTGTGCGGTTTAGGAGAAAAGAACGAGGAACGAGAGTCAAAGACCGCGAGAAAAGTGGCGCAAGTAAAAGAGCGGGGAGGGGGTGGGGAAGAAAGGAAGGAAACGCTTGCAGACAAACCCCGGGATTTTGAAAACCGCCCACTTGGTCTGTCATGCCCGAGTTCGCGCACCGACATTTGATGCTGTCATCAACTGTCATAATTGACCAATAAAATGTTTGGCCTTCCGTGGAGCGGAAATGAACTTTAGAGGATGCGTTTGTGAAACCAAAATAAATTTTTTTGTGTGTTTTGGAGCGCGTGGACGGCGGTAATAGTGAAATCTCAATGAATCCGTACGATCAATGCAGGCTTTGTACATTTGTCTTCTTAATCCGTCTAAAAGGAAGGACCGCCAGGGTGAATGAAGTTTTAAAGTTTCAGCTCTTAACCTCCAGAATGTTGGATTTGAAGTGGTAAAATGTGACAAGCATTCAAGTCTAGATCAGCTAGACAGAACGGCTTACTGTTCTCGCCATGGCGCAGACAACTAGAGTGCTCTTGTAAAAGCATCCTAGAACAAAGCAGAGAACCAAGCAGAAATTTTGACTGAGTCACAATGCAGGTCTTCCTAGTTGATGTAGCTTCAGTTTAAGGTGCAATACATTCTTCAAAATTTGTATCTGTAAATCACTATCAGAGAGAATTTGACATCCCGCAAAAAAAAAAACACTAACGAGCTGGGCCCAGCATAAAAAATCATTGCAGGAAACCATCGCATTCCCTGACAAAAGAAAATCGCTTTTAGTTATTCAGATCCAGGAGACAAATAAAACGACCTGAAACCCTTATAAAGTCGCAAGAAGAGCTTTGTGTTTCAAAGGAAGTTAAATAAAATGCTCTTGCATTGGAGGGAAAATCTTGCCGACCAGAATAAACAATAACCACAGACAATTAATATGCGTGTCACGTACCAAACATGACCTCTCAGTATGAAACAAACCTTTGATCGACACATTGTTCGACTAGCCGAGCCAATCAGGCGCTGCGTTCACTGGCGAACGCAGGTTTTCAAAATCGAGGGGTTTGTCTGCAAGCGTTTCCTTCCTTCCCCTCCCCCTCCCCCCTCTTTCACTTTTTGGCTCTCGTTTCATTTCTCGTGCGGTCAAAACCGAAAGTCCTCTTCCTCGGTATTTCTTTGCTCCGAAACCAAACGGAAACGCTTGCTACGCAGGCTAGCTGCAATTCTGTGATACCATTCTGGTGTCAAATGTCTTCATGTTGACAGATTCACGGTGCTGTGGACAGTATCGCGCTCTTTCAATATTATGCTTATACAATTCGAGAAAAGATTGTAAAAGATAAACAAGGGTGGATTGGCGGCATCAAGGCATTTCTCCAGGCTCTACCCTTTCTCCTCCCCAGACTACCTCTTCGCCTGCTTTGCTTAACTATAGCGAAGACCCCACTATGACCAACAAATTTTTTGGTACCATGGCAGTTTGTTATAGTGGGGTTCCATCAAAATCCTGCAAACAAAATCGGGCTTGCAGGAAATGAACAATTAAAGCAAGCGGGATTTCAATTTGACTTGCTGAATGCTCCCAATCTTCTTGTGGCTCCAACACCAAAAACAACAGCAATCACCTGCTTGTCTTGCCAGCTACACAGGCTAATCAGCTATGGAGCTAGAATGTCATAAAGTGTGTTGCAGTTATTGAAAAAGTTAATTATTTGAAAAACTGTGTGTGTTTTTACCTGTGTATATACCCAGTTATACCCAGTTGATACAGTTTAGACTCTGGCCAGTACACTCTTCTTAAGTAGACAGCTCTTCTTTCAGCTTATATCAGTTTTTTTTTTCACATACCTGCCATTACGCGTCAAAACACCACTTGAATTTTATGCTTGTGCTTGAATTACAGCATTGTCAGAGCAACTGTATCAAACAGTTATTTTGGTATCCCGATATTTATTCATCACAGAAATGCAACCATTGATAATTGACGATCATGAAAAATGACGTGAGAGTGTCAATCACCTGTGTATATCCTTTTCCTGATTATTGTTCTTGCTAGGAATACCACAAAATAATTTAAGAATAAAACTTCACGCAACTAACAATACTTCAGTCTATCTGTCTAAATTTAATCCCAATTAGCACATGTAATTTAAACCCTTTAAAATTGATTCCAACACTTAAAATAATTGTAACATACCAGTTCGTATTGTTTCTGTATTGCTTCTGGAAAGTGTGAAAATTGTCAATCACTATAAAGTTCATACCGCTTTATGGGTACCCCACTTTTCACATTTGACATTTATCAATGGATGCCAAACTGTAATGTTGTAGCTGAGTAAGCACCCATAAGCTGCCAATGATATAACCCTTTCACCTCTAGTGGCTGCAGACGAGAACCATTCTTTTAAGTGATCAGCTTAAGTTATGGACACATTTCTCTCATCTTAAGGGTGCCACTCACATGCGCATGTATTCTAGTACATGTACATACTGTATTTATTCGACTATAAGCCGAGCGATTTTTACACAAACTAAAACTGAAGTGAATTAAAATTTGGGCTCTAGAGGGGGTCTCGGCTTATAGCCGAAAGTTTTTGAAAAAAATTTTTTCCCGGCGCATGGAAACTCTACTAAATCGAGATGTATTTACGTATAAGCCGAGCTAAAGTAAAGAAACACAATATGCAATCGTTGGTTATTAACTTTTAAGAATGTGGTGGCTCCTAAAGGAGGCGTTTGATAAATTTAATGTGTTTTCACAGAAAAGATAAAGATTCTTGATAGGGAATAACCGTGACGCTGACGGGATGTGATTACAAATCGATGGAACTTGACTGTTTGCTGCTCCAAATCTTCTGGGAGACGCTGAGCGAGTGTTGTTTTGGTGCGAAGGCTGACGGAATGGCGGCGCTTCCATTTCTGGTACCAGCCGAGGGACGCTTTAAACTCAGGATCCTCGCTGAATTCCTTTGCCTTTAGACGTAGCATCAATCCGCTAACGGCTATTCCTATGTAAAACGAAGTGAGAAGGTTACCAAACGATCCAGGCGAACGATCGAAAGGTTAAAAATTTGACACGTCTTGAATTTGTTTTGACATTTGTGAAAACTGGCCAATGAGAATCTTTCATACACAATGTTGTCACATGATACTACGATAGTTTTGAGAGTCACGCATTCAACTCATATTCACTCTGCAATCAGCTGATTGATTTATTTCGTGGTCTTGTTTCTGTTGTTTTAAAATACAAAATCAATGCTCGACAAAAAACTTACCTTGGCTGCTCTGTTCTGTAAACCATTCCAGTCTTCTTTGATCGAGCTCCGGATACTTCGGCGTGAAGCATCCCATCGTCTTCCGTTTCGCTGACAATTTAATCTCGCCGTTAAAAAGGTTCGCTTGATCTTTCCTCCAGCTACGGACCATGGACTCACTCATGCCATATTCTCTGGCGATTTCAGAGTTATTTTCAACAGCTTCTGCTTCGGCGACTATTTTAAGTTTAAGCGCGAGGTTGTATGACGTGCGACGAGCCTTGGGCATGATGACAACTTGACTTGAAATAAACGATTCCGAGCACGAGATTGTTTGATAGACGCCACGGATGTCTAGGTACTGGTGATGCCGCTTAACAACACAGTTAGTTTTAAATTTAATTTTTTGGATCACATTAATTCATCTGAGTTATGATTCATTGCTTCTCAATTGAATAGTTAGTTACGGGTAATATTTATTTATTCGCGTGTGTTTTCTAAGACGGAAGCTTTTTGCATAACAAATCACCATTGCATCTCTTGTATACGCGGGTGTGTGTTATCGTCTAAGCCTCATTTATGACAATCAATGTGATTTTTTTCCGAAAATGTTAGGTTTTCCCGTAGTTAACAATTCAGTCTTGTAATAATGAATGGTTCTCGGCTTATAGCCGGGTGTTTTCGATTTATTTTTGGTTCTCGTTATGCCGAGTCTACACGTTCAAAGTTTGGGGTCTGGGCTTATAGTCGAATAAATATGGTAGCTCCAGTATCACATCAACTGTATTGTGTATGGGTGTGATATAAGAAAATTTCATCTGCCTTTAGCCTCCCAGGCAGACGTTCTTATTGGTTTCTTTTTTTTTGTTGTTTTAGTGATGAAAGTGTCAAGTTCTTTTGCTTTCAAGTATTAGAGCATCACATAAAAACAAGGTAAAATGAAACACTGATAATTTCTAATTATAATGATTAATAATAAATTTACATAATTATTATAATGTGGCATCCATTTTAAAATTAATCTTCCTTCCATGGAAAAATCAAAAAGGTTTTATTCTTTTGGTTGATCCGTCATTTTAAAGTTTTGTCCACCAAATTATCCTGAATAACTCTTATTAAAAGATGTTACTTGGTATGATATTTTGTAGGCTATTATGATGAAAAACACTCAACTGGAGACGATTGGGTTTAATTGTTTTCTTACCAGGAATAACTTACAAACATGTGATCACTAGCTGTATTCAGTATGCACATGCTTCAGTCTCCTGTACTTTCAAGACATCTTGGATGATCTTGTCTAAGTGTGTGATCCTGCCCCAAAAATGGCTATGTTTTTTATTTTTTATTCTGTGCACAGACATGTGTCATCAAATCTTGTAGATCAACAAGCACTCAGAGAGATTCTTTTGACCTGGCTACGAAATCAGGTACACTAGGCTAATGAACATTTTCTTTTTTTTTGCCACTCACCCTAGATTGCAATGTCTGTCTTTAGGTGAAAAAGGATGTCTTGCTAATACCTTTGACATATTATTATGGTCTAGACTCTCTCTTTGTCTTTCATCAAATTGAAACAACTTGTTTTATGTCAAAAGGTAGAGCAAAATTGTCAAACTTTGTTTTTTATAGTTGTGCATTGGTTTGCAAAGCCATGAGAGTCTTAATAGCACCTTTGTTCTTTGAATTCTTATACCTACACTGTAGCGGTAATTGTAACATTTTCACTGCGATTTTTAATTGACCCTTGTTGTAACTTTTCAGTGTTGTACCGAGTCAGATAACAAGAATTTCTTGAAGAACAAGGCAGCACAAGTCTTTAGCTTGATCTTTGTCTGTGATTATCCTGAGAAGGTTAGCTGATTTATTGTTATTTCAAGTGTAATGAGCACGAATACTGATACCCTAAATTGTAACTTGTGCCCAGATTTCATTCAGTGTGAGAGAACTTCATTTAATTTCCTGCCTCTTTCACAAGCTCAGCCAGCAAGAAATTTTTTTTGTGTGTGCACTTAAACCTATTGACAATCAGGTAACAACTGCGACTCCTGGTGAAAATAGGTCCCCAGGATGACCAGGGTCTTGCACTTTTGTCACAGTCAGCCATTAGATTATGCCCTCATGGCTGGTAAACTCACGCCTTCCAGCCATGAGCCCCCACACCAATGGAACCAGGCACCTGTCACAATGATTTATCAGAGAAAAGTTCAAGGGAAGGAAGGGTTGGGGGAAAGGCACAATCTAAAGGCTGAACAAAGCAAGAAGTCACCTGGAAAGCATTGTACTAAGCACATGGAGCTGATGTTAGCAAGGGTGACTGTGCTTGAGCTGCGACACTGACTGCTGAGCAACAACACACGATGGCGCTCCTTGTGATTAACCCTTTAAGCCCCAATATCCACTTACAAATTCTCCACACTGATCTCTATACATTTCCTTACAAAATTAGTTAAGAGAATTTGATAAAAGATCAAAGTATTTTCTCTTAAGTGATCATTTTATTAATTCCCATAACCTCATCTCTTGACAATGTATGGACATTGTTAGGAGAAAATTGCTGTTGGTCACTATTGGGGTTAACTGCATTAAATGTTGTTTAACTTCATGTTACATTTGTCTTCTCCCTGTAGTGGCCGCTGTTTTTCTCAGACCTTCTCCAGTGCTTGCAATATGGAGCATTAGCTGTGGATATGTATCTTAGGATTTTGAAGGCAATTGATGAGGAAGTGGTTGATAGAGATGTGATAAGGAGTCAACAGGTTAATTTTGTGTATTGTTTTAAAAACTGTAATGCTACAATTTCCATTGGTGAAAATATATCTCCAACAGAGAGGGGTACAATCAAACAGAAATTGATAACCTATTCAATTCTATATAATATTGTACTACCTAACATCTCATACAAGCAGCTTGCAGCCACTGAAGCTGAACCCATTTTAGTGGGTGTCTGTAAAGCGGGTTTGGACTGTACCTAAATTTTTTATTTGCCTAATATAAAAGCTTGTTAAATCTTGTCATTCAAGTTGTTTTTGTTGTGACAAAGTCCACCATGCCACACACATGAAGTTGTCGTTGCTAATATCAGTCCGGAATATCCCTAAATTTAAGTACAGGGCCAACTGGTCACGCGACACTTTTCAACCAATGAGAGGGCGCGCTTGTGTTTATCAACAATCAAATCAAAACATCGCCCCAGTGATCAAAAATTTTCAAAACAACAGACGGAGTCGGACAGAATTAGTCATCATTTCGAGGCTCTCAGGCATATTTTAAAGACTTTTCATGAGGCATACACAATTTTTTTAAGTGGACAGCGTATCGGAAGCCATATTGGAAGTGTCTCGTGAAATATTCAGCACATTTTGGGGCTTATTTCTTCTTTTATCCTTTAAACAACGCGATGTATAGGCGAGATTTTGGTCGGTTTTCAAGGCAGGTGAACAAGTGTCTATTATTTTTTCGATTCACAGATTTTACGAAGTTCGGGAAGTTTTTCCTTGATTGTCATATCGATTAAATTTTATCATGTTGAATGTGGGGATGGTAGACAAACTAGAATTTTGGTAGACAATTTTTGAATTCCGAGGACCAAACACGTACGTTTTCGATGCCCGGGTTTCTCACAGAGCCGTGTTATTACTTTTTTTCGCATTAGTATGAGCCTTTGCCTTTTTTCTTTTCAATGCCAAAACAACTTTATTAGTCTTATGGATATTCACATCCAACATTTCGCCTCACTTTGCCGAATTTGCGGGGATGAAATTGAAGATCATAAGCGCAACGTAGATACTAACCGTTTTGTTTCTGAAATTCACTAATCTGGAAAGATTTAATGTTGTTGGATTCTCCAAATGTTCATCCACCGTTAACAAACAATCAAAGAAACAAGGCAAATCTCAATTGTAAATGATGTATTTTGCTACTCATTGAACTTGCACTGATTATCTGGGATAAAATTAAAACATTGCAGGTACTACAGCAAGCAAAGAAAGCACCAGATGCGTGAAGTCAACACGAAACAACACAAAACACAAACAAGAAAAATTAATAAATTTGAACTACTTTCTATTCTTGTTATGATGACTGATTCTTTGATTCTTGTCCTGTAGAAGTTAATAGGTAGTACCAATCCTGTTTTGTACGATCTCAACAAATTTTCACGCTCTCTCTAAGGCTATTTTTACACGGGACTAGTTTGCTTCTATCAAAAATCTTGCAAGCCATACCAGTGAAGCCACGACCTCTACGATCGGTCCGGAATCAGTTAAAACACCCCAATGATTCGTTCCTTGCAATGATTAATGCTCTTATTCTCTTACATGAAATGTTTTCTTTGAAATATTAAATGTGAAACCTAGGCGAGTACTGTAAGCTCATCTTTAATTCTGTCCGACTCCGTCTGTTGTTTTGAAAATTTTTGATCACTGGGGCCATGTTTTGATTTGTTTGTTGATAAACACAAGCGCGCCCTCTCATTGGTTGAAAAGTGTCGCGTGACCAGTTGGCCCTGTCCTTAAATTTAGGGATATTCCGGACTGAATATGAATCTAATCATGCTGTGCAAAGGGCTACGCTGTACATGTGTGAAATTGCTCCTCCTTATGAATATCAAAATCCTTTGGAGTTAAAACACTGCTTCTAGAATCTTGGTTGTCACATCTTGAAACTTGTCTAAAGACTCAAAGATTTGATTTAAGGCTGTCAACTTTTGTGGAGTTTCCGTTATTTGTCCTTGTACAAGTTTGTAAAACCATTTACTGATCAATCAGTTTAGAAGCTGAATGAAATTTTTCTTCCATGAACAGGAAGCAGAGAGGAACACGAAAATTAAAGATCACATCAGAGATACATGCGTCACAGAGCTCGTTGACTCTTGGTTTCAGATTCTGGTAGGTGGGAATCTTGTATTTTGGTTCAACAATGAGGTTGAGGTTTTGCTGACTGTTTTTTTTATTACGTTTTGTGTGCAGAAAACATATGAAAATAGTGTGTCATCAATAAGGTGCCTTTGCCTGGACATTATTGGAGCATATTGAATGGATCGATATTGGCCTAATTGCAAATGACAGGTTTATCAGGTAATGTTGATTGTAAAAGAGGCAGAGTAAAGTTAATGCAGACTGTGGACTGACTGTAGACTACGCGGAATAATATTTTTAGGGTTAGAAAACAATGGGACTTTTGGTGAAAGAATGAAAGATGGTAAAATTTGAATGTACACCCTGTAGTATAATTTATGGCCTCCCTCTCCATGAGTTCTGCGTAGGTCAAGTGGATAGAGCATCCGCCCGGTGTTTGGGAGCTCATAGGTTTGAATCCTGTCAGGGACTCAGATTTTTTCTTTGTCCCACGCTCGTGACATGCTGATTATTTCATTTTTCACAATGTTACTTTTGTTGTCACATTGTCCGCATTTGCTTTGTGAAAACAATAGTCATCAGTCTGTGTTTTACGCTGACTGATGGTAAAAATGTTTCCTTTGCTATGTGTTATTGTTTGCTTTCAATTCTCATAAAGTCAGTTTTTGCAAGTAGCCTGTCAGTGGTTGAAGTCAACTGGCAGCTAATAATATGGAAAAGCATCATTTCTCATTGCCGAAAACTGTAAAAAGAGGATTTTACTATTAGCACAACCGTTGATTTTGTGTCCTGCTTACAAATTGATCATGTTTCTTTGTAGTACCTTTCTCCGGTACATGTCAGTTGAAGTTCTTCGGGAGAGCGCTTGTGATTGCATACATGAGATTATCATGAAGGGAATGGAGCCACTGGCGAAGAAAGAACTGGTGGAATCTCTTCTGAGCGTTCTGGAGAAAAGCAGCATCCTTGAACCACAAGAGGTAAAATGATTATTCATGTGTAAGCGTAACATTTTTGTCCAAGATTGTAGCTTCAATACGCAGTTTCCTCCATATTCCCAGGGGTGAATGGGTGAATGTATTTTTTGTTTAATTTGTCATTTGAATCATCACTTTTAGGATGAAGATGCTGACTTCATGGCCAAGTTAGCAAAACTGATGAGTGCTTCAGGATCACAGCTTCTAAACAGCTACACTAAGTAAGAGATTATTGATTTGCTAGCACAATTTCAAACTGTGTTCTTAAGCAAGACAATACTTTAGAGAGACTGAGAGTTGTATTGTCAGGAAACAGAAAATGTCAGATTCAAGTTTAGAATTTCTCAAAATTGAAAATGTGCAGCTAAAAACAAGACATAACTAATGTGAAGCTACTAAGTTTGTGGTAGAATTAGTAAACAGTAAATTGCACAACAAAGTTAAGGGAAAACTTGGTCACATGGTATGAATTTAACGTTTGCTGTAAACATAACTATAAATCTTTCTATTATCCTGGACAAAAGTCCTTGAGACAGTACTGCAATATTCTTATTTTTCTGTCATTTCTCGGTTCCCTCTTAAAACAGTGCCATCCGTTTTAAAATCTTCTTGCAGTTCTCCCTCCTCCCCCCCTATACAAAGTTGAAAGTTGGTAAAAATTCAGGATAGTCGATACACATGTCCAACATGGGTGAGGGAGGGTTGGGCCTGTGTGAATTGGAAAACGTCCTTGAGAAATGCAGAAGTGTTCCAGGACTTTTGGTAGAATATCAGAAACTTTGCTCACCAATTACGGAAAGGTACTACACTCTGTAATTTATCTGCATTTTACATTTTTAAACTTTTTTTGGTATTAATGGCCTCGTTTAATAAAACACTTTAAAAAAGTCAAACTTCTGTAGAGCTGATCCCCCCAACCGAAACAATCTAGAAAGAGCTCAAAAAGAGATGCAGTTTTTTTAGTTTGTTGTTATAATTCAGCACTGAATACGAGAAAGGTCGTAACAGGTTTTTTCACGTTCCAGTTACTCTTATATGCCAAGCATGACCAATGGTTGTTTAAGTGAAAGCGTAGGCTAGAAAGATTTTCCTGGTGATTCGCTTTGCAAATGTGTAGCAAATTAGAATGCTGAGTTTACAGTAGTGCGAGGGCCGGCATAACTTATCTTAGAGAAGCCCCTAACATTCTTTTCTGTGGTGTTCCGCTTTTTAAGAACATTATCAAGGAGCAGCTTCTGTTGAATCGAATGGCTGATGCCTGTATCAACTTGTTTGCTATGACGGCTTTGATTTCCAGAGCAGTGCGATCCATAAACCAAGTGCCAGCCATGAGGTGAGTGATAGGTAGCATATTTAAGGAAAGGAAGGGAAAGGGGATTTGGGGTTTCTGCGAAGTGGTTTTGTGCCCAAATTCTCTTTACCTTCCCTTTCGAACGCCAGCCAGGCAGGCTAAACTCTCTGACTTCTGTATTTGTGAAAAAATAAAAGCCTGAAAAAATTCAGATTTGAACCAGGATTCCGGATTCGGGATTTGGGAGCCGGGACTCGAACCCTAACCTAGTGAGGCCTTTATTTAATGAGTATTGACACAGGCAATCGAGGAATATCACTGGAAATTAAGCTTAAAATGAGTGACAATGTTGTTGTCGAAGTAATTGCGGCTATTTTCTTTTTGCGGTAACTGACTTTACATCAACCCTCTCACCCTCAACCTTCCCAGCAAAAAATGTTTAAAAAAGCTCGATACCATGGTGACGGTAAGAGCTATTTTTGGTGGCCTTGGCAAAATAGATTTACCAGAGGATTTTGAATTTATTTATCAACTGTGTCTAATTTTTCAATATGTTTTCCTTACAGATACAATATGCACTAACAAGTGCAATGTGAACAATGCTCTCTTTAAAGAAGTCAGATCAGGTTAGAAGCTGCATTATTTTTTATTGGGCAGGGCGTAGCTATCTTAATATACTGTAAGTGCTCTAGTGTAGCGCAAACTTTGTTACTTGGGTGCCAGTCTTCATAGTTCATAGTGTCCTGCCAACCATTAGGCTATGTTCACA
The DNA here is from genome assembly GCA_942486035.1 of Porites lobata. Classification (NCBI taxonomy): domain Eukaryota; kingdom Metazoa; phylum Cnidaria; class Anthozoa; order Scleractinia; family Poritidae; genus Porites; species Porites lobata. The sequence continues at coordinate 1,246,467 of CALNXK010000154.1, forward strand.
CTATACTAGATAGCTTTTCCTGCCGACACAAAAAGCTATCCGGTATAATGTGAAAACCAATCCGATATATGACCCTCCAATTTCAAAACTGGCACGGCGCACCTTTCATTCCGTTACAGAGATGGCGCCGAAATCACCATTCTCAGAAGTGAACAGAAGCCCCATCTGGTAGGAGTTTCGTGACGGCGAGACATTTTTAGTCAGTGTCATCACACAACGCCCCTCCCGTCACAACACTAAACACGGCTGTGGCTCTATAGCAGACTAAACAGATATTGGGTGTAGTGTGAACATAGCCTCAGTCTCACACATTGGTGAGGGGTGTTGCGTGACGATATTAGTCTGCTACACAGCCGTTTTTAGTGTCATCACGCAACGCTCCTCCCGTCACAACACTAAACACGGCTGTGGCTGTATAGCAGACTAAACAGATATTGGGTGTAGTGTGAACATAGCCTCAGTCTCACACATTGGTGAGTGGTGTTGTGTGACGATATTAGTCTGCTACACAGCCGTTTTTAGTGTCGTCACGCAACACTCCTCCAGTCACAACACTAAACACGGCTGTGGCTGTATAGCAGAATAAACAGATATTGGGTGTAGTGTGAACATAGCCTCAGTCTCACATATTGGTGAGTGGTGTTGCGTGACGATATTAGTCTGCTACACAACCGTTTTTAGTGTCATCACGCAACACTCCTCTGATCACAACACTAAACACGGCTGTGGCTGTATAGCAGACTAAACAGATATTGGGTTTAGTGTGAACATAGCCTCAGTCTCACACATTGGTGAGGGGTGTTGTGTCATGATATTAGTCTGCTACACAGCCGTTTTTACAGTCGTCACGCAACGCTCCTCCCGTCACAACACTAAACATGGCTGTGGCTGTATAGCTGACTAAACAGATATTGGGTATAGTGTGAACATAGCCTTAGTCTCACATATTGGTGAGGGGCGTTGCGTGACGAGACAAAACGGCTACATTGCTAGATCAACACAACACTTAGTATCTTACAATAATTTAATACCTCTCAACTCAAGCGCGTTTTCCGTTTGAAAAAGAATGTGTCACGTGCTGCCTGCCATGTGCAAACCTTCCTAGCTCCCAAACAAACCTTACTCACACTTGACCAGGTCACGTGGTTTGAACCTACAAAAATCCATGTGCCGATCAAGCCAAACAAAAAAAATTGCCACTCTCATTACTAAACCTAATTGATAATTTGTTTTAGTATTCACCAAATCAGTGGATAGCAACTTTCACGCGTTCTGATTGGCTCCAGTAACTCGGAATATCCTTTGACATTCACTGTTTTTGGACGAAATTCAAAATGGCTTCCCGTTTCGCAACAGTTTCGAAAGATAAAATGTTAGCGATAAATGAAGCAGCTGCACCAACAAATACCTAGAATAAGACAAATTTGGGCTTGTCGGTGTTTACTGGCTGGTAGAAAAAAAATTTCTCACTAAATTTGCAGCAAAATCATAAAAAATGATTCCTGAAACACTGTCAATTGAAACGTAAACAACCTCTGGCTAAGTGACGTCGTTTGTTTACAAAAAGTTCCTTTTTGATTTTTTTCCAACTGATTTGGTAAATACTAAAACAACTATCCCCCTCAGGGTCGGTTCATAGCGCTGGATATATACCTCGACGCTTCGCGTGTCAGTATATATGCACCACTATTCACCTCCCCTTCGGGGGATAGTTGTATATTATTTTTGACATTTCAGAAATGACAATAAAGTCGTAAGCCCCGTCTAGCAACAGTTTAAATTATTCTGACTCTGCGGGATGTAAAAGACACACCAGGGACGTAACAAATTTCTGACATTGACCCCCTCCCGGCCCTCCCCTCCCCCTCCCCGTGATCTTGGGTGGACAATCCGTAGGAAAAGATCTTCATTCAGGGATAAACCCTCGGATTCTCCTTCAGGGTGATGAAGCAGCTGCCTACAAACATACAGGGGATATGAGTTTTTTAGGTTTACCTCGGTGTATGTAGCCTGGGAATGCAGATGTATTTCCGGTCGTCCCTTTTCTCCACCCGGAAGTAAGAAAAGCGAGGTTCTTACACCGAGGGTGAGCCAGTTTTTTTTAGGAGTTTTGGTTTGTTTCATTTTCAGGTTCAAAAAGGAATTGAGACGATCACTTTAAAGTAAATTGCCACAGATGTTTTCCATAATGGAGGGTGCGTAGCACCGCACTCACTGAACGTCTAAAAATAATTTATTTTCATGTTTTAAATTATTTCACATGAAACTGTATATGTAATGTCTGTTAGTACAGGATGTATATTAATGTGTATAGACAGGGGCCAACGGGCTTCTGGGATAGTACATTCTGTTGACAGCTTTTCCTTTGTATTTCTGTTCGTGAATAATGTGATACAAGGAAACTTTAACGTTTATACCATTGTTCTGAGTCTAAATTTAACTTCTTTTCCTAGTAGGTGAAAAGAAGTCTCAAGGCTGTAAGAGCAACCACTTATGGAATAAAATACGTCAGGCATTCACAGTTTTAACAAGTGATGTGCAAATAATTGTTTTTCTTCGGCCAGGGTCATGCGAAGTAGATGCGTTGAATGTGAGCTCGACGTTGTAGTGAAGCGTGGGCGTTTTTAGTTGCTTTATTTCATACTACTTTTCTGGTCCCAGGATTATTGATTTCTTTTTTATTGGGCTGCCTGTGGCAAACCCACAGGGCGACGCTCAATCAAGGAATGAGAAGCAACATTCTTCCATGGTCTTCCATCTTAAGTCGAAAAAAGACAAAATGGCGGGCTGATCTCCCAGTAGGCATTGCGTGTCCCTTTCCCCCTGCAGTTGAGCCGATTTTTAAGGGAAGGGGATGGGGCATTTCATATAAAAGGCTTTCAAAGTCCTATGCTTACGCCAAAAAGGAAGGAAAAACCCATCGAAACTTTTTGCCTAAAGTCGCCCTACCTCATAGACAAATTTAACTTGTTAATGGGATTAGAAAACAACAGCAGTAAAAGCTAGTAGTACGTTATTTGTTTTAACTCAACTATGCAGATAGATCTTTAAAAGAGATCGCACTCGTATCCTTGATAACAAACGAATTCAGTAAATTTAACGCACAGAATTTTTGCAGCCCAATACACGCGTAGTAAACGCGTCTTGTCTCAGTAAAATCACTAAATTTGTCGTAAGGCTCTGATTACCCTGGGTTCTAGAGGTTGTGCGGCGGGCGGCATGCTTCGGTGTCGGCCGCTGGCCGAGAGATCTTCGGCCGACCGAAGGCCGAAGCCACGAGCAGCAATACCTTGCGGGTCACTTAGAACCGGTAACCGGACATGAAAAGTCTCTGGCACTTAGGGTAGCCTCTGACTCCCTTTGGAAATTCTTTTCTCCAAGCAAACCTCTTCCTATGTTGAAATTTGTAGCTTCTGTTTTCATCGCTGCGGCTGCTCAAGCGAGAAAATTAAAAACCTGCAAAGTATTCGAGAATCTTCACCCTGAACCGTGGTGCAGCTACTTCCATTGGGGTCCAAAAAATTAAAATCATTAAAATTTTTCATCTGTTCGGATTTCCTAGCTGACAGTCTAGTGATCCGAAAATTATAGGGATCAAAACTTACCTTTTCGAAAATTTCAGCCAGAAAAAAGGCTCCCGAAAATTCCAGGTGACCTTTCTAGGGTAAAAACCGGTTAAAAATGGGCAATTTTACCATTTTGTAGATGTTCGGAAATCCTAGGAGAGGCAGGCAAGCAAGGAATTTTACAACAAATGTTCCGAACAAATTCTAGATCTCAAATCGTCTTTCAAACAGATATTTTCCGAAAATTGACGTTGGGTACCCCTACGTTGTAGGGAGCTGGCCGTTATTGCCAAATCAAAGAGGAGTTGATGAGATCGCCAGGCGAACAAAACTGCATCCGAGACGGGAGGGGCGGCCTCAAAGTCTTCCTATTCTTGCTCCCTTTTAACACTAAACGAGAAAAAAAAAATATGGTCCATTTGGGCAACGGCATCGTTTGATCCCAGGAATTGCGGGACCCGCTGGACCAACCAAACATTACTTTTTCAAAGCATGTTACGCCACGTAAAAAGGTTAAAACCCTTCCTCACCGTTGAAATATTTCCTTTTCATCAGTTCTTTTAGGTTTAAATGTCGATTGTGGTCAAACAGAAGAATTAACTTGCTCCCCCACCCCCAACCTGGGGAAGAAACAAAATAAATTATAATATACAAACGTTTGACTGAATTAAACTCCCGCTATTACGGACTCTCGCTAATGAGGACACTAACTCGAGGTCCCTACAGTGTCCGCTATAAAGGGAGGTGACTGTACTTCCAAAAAACTCCCACACACACTCATACAGTGTGAGCCACGTCAGAGGGTCAATCACAAGGCATATCAGTATTCAGCAGTTTTCGGAGAAAAACGGGAAGTATCAGACCAACTTCCTCTGCGGAAGGTTCCGTCAGTCTACGCAAGCCCGGGGGGCGACAAAGTGGTTTTGTTTTTAGTTTTCACTTTTCCATTTTTTTTTTTAACTTTTTTATTTTCACTTCGACATTTTGGAAAAATGGAAAAGTGAAAAATAAAAACGAAATCACCATGTGGCCCCCCTGGGCTTCCGTAGTCTACATCACCTATTTAAAGATCTTTTTTACAGCTTTTTGTTATTTTGTTCAGAGATACTGTTGATAACTGCATATTAGATTTCACGCCTCGTATGCTGTATAAATTTTCATGGTTGTCTGCATTTTGGGAGCTATTTCTGGAGGCACTTACGTCACTTTTGTTGACGTTACACGCAGCTTGATCAAAGTGAAACCATAGTTAGTAGAGGAGACTGGTTAGGAAACCCGGCAAACATCAAAGTTGAAATAATAGTGCTGTAGGTGATGTTGGAAGTTCCCTGACCGTGCACAATCCTTTGGTTTTTGTTCACAGATTGTGACTGAATAAATTAATACAATGTTTCTATTGGTCAGTAAGTTTAAAATGATAGGAATGCTATTGAGCGTTGTGCATGGTCAGGCCCAAAATAGCTAACAAAAACCTATAACAAAAGGTTTCCCAACCATTCGACGTTAATGAACTATGGTGAAACTGAAAGCTAAATGAAGGGAAAAATCCCTCATACAAGATTCATCTTTCACTTGGTAAAAGTTTTGATTGATGCTCAGGTTAGTTTTGTGCAAGTCAGTTGTTTCATTTGTGAAGGAAAATTCACTTGACTTTTTTACATAAACTTGTCTTACAAAGTATCATTTCTTCGTAGACCCTTTTGTCGTCACGAATCAAGGACCCACTGCTGTACTCTTGCGAACTATCACGATTTGGGAATTTACAGCTGAGGTATGCATTTAATACGTTAGCTTCAATTACACCTCGATTGATTAAGAAATGCCTTTGGCTTTAATCGCTGGGATCTTTTCTGACGAGCTTTAGATCAGTCGAATTCGTCGCGATCGTTTACATTTCGAGATGGCAAGACACAATTTTCATCAGCTATCGCACTCTGATCGAAGAAAAATCAAATCGCTATGGGAGAGTACACTTCGGCGTCGTGGTTGTGGATTAGTTGTGAATGCGGAGGAATAATAAGAAATGATATTTTTCCGGATACCCTTCCGTACAAATACCCTTACTTTTCTTCTTTTCTGTAACAGACGAAATCTTAACTTTTTCACCGGAAGTCTGCTACAGTCTCAGTCAAAATTGTTGGGACACTTTGCCATTTGCACAGGGCCTTTGCATTAGATAAAAAAGAATCTCATACCTCTTTGATTGCTGTAATCTGTTAATTCTCCGCGTGTTAGTTATTCGTGTGTGATCATTTGAGTCGGTTAACCGCTAAACAGTTCCCTTCGATCATCCCTTTCGCTTAGTTACGGTCTAAAAGTTTCGTCGTCGGTTATTTAATATTTCTTATTACAAATGATTTGTTTAGAAGGATTCCTTACGCTTTGAATGGCAGTTTTAATCCTTACGTAACAACAAACAAGGAACTGCACATACGGTCAATGGAAATCCAGCGTTGTCAAATGATGTGGTTCTTAAAATCTAGGTTCTTGTACGCGGGTTTTTACTGTATCGATAATGATAAAACAGAACCATCAATGAGTTCCCACCCTGGGGTGAGAAAAACTCTGAGCTGTTTGCTTACTGATGAGCACGGAAAGCGAGAATTTGTCTAAAGGAGTAAGGGATTGGAAGGAAGGAGGGGAGGAAGGGGTGGGTAATTTGATACCACGTTATTAGTGGAGGATTAAAAACGGCAAACTGCCTCAATCTCTTGTAATGAAGTCATATCACCTTGATAAAATTTTAGCGGATATATAAAGTTGGGAGGAGTTTGAGGAAAAGCTATCTTTCGCAATATTACGAGTTAAATTTGTCACCAGTCCGGTTGTCAAACAAGTCCCAGGGGTAGGAAATATGAGAGCACATCTGCGACTTCAATTGAAATTCCATTTTACTTCAAATCACACACAAAGTGACTGAGCCTCGTTAGAAGGTCACTCATCCGGCACGAATCATATCCGGCAGTGTTCAGAGAAAAACGAAAGAAAAGAAAGTCTCAAACCAACTTCCTCAGTGGAAGATGCCATCAGTCTACAGCATCTGTCATAAGATCTTTTTGTGACGTTTTTGTTATTTTGTTCAGAGAAATATTAATAACTGAATATTAGATTTAATGTGTTCTCTCGTATGCTTCATTAGTTTTCAAATTTTCCTGGATGGCTGCATTTTGGGAGCTATTTCTTGAAGCACTTACGTCACTTTTGTTGACGTAATTCAGTTGATCAAAGTGAAACAGAAACCTTAAATATAAAAGAAGGGAAAATCCCATAGGTTTAACATTTTCTTGGTAGAGGTGTTGATTGTTGCTTCATGGACGTTTTGGACAAGTGCCTGTTATTTGTGAAGGAAAATGCAACTGACTTTTATACTTAACGGCTTGTCTTGCAAAATATGATTTGCTCGTAGATCCTTTGGTGGTGACAAGTCAAGCGAAGTATCAAGACTTTCTGGGAATTTGTAACTGAGGTACGCATTGCATAGGCTGAAGTTGCACTTAAACTCCAAGGTTCCTTTACCTTAGAAATGCATTATATATTATATGGTTGTAAACCTGCCACCTCTCACGCATTGTGCGTGAGTCTCATGCCTGCGGACTAAAGACATCAATCTCGCGCATCAAGGACAATTCAGCTGACAATTTCTCAAGTCTGACTCGTAAATTACTCGTGCATACATGGTTATCATCCCACTCTGTATACAGTTGAACCTCCATTAAGCGGCGAGTAATCAAAGTCCCGAAATAATTGAAGAAAAGAATGGGAACTTAAACCTCTACTGAGCGGCCACCTCTAATAAACCCTGTATACAGACGTTGTTTTATTTTTCTTTTCGTTCTTTTCGAAAACATCGGCCAGCGCGGAGCGCGAGAAAGAAAAATAGAAGAACGTCCGTCTGTTTTCTTCTTCCCCCACCACTACCCCCTTGCGCTAGCGGTCAATAAATCCCCCAAGGTTTACATTTTTAATAGCTTGTGTATAGTAACCCCCCTCCCCTCAGTAAAAGTCGGAGATCGGGCCCCTTCACCGAGTTTTTACTGAGGGTGGGGGGTGGGGGTGGGCCGTCTGTGCACAGGCCATAGTTATTATCACGCGCGCTGGACGGACTTTAAAGAGACAATGAGGGGTGTGTGGACAGGCTAGAAATAGTTGTAGAAAAAAAATGGGAAATTAAACCTCTATTGAGCGGCCACCTCTATTAAGCGATCGCGGTCACCTTTCTGCCGTTCCAACAACAGTTTTTCCATTGTTGTCAACTCTATTAAGCTTCCATCAAGGACTTGACGCACTAAGTTTGGCTTTATTTTAAGAATATGATGAAGACAGTCCGAGATAGAAGGTGACGACCGATTGTGGACCAGTTAAAATAAGGTGATGTTTCTAGACCAAAGAATGTGATAATTTACGACATTGCGGCCACTTGCTACTCGTACTTGCTGGCCGAGGAAAGGAGAGCTTGCAACGATCTCTCATAAATTTTCATTTATAGCTATTTGTACTTCGCCCAGTCGAAGGTAAATACTATTGGCTAAAAAAGGACCTTTCGGAAATCAAAGTTGATTCATAACAGGCCGTGGTCTTTGGTCGTGACAAATCTAGCGAAGTATCAAGACTACTTGAGAATTTATAACTAAGGTAGGCATTACATTAGCTGAAGCTACACTAGAACTCCAAGGTTCCTTTGCCTTTAAAATGCATTATAGCGGAGCTTCACGCGCGCGAGCGCAGCCCCATACCTAAGAAAATGTGGTAATCTACCTATCCTAAAAATTTTGGTAATCACGTGACCGTACGCCCTTCCGTCCGCACCACAGGCATACCAATGTAAAATACCTTATTATCACTTTTTTTTTGCGCGACTTTAATTTCGCGAATTTGGAATAGAAATATTTTGCGGAGCTTAAATTTCGCGATTTTGACGAATCGCCGTTTTTCAAGGTAATTAAATTTCGCGAATCAAGTACACTGGTGCTCGTTTTTTAAACTTCCATTTCTGCATTTTATTTAACCATAACGGAATAGAGACGCAACAAGCAACTGGCTGAAATGTTCAACAAAGCCAGTAGGATAGCATCCTTGCTCCATCCTCTTGCAATGTGCCGCCGCTTTCCCACACTGCCTGTCACGTGGTTGTTAAGGCTCAGCAGTCAGGTGGCATGTAAGGGCTTCATCCATCTGCACTTTATGAAGGATTTTGAAGAGTGTACTGAACAAGTTTTAGAACAGGAACTAATCCAGCAAGATGAGTCACATGATGAAGAATAATGCACCAGTCATTTGAAACCCCCGGCATCCCCCATTGTGGGATACCCAGAGCATTTACTTTTACTGTCAGTGAAATGAAGTGAAAGCCCCGCCTTACGGGGAAAAAATTCGTGGGGATCTCCCCCACCCTCTTAACGTTCATTAAATAGATTTAATTTTTTTTTAATAACTGGAGCTTTCACAGGATTTTTTTTCATACCAGCCAAGTCAAGGTTTAGACTTATTTTTTTCCGTTCCTCTTTGTTTTCTTGCAGTCTAATGAAAAATAGAATAAAAAGACCACTTTTATTAATACTGCACCCAGAGCAGATCACTGTTTTGGCATGAAGATTATGACATGTTGTAGCACCCCTGACAATGTATGATAAACACTTTTCTGTAGGTGAATACTAACCAGGGCAAAACCATTTTCCTGGTAGAACTGTGTCCTCTGCCATCCCCACGTACAAGTAATGGAACCACTTGAACATGCATCCTTCGACACCGTCGCACCACACCATTGACTTATAATTCGGCTTGCCACATGGGCAGTATGGTTCTTCTAAAAGAGGTCGCGAACCACGAGTGAAATCCCCGCCAAACCCCTGCTCAGCCCCCGCATTGTATATTGAAGCCGTGAAAAAAAGGCGTATTCTCCGACTGCCGGGGAACCTAAATTGAGTGAAAACGAGGTGAAAACCCGCGGTTTGCCCCGGGTATCCCCCATTGGGGGAAGTGGGTTTTTCAAATGGCTGGTGCATAAGGGCATGCGTTGAACTAAAATTTGAGCCCTCCTATACTCGTATGTATACTCCTAGCAGACGGAAAACTTAAATAAAGGTTTTTATAGAGGTCACAAAATTTCGCGTCTTTAATCTTCCCGGACCTTTTTTTTTTCGTGGGACTTAAATTTCGGGAAATGTTTTAAATCGCGAAAATTAAGTCTCCCGAAAATAAGTGATAATAAGGTAACTCAATCGACTGGTATCAGAACCCAAATGCAACTCGAGGTTATTTTGGCGGGAAATCACATAGCCACCCGCGTCTTGTGAAGCAGAGACAACTAAAGAGTCAATTGTCTCTGTATCCGTGTTGGCTAAAGTAAGCTTAGAGTTAACTGTCATGTCCACGAATTTGGAATATAGAGAAAGAGAAAAAGAGAAAGTAGGCGATGCGCCAACGAAGCTCAACGAGGAAAAAAGGAGACACAGAGCTAGAGCGAGAGAAAAAAAACAAAGGAGACATTTTTTTTGTCGGAAGAAGGCAACATGAAAATTTTGTAGCGGTGGTGAGAAAATGAGAAATGCTAGCGGCCATCATGGTGAAAATGAGCGGCACTGAAAAAAAAAAACAGTCAGCAAGAACACTTACGACATTTTCTCCGTAAAACGTGTAACTAGGAAGTTTCACGCTGTAGTCGTGCCAAAAAAGGCAAAGAAATGTACAAAAAAGTGCTGCACGTGCAAAGTTGCTTTTTTGCTAAGGGGCTGTTTACACGGAGGGAGGAAGATTCTAGTGCCAGAAAAATCCTAGAAGGCGTAGCAACTTTACGTTGGGTTTACATGCAGAGATTCCGGTCCATGTGGTGCCCGAATATAGAATGCCTCGAGAAGGAATTAAAAATGGAGGGCGGCAAAAACAAATATGCAGTTTGGGCCCTTCTGCTTTCTTTACTGGCATTAATAACTAGCTTTCAGCAGAATTAGTACAGCTAATAGCTTGATTTGTAGCGATATTTGGCATAAATACCACGAGTGATATTTCGAAATTGTTATACGTGATTTCACGAGCCGTTAGGCGAGTGAAATTTGAGACAATTTTGAAATATCACAAGTGGTAAATATGCCAAATATCACGTACAAATCATGCTATTATTTGTTTATTGACTATTTTCCAATTGCCCATAATACACTCTGTTTGCCTCCCAAATTTTGCATAACTTATTGTCTTAAAATGCTCTTGGGAAAATGCAATACTCCCAGGAGCATTTAAAAACAATGGTTTATGCAGAATTTGGGGGGCACACAGAGTGTATTATGGGCAATTGGAAAATAGAGAATACTACTAGGTATTTCAAATTAGGCTGAAATACCACTGCTCTAAGCCAATCAAATTGCAGAAATTTCTCATGTAGTAGTATAATCAAAATAATCCGCACATGGTAACGATAAATGATACTGTCAGCTTTTATTGCCGTGATTAGCTGCGGAACGACCCGCCGCTATTTTTGTCTAGTTTGTTCCTAGTAGTATAGGATCTTCCTAGGAAAGGCAGCGTACATGGTACTAGGATCTTTTTATCTTTCAGCTGGGAAGATCCTAGCTCTAGGGGCAAGTACAACCCTTTGCATATAAACCGAATACAGAAAACATAATAAGGCGCGCTAGGATAATCCGTCTTCTAGGATCTTTCTGGTACTAGGATCTTCCCCCCTCCATCTAAACAGCCACTTTGGACCTATTGTTGTTTTTTCATCATTGAATCATTGAATCGTAGTCAACAGTTACCGACACTGTACAAAACGACTTATTGACGGACTCAAGCAATAATGACTGGACAACCGACAATCTGACTAACAAATCAACTACTGTTTAACTGTGAAAATAGACGGGTGATGGGATCGAAACGCACCTGTCCAATGACATTACGAGTCGTCATAGCCAATAACATCACGGCTTAACTGACCGACTCCCCCCTTATCTGAAGTTCTGGATCCGCCACTGCCAACAACGTTAACCCGGACGATCATTCTCAACCTACTCATACAGCTATACTTTTTGCACCGAGTTAGACCAGGGTGCAAAGAAAGTCAGTTTCACAGTCTGCCATTCGGGCAAGCTGTCGCTAGCATGTACTAGCCCACAAGTCATTTCAACTAGCCCCCAAACCCCTTTTGATTAGCAGGATTGATTACCATCCTTCTGTAATTTGAATTTCCCCAAGAAATTCACTTGCCCGTCGGACAATAGCCCGAAAGCAAAATCCACTAGCCCCGGGTCTATCGGACACGACTTTCTTTGCACGTTGTAGACTTAAGCTTGAACCAAGAAGGGCCAGGCGGAGCTTCCCCTTTTTGTATCAACCATTATAAATTTCTGAAAATCCACAGGCTTAAAATAACTGTAGCTTTCTCAGTCTTTTGGTGGTAAAGAAATAGATTTTCTTTTCATTTGCTGTACACTTGTATTCCGCTACTAAGAAATGTTAACCCTTAGAAAGAAGTTCACTTTCCGAAATTTAAGTGTTCTGAATGTTCCCGCTCGCCCGGTTTGTAGTTTGTTGCCAACAGCTTTAGTATTTTCAGTAGAAGGTAGATGAATGTTCAATGAGTAGATAGATAATTTATGTACACCGTGTTTAAACAATGGTAAATCTGCTTTTTTTTTCTTTAGAATTTTTTATCATTATCACCTAAAAACATATTATTCTCCCTTATTAGATAGGACCCCAGTCCATCAAGTCATATTACATAACGATAGAAAACACTTAGAAGGATCACTGTTTGAGGCAAACCAAATGCGACTGTGTTAGACAAACATAGGCACGTTTAACATGCGTACCAAGAATAATGAATCTACCTTTTTCATCCTAAATGTTATTATAGACGGGTTTTTGTGCGAAATTGGGTATTGCTGTACAGTACTTGGCCCTTGGTGCGGACGAAAAAGACGTAAATGAGTATTTCTTGTCTTAGAAGGGGAGTAGTGAGCTGAAATTTGTCCTGTTAGTTGCCGTAACATTTTAGTACATGTAACTTGTGACAAACCAACAGCTTCTGAGCCTCGCCAAAAATCCTGGATCATAGAAAATAATCTCGGCGTTTGAAGGCCCCTGGTCCGGCCAAAGGTTCCTTTCTGGAATAGCATTTACAGACCAAATTGGTCAAGATAAAAAGGAACTTTGGTCAAGCAAATTAAAACGACTATTAGATCTCGCAGGTCTTGGCGACATATGGTCAGCGAAAACCAACACTCCCGCAATCATGAATTATATACGACAGAGACTTTTAGACATAGAACAGCAAACATGGATTAGCGAAATACACAATGATGAACGAAAGGACCCGCATCAAAAAAACAAACTAAGAACTTTTAGGAAATTTAAACTTACCCATGACTACGAAAATTACCTCACAAATGTAAGAAACATCAATCATAGAGTAGCAATCAAAAAGCTAAGATTAAGCAACCACAAACTAGCAATTGAAACTGGACGATACGTTAAACCCTATCAACCACCAGACCAAAGAATCTGTCCATTATGTAAAATTGGAATAGAAGACGAGGAGCATTTTTTGATGAATTGCATAGCCCATAGGGATCCTAGGAGAGAGCTGTTCAATACGCTAAAAAAGGAAACTAATCTTATTCTTGACTCTATGACTCCAAGCTCTGCCTTTGCAACGTTGATAAGTATGAAGCAAGGAGAGAAAACGCAAAAAATTGTGGCTAAATTCCGCGAAAGAGATAGACGCGTTAAATATAACCTTGTTTAATAGTTGTATAAATTTTACAAATGTACACCTCTGTAATTATTGCACGAAAATCTTTGTTATCGTTGTAAACACATGTGTCTGTAGGCGCTCTGTTGATAATAAAGCACTTATCCTATCCTATCCTATCCTTGGTCCGGGCCTTTTGTAAGCCGTTATGCAAACTGTACGCAAAAAGAATGTTCCAAGCGGAAAGTGATCTAAATTCCTGTATATTTTTTTCTATAGGCTTCATTTTAACTTCGAAACCAAAATGAGATTTCTGTGTAAAGATCAAAAGTTGATCTTATGAAGACTGGGGTTATTTTTTTTCGTTTCTGTGTGGATGTGTGTCGTGCAGTTAGGATGCGATGGCAGCGAAATCGCCATGACTATTTTAAATGAATTCAATCCAGTTTAGAGAGAAAGAAAAATTAATTTGTCGTCGCTTGTTTACGGCCTCAAAAAAACTTCCCATCAGGAAATTTTATGCCTTAGCCGTGCAGCAACGGCAAGGAAATCCGACCAAAAAGCGTGCGCCATCATGCACGTGCAGTCCTTCAGAGTAATATTTTGCTTGTTAAAAACCATTGCTTTAATTTTTTGACTTTGCTAAAACTCCCTAATGAAACCAATCAGACGAATATAAGCTTCCTTTTTATGGCCTTCTATATCACTACTTAAGTATTGAACACTGCACATGTCGTTATTATTATTTATTATTTACTCCGCCACTCATTGAAAGTGCTTTTATACTTAAAATTATGTGACTCAAAGTTGAAAGATCCTTCAATTCATGAATATTAATTTACTAAGAACTAAACGAAACGAAAACTGAACTTTCTGAGGCTCTCCCTTTTCAATCACTACTTGGCGGGTTTACTTATCGTCCGGTGGCCGGACCAAGGACCTAGTACGCAAAACTTACTTTGGAATATTATCTACAAATTTGATTTTAAAATTCAACCTGCCGACCGACTTTTTTTTGCAAGTCGAAAGAACATTTCTTGCACGCCATGTACACCAATAATTAGCTTTCTCAGTGCACTTCATTCGCTTATGCGTGAATTTTAAATACACCCAAGTAATTTAAGGCGCCATGAAAAAGACACAAATAACAGAACAAACTTCACCTACGTTGGCGTTAACTTGATTTTCCAGCGCGTCACTGGCATCAGGAAAACCTCAAAGCGAGGTTAAGAAGGTAAACAAATCAGTAAACACTGGGAAAGTTTCGTTTGTATTGTAACTTTATTTTTCTTTTCCGAAAATTATATCACAAAGTAAAACCGGCCTAACCTGAGATCAGGCCCAATTTTAGCGGTTCTCATACATTCTCTCTAACGGCTACCGCTAAAATTTTGTTTCGCCATGCCCGCCGGAATGTAATTTTCAAAGCGAAACGAAAGTAGAACCTGATCTCACGTTAAACCGGCCGGACCTAGGGCTGGCCGGACCAAAGACCACATACTGTACATGAATGAATACGCGAAACTCTCAGCTTAGTTGATCCTCGTGCTATATATTCACTGTCCTCTATCTTTCCATGATACATCTGGTGCAAGTTAAGCGAATTGCTATAGTACAGTAAATATCAACTCACCGAACGTTGATTACAAGGAAAACTCGAAGATTTCTTCGGAGTTTCTTAACAAAATGTGGCTCATCGAATACCGAATAGTTTTATTATTTAGCAGCTTTTTCTGGACATAGGCCCGCCCAGAGGGAATGGGCACGAACGGGACTCGTAAGTCCCATGCAAGGTGCCATCTCTACCCAATCCCACAACCAGTAAAGGTTTGCCACACCACCGGGGTCTACGTCCCCTACTCTTTTCGAACAGTGGCGTGGGTTCTTTTACGTCCCACATCAGATCGGTGAAAGTGCTGTGAGACGGGACCTACGGTTTTCGTCCTTATCCGAGAAGACTAGAAAGTCTAACCATTTGCGGATGTCATTACAAAGACAGCACTTTCTTCCCAGTTATTTAAAGACCCTTAGTGTTGGTTCGGCCGGGGTTTGAGCCCGCGTCCTCCCGCTCGGCAGACCGGCGCTCTCCCAACTGAGCTAGCCCGGCGGCCTGATATTTATGAAATATCAGGATTTTTATCATTGTGGTAGATGGTTGCATTATCTTCAAAGTCACGAGGTTTTCACGTGCGATTCTACCCAATGAAACAGTCTTTAACTCCGACGACTTCATTCTTCATGTTTTAAAAGCTATTGCCTCTTAAAGGACAAGAGCCTTTAATCAAGGCATCAGTTACCAAACGAAACAGGTCTTCATACGTTCAAGTTACCATTATTACTGTGGAAAACCAATCTGCATGAGATGTACAGTTACACAGCTGGCACGTGAAAGTGTTGGACTCTGTCCTCTTTCGTGGTTCGTGCGTGAGGGAATTCGAGTTATCACACTGTAATCTAGTAAACAGGATTATAAAAATAACTCATGCACACAATCTGAACGTGAAGTTGTTGGACTTTGCCCCTTTTAAAATTTGTACGTGAAAGAACGCATATTGTTTACGAGATTACTTTGCTCAAACGATTTTAACAAATCACCTCCTTTTCTAAGCATCTGCAATAAAATTATGCATCATTCAATGTTAAGATTGATACCTTAACATCATTACTTTACTTCCATCAGAATTGTCAAATTGCCGAAATACTGATTTCTACTCATTCCATGTTATTCCACTCAATAAAAAAATCTCTAAGGCGCAGTTTTCATGTACCGAACTTAGTACATATTTGGGTCGACCCAAATTATAAAGTTCGACGCTTGATTCAGACGTCGAACTTTACATGTGTCGAACCTAATTCGTGGAGTAAATAATTATCATATTTATCGCTTAAAATTAGAAGTAGATTGACGGAAGTGGTTTGTAATAACTCAGATGCCTTCTATTTCGATTTAATATGAATAGTAGGCGAAAGTTTTAGAATTTAGCTTCAGAATTAGTTACCAAGTAGGAAAATCTTGCATGTAGGGGGTTTCCTTCTTTGTTGCTCTGTTATGTTCAGGTAAATTGTACTCCCACTGAAACACAACATTAGAGTACTTCTAGTTTTGTGCGGAAATGGACACTTAAAAGCAAGTTATATAAACCGTTTTATGCTGCCCAGTTTCAGTTTGAATTCCACTGCGAGAACGCTGCTAAGGGAAAGTCAGCGGCCATCACGCTCCTGTGAGTTTTATCCGCTCACGGGTGAAATAGCCAATCATAAGCGCTGAACATACGTCAATATAATTTATGCATTAGGATTGGCACATGAAAAGTTCGAAGTCTGAAACGAGGTCACTCCACAGTCGAAATTTCCATGTAGGCCACTCGAACTTAATTCATGGCTGGACCCAAATCAGATATGTCGAACTTATTTGATTCAAACGTCGATCTTTTCATGTACTTAATTGAAGGAATTAGGTTCAGTACATGAAAAAACGACGTTTGAACTGGACCTAATTATTTCGTCAACTGGCTACTTATATTTATTTATACTTAAGTTTATTCGCTAACGCAAAACTTAGCCACTGGGTAAATACGTTTTAAGAGGCAATGTCTGTAATTTTCGAGAATCGGTTGACAGTCGGGAACTCTTGAATTTCTTCATATTTTGCCCACGTAACCTCTATAGTACACTTATCTAAAAAATCACATTAAAACTTGTAACGGCTTTTTATTTTTTCCTGAAACGGGCAAAGTATGAAAAACGCCAAATCGGCGCTCTTTCGAGTATGAAATTAGCGAAAATTAAGCATTTTCTTCGTGCTCGTACATAAAAACGGGACGATATCTCTAAATGAAGTCAAGTCACAAGGAAAACACAGACTTGTACTTTATAATTCTGCAATTATCTTTAGATAAGCTGTTTAAGTGTGACTGTATTGGCCGCAAGAACAAACACGATTTCGGCTCTTTTCAAAAATGGCAAATTTGACCTAACTTCACCATCGAAAAAAACAATTGATACATGGAATTTCAACATGAAACAAACACTATTTTAAAGCACATCCTTTGCCGTTTCTTGTGGAAAAAAATTTTTGGCGGCATTACAAAAGTGCGTCGCTGACACGCCGAAACGTGCAGCGTAGTTTCGCATGTTGGAACGCTGAAAACAAGCTAGCCGCGAGTGGAGGCACACAAAAGTTCTTGCTAACTTAGCTTCTTTTACAAGGGGCACATTACGGGAAGCTGTTAAAATCTTTTGAAAAACGCTTTCAATTTGATGGTTATAAAAAAGAGTCGGTCGTTTCAACCGCAAGTGGCCGCAGTTTACTGAAATCTTCCGTCGTTTAGCCTCGGACTAAACGCTGTGATGCGTGATGAAAGCCCGTGTGTAATTTGAGTCTGGTCACGCAACTGTACAGACAAGGATAAATCATCGCACGAGTGTACAAGAAAAAATAAAATGACAATTAACACTGTTTTTTTTTTTTTAGTTTTATATTTTATATTCCCAAAACATGTGGAACTAAACTTGATTTTAGGATGTCACCAGCCGAAACTCAAACAGAGAAAGAAAACAAATAGAGTAAGCCGAGTCTGCAAAACTTTTCACACTAGTTTTCTTTTATTTGCTCTTAGCCTTCTGAGCCTTTGCTTATAATAAACTAATCTTAACCTCGCTTAGCGTATAGACTTCTTTATCGATCACCTCAGTATGACTTGAGGGATTTAGGTACACACGTACGCCTTATGCAACATGAAGGTAGAGCAGAGAAATGGAAACGATTAAAACTGTTTAAAGAAATTTGGCCAATGCTCCGCAAAAGAACATTCCTGAAAAACCACAAATCGACAATGGACAATGGACACATTTGATGAGCGAAATACAAGTATTTAACATGTTTAAATTACTGAAAGTAGTATTGTTTTGCTCCTCTGCAGCAAGGGCATCTTCTGGCGAGACCTCAACCTGCTGTTGACGAATTGTACAGAGGCCCTTAAACGCCAGTCTACACAGTATGGGGCTAGACCAGAATGCACGTACTGCTAGCTCCCGCCTGAAAAAAGGAGTAGTCACCTGGCTCTGTCCGCCACCACCCCCGGCACTTGTTCGCAGGCTAGAAAATAAGCCAATTCACTGACAAGTTCTTTTTCATAACCTCAAAATCCGTCGCGTACATGAAAAAAATGCTTTAAAGTGCCTCAGCCATTTTACTTACTATCTTTTAACCAAATACGTTGCGGAGAAAAGAGATAAAAGGCTGAAAACAGCCTTTCATTTCGATTTAAAATTTCAGATGGAGAATGCCCTTTTCCTAGGTCTGCACCTGCAGTGACTTGTGTGCTCAAACTCCTTCGTTGTGGTATCTCTCAGG
The DNA here is from genome assembly GCA_942486035.1 of Porites lobata. NCBI lineage: Eukaryota > Metazoa > Cnidaria > Anthozoa > Scleractinia > Poritidae > Porites > Porites lobata. The sequence continues at coordinate 1,265,071 of CALNXK010000154.1, forward strand.
CAAAAACGTCCGCCTAGCGGCGAGGAGCGAGGAGAGAAGTCCGTGGCCATTTTCGAAAAGAAAAAGAAGTGTAAAGGCAGCACCTTCGTTGGTCAGAAAACGTCTGCGTATATAATTTTCTTCAGGCCGCACAGAGTCATCAATTAATGTGCCTTTACGGACCCCTTTTAAATGAGCAGCCAGCGTGGCCAGTAGGCTGTTCTGGAACGGTACAACGTGATTTGTTCTCCGCTACCCGGAACCAAACATTTAGCGGTGGTGAGGAAAAACTTTTATTTTTATGCGCCAATTTTGTGGATCAAACAAAGTCTGCTAGCTCTAAATATAGTGATAAAGACATGAATTGTTGTATGTGTAGGGTTGATCCTAATGGAGAACCCAATGCCAACCAACCCACCCATCTCCTCCTTCTTCCCTAAAGTAGACTTTTTATGACGTTAGCATAATCACCTGAGACCTCTTGTAAAGTTCACTAAAATAATAGCAAGCACCTTCGTAGCCTGTTCACAGACCCTCTACTTTTTCATTAGAGATCGTCGATCTATTTTCTCTTTGGAGATTGTCGATTTTGCGTATGAAAATAAAAGCCGCGGGGGATTTATTGACCAGTAGAGCAAGGGGCTATCTCTCGTTCGCTCGCGTGCTCGTCTATTTTCGAAACGAAAGAGGAGTGTAAAAGCTGCACATTCGTCGCTCAGAAAACGTCTGCGTATATCATTTTCAGTTCAGGTCATACAGATTCGTCAATCAATGTTCCTTTATGGACCCCTCTATGAGCAGCCAGTAGGTTGATCTAGAACGGTACCATGCGATTTGTTGCACCGCTACCCGGAACCAAACATTTAGAGGTGGTGAGGAAAAACTCTTATTTTCATGCGCCAATTTTGTGGATCAAACAAAGATCACCTAACGTAAATGCAGAAAATCTTACTTTTATCATTAGCATGGTAGGGTCGATGTTTGGTCATTGCCCTACATACTCACGTGACTAAGGGATGGACCATTAGAAAACTTATGGGGGTGGGGGGAAGGGGGGGGCGGGCGAAGTACAAAAAAAAAAATTATTCGCGCAAGGCAAATTTAAATGAAAAAAATTCATGCACGCCAATTAACCCTAAAAAATATTCATGCTACGGCCCAAAAAAAATTCATACAAGGAATTTGATAACGAAAAAAAATTCCTGCGCTCAAAAACTCCCCACTCTCCCCATAACTATTCTAACAAGTCAGGAGCATACCAAGTGACTCATGACATCTTTTCTACGATCGCAATACATTCAGCATTACTGGGGCCACAGGCGCCACAAACCAAGTTTGAATATGTGCGAGATGCTATGCGAACATACAACAAAGACTTGCACCGTAAAACACTTATACCAGGAATTTCTTTTCCGGCGCGTTACGCGTCACGCACTTCCGGAATGTCATCTTCCCTCGTGTTGACAGGTTGAAAACATATACAAACTTAACTTCGATTCTGCCATGATGCAGAATTTAGTTAGCGCTACTGTGACCCCGTCTAGCATTTAAATTCAGGTAAGTAAATAACTTTTCTGATTTTACGGTTTCAATACCATTAAAACTTTTGCAAGCGAATATTTCGACAATATTCCCCTCTACTAACTGTGATTTGAACTGCGTATTCGTCTCTTCATTATGGTTTATCGCAAAAATCAGTTGAAAGGAATCATGTTAAACCGCACAGAAACGCCGAAATATAATCTGAAACCGTTACAACTCTGACTAGGGTTTAAATGTCGAAGTAACCTACGTTTGCGAAGGATTAATATTCCAAGCGTCGAAACTTGCTTGTTGCACGCGCTTTCCTGGTGTCAAAATACCCTTCAGGTTTTGGTCTCTTGACGGTGCGCATTCGGAATGCCGCCAGAAATATTTTTACACAAACAACAGCAAAGGATCTTGTTTCATATTGAAAATCCGTGTACCAACTGGGTTTTTACGATGGTAAAGTTAGGTCAAATTTGCCATTTTTGAAAAGTGCTGAAACCGTGTTTCTTCTTGCGGCCGGTAAAGTCACATTTAAACGGTTTATTTAAAGTTAACTGCTGAATTATAAAGTAAAAATGTGTGTCTGTTTTGTGACTTGATTTCATCTAGAGATATTATTCCGTTTTTATGTACGAGCGCGAAGAAAATGCTCAATTTTCGCTAATTTCATACTCGAAAGAGCGCCGATTTGGAGTTTTTCAAACTTTGCCTGATTCCTGAAAAAATAAAAAGCTGTTACAAGTTTTAACGTGATTTTTGAAATTAGGGTACTATAGAGATTATTTGGGCAAAATATGAAGAAATTCAAAATTTCACGACTGTCAACCGATTCTCGAAAATTACAGACATTGACTCTTAATTACTTTTATGACAGCAAACATGTATCAAATGTGGTTGCACTTAAGTTGCCGGAACGTGAAATTAAAGGTCTGTTGAACTTTGTACGAGAGGTAAAGGCGCACACGACCCAAAGGCCCAAACGGCCGGAGCTTATCCCGATTTCCTTAGCGTGAAACATGCCTAGGAGTATTGCTACTCCCCCCTGGTTGGGATGCTAGTCCATCGAAGGGTTAGCCCCCCAACAGTATGTCGCCGGTACCCATTTATACACCTGGGTGAAGAGAGACAAAGTGGAGTAAAGTTCCTTGTCTAAGGAAAGAACGCGACGGTCGAGACTTGAACCCCGGACCTCCAGATCTGGAGTTTGAGATGTTAATCGCCCGGCCACACACACCATCTTTGTACGAGAGAGAATATTAAACCATCTTTACGGTATTAATTTACTCTGTACAACAGAAAAAAAACAGCTCTTGTTCAATCTTCTAAAAACACAATTACGCCGCATACGTCCAAATTAAAGTTAATATCAAATACCAATTTCTAAAAATTTTACACTTCACTTTGAAGCAGGTGGAACATAATTCACTACGTTGTGCCGTTCGCGATAGCCAAATTAGGTCATAAATGTCTTGAACTAGCAGCCACACTAAAATACGAACCCTTAAACAGCTGCATCACTGTACTTACCGTTTGAATCATGAATATATTTAAATGTTATGCTTCCAAACACCTTTAGCGGTGATAAAAGACGAGAAAGTTGTGAAGAACCAAACTGGCGGTCTCAAAGTGCCCTTGTTTGACCTTAAGCGCAGCAATGTCATGTTTAGATGCCAAAATCTCATTGGTTCCTCAGCATCAACTCATAGTACCCCTAACCTTATTGGCCCCTGCAACACACATCCGAACAGACAAAGCCAATAATCCGCAAAGCCACAAAGATACACACGCTCACACCACTGAGAGATGAGCTAGTTTTTCAAAATAGCTCAAAAACGAATAATAAAGGAGCTAATAAATAAGCTTTTACACCCTAGGTGTTAATTTTACTTTTCATCTTCGTTATCGTTTATAAAGAGATATTGTATTTTAAACGGCGCAAAAACATAACCACAACATGTCTGTACTTTTTTTCAGAAGAGCTGAAATAGCAAAGCCAGCAAGAAATGTGACAACCGCAACTATCTCCTGGAAAAGCAGTTGATTGTATCTGCAATTTGTTATTGAAATGGCTGAGGAAGTACAAACAGGGGCGAATTGTAATCTTCAAAACACCAACAAGATTGGCAATGTAGTTGGAGAGAGGAGAGAGGAAGAAAAAGGTAATAGGCATATCGGCGACGCCAATGTCAACTTTAAAGATTTACAGGACGCTACAGACTGGCATGAAAGAGACCTCAAAGTATCCAGAGAAGTGAGAGACAGGGAAGGAGAGGGAAAAGAGTACTGCAATCTTGGCAACGCCTATTACAGTCTTGAAGATTGCCACAAAGCCATAGAGTACCATGAACGACACCTCAAAAATTCGAAAGAAGTGGGAGACAGGGCAAGAGAAGGAAACGCGTACTGTAATCTTGGCAACGCCTATTTCAGCCTTGGCGATTTCCAGAAAGCCATGGAGTACCATGAACAACACCTCAAACTCTCGAAAGAAGTGGGAGACAGGGAAGGAGAAGGAAAAGCCTACGGTAATCTTGGTAACGCCTATGAGAGTCTTGGAGATTTCCAGAAAGCCATAGAGTACCATGAACGAGACCTCAAAATATCGAAAGAAGTGGAAGACAGGACAGGAGAAGGAGAAGCGTACTGTAATCTTGGCAACGCCTATGAGAGTCTTGGACATTTCCAGAAAGCCATAGAGTACCATGAACGAAGCCTCAAAATTTCGAAAGAAGTGAGAGACAGGACAGGAGAGGGAACAGCGTACTGTAATCTTGGCAACGCCTATTACAGTCTTGGAGATTTCCAGAAAGCCATAGAGTACAATAAACGAGGCCTCAAAATTTCGAAAGAAGTGGCAGACAGGGCAGGAGAGGGAAGAGCGTACTGTAATCTTGGCAACGCCTATGACAGTGTTGGAGATTTCCAGAAAGCCATAGAGTACCATGAACGAGACCTCAAAATTTCGAAAGAAGTGGGAGACAGGGCAGGAGAAGGAAAAGCGTACGGTAATCTTGGCAACGCCTATTTTCGTCTTGGAGATTTCCAGAAAGCCATAGACTACCATGAACGAGATCTCAAAATTTCGAAAGAAGTGGGAGACACGGCAGGAGAGGGAGAAGCGTTCGGTAATCTTGGCAACGCCTATGACAGTCTAGGAGATTTCCAGAAAGCCGTAGAGTACCATCGACGAAGCCTCGGCATTTCGAAAGAAGTGGGAGACAGGGTAGGAGAGGGAAGAGCGTACTGTAATCTTGGTAACGCCTTTAGAAATCTTGGAGATTTCAAGAAAGCCATAGAGTACCATGAACGACACTTCAAAATTTCGAGAGAAGTGGGAGACAGGGCAGGAGAAGGAAAAGCGTACTGTAATCTTGGCAACGCCTATGACAGTCTTGGAGATTTCCAGAAAGCCATAGAGTACCATGAACGAGACCTCAAAATTTCGAAAGAAGTGGGAGACAGGGCAGGAGAAGGAAGAGCGTACGGTAATCTTGGCAACACCTATGACGGTGTTGGAGATTTCCAGAAAGCCATAGAGTACCATAAACGACACCTCAAAATTTCGAAAGAAGTGGGAGACAGGGTAGGAGAGGGAAGAGCGTACTGTAATCTTGGTAACGCCTTTAGAAATCTTGGAGATTTCCAGAAAGCCATAGAGTACCATGAACGACACCTCAAAATTTCGAAAGAAGTGGGAGACAGGGCAGGAGAAGGAAGAGCGTACGGTAATCTTGGCAACGCCTATCACAGTCTTGGAGATTTCCAGAAAGCCATAGAGTACCATGAACGACACCTCAAAATTTCGAAAGAAGTGGGAGACAGGGCAGGAGAAGGAAAAGCGTACGGTAGTCTTGGCAACGCCTATCACAGTCTTGGAGATTTCCAGAAAGCCATAGAGTACCATGAACGACACCTCAAAATTTCGAAAGAAGTGGGAGACAGGGCAGGAGAAGGAAAAGCGTACGGTAATCTTGGCAACGCCTATGACAGTGTTAGAGATTTCCAGAAAGCCATAGAGTACCATGAACGAGACCTCAGAATTTCGAAAATAGTGGGAAACAGGGCAGGAGAAGGAACAGCGTGCTGTAATCTTGGCAACGCTTTTAGAAATGTTGGAGAATTACAGAAAGCTGTTGACTATTATAAAAAGAGTGTTCTTGCCTTTGACCATATCAGGGGAAATCTCATATCTAATGACGAATGGAAGATTAGCCTTGTGAGTACGTATGATCATGTTAATTTGCGGCTATGGGGGCTTCAGTTTAAGCAAGGTAAAGTCGTCGAGGCACTTCTAACTGCTGAGCATGGACGTGCACAAGCTTTACGTGATCGTCTGGAGTTGATGTATGGGCTTAAAGGGTTACGTTTAGAAATAGGAACACTCTCTGCAACAACACCTGACGATGTTAATTACCTACCATCAAATACAGCTTTTATAGGTATCAACGAGGAAGGAATATTTTTTTGGGTGAACGAGAAAGGAAAAGGAATCAAAACTAGAAGAACTCCGATCGATATCTCCGTCACAACGTATTTTCAGTCTCTGTTGAAAATTACACATAAAGAAATAGGTGTGAGAGCTCATGTTAATTGTGTAGATCACTCATTGATGACTGCATGGAAAGAAATACATGTGAGAGCTGATGTTCACTGTGAAGATCGCTCATTAAGGAAACCAATGGCATTACAAACATTGTACAATGTTGTTATCGACCCTATAAGAGACTTACTCCATAGCGATGAGGTTGTGATTGTTCCACAAGGACCTCTGTGTTTGGCGCCTTATGCTGCTTTCATGGACTTCAAATCAAAGTACCTCTGCGAAACGTTTAGAATTCGTCTGTTTCCCTCACTTTCCAGTCTTCGATTAATCCAAAATTGTCCACCAGATTGGCACAGCAAGACTGGCGCTCTTCTCGTCGGCGATCCGTGGGTAGAGGAGGTAACGACGCTAGGGCAGTTAGAGTGGGCCGAAAAAGAAGTGCAGATGATTGGGAAAATCCTTCAAACGGAACCTCTCGTGGGAAAGCAGGCAACAAAAGATGAAGTTTTGAGACGTATCTCCTCGGTTGCTTTGGTGCACATTGCTGCTCACGGTGAAATGGAAACAGGAGAAATTGCCTTGGCCCCGAACCCAAGATGTTCATCCGTGGATCCAGCCAAGGAGGACTATCTCTTAACTATGAAAGATGTTTTAGATGCGCAGATTAGGGCAAGACTTGTTGTACTTAGTTGCGGTCATAGTGCTTGCGGAGAGGTCACATCTGAGGGTGTGGTCGGCATCGCACGGGCTTTTTTGTGTGCCGGTGCTCGTTCTGTTCTGGCGTCCTTGTGGTGCATTGACGACGAAGCTACTATGGAGTTCATGAAAGTTTTCTACCAACACTTAGTCCATGGACGAAGTGCCAGTGAGGCCCTGAATAAAACCATGAAATCCATGAGAGAATCTGACGACTTTAGCGCAGTGAGGTACTGGGCGCCTTTTGTTCTCATTGGTGACGACGTAACGCTAGAGTTTGAAGGCATCAATTAAATAGCAAGGTATTTTGGAATATATTTAATCCTCGGATCATAATCCCTGCATTTGCAATCGTCTTTTTAACTAGCAATTAAAGAAAGAAAACTTTGTTTGGCAGTTAAACATTACAAAATTTATTTCAAATTTCGTAATTTCTTTACATTTTAAAGTGACGGTGATCCTGTTTGAGCTCTTTCCGAATGATTGTAACTTACAGTCGAACCCAGACGTATGCGACCACCCAAAATTTCCTGTCGCTTACGAAAGGTGATCGCCTAGGAGAGTCACCGGCTTCAGTTATGGTGCTCTGAGTGGAAACACTTTGGCATTTTTGGTGGGTGGTTGATTATAAGATTCAATATTCTAACCAGCTGAAATTAAGTCAGAAAAGTACCGTTAATCCTATATTTATTTCCCCAGGGACTTATTTATTTCAAGGACATTTGAGAGTCGGGGGCTTATTCAATTGACCGAATATCGTAGTCTCCATAAAGAACTAGAACACTAAGTGGAAAAGCTTTAGTTGGAGGTCATACAGCCGAAGAACAACAACCAGTTCTAGCCTTCAGTCCAGTTACAGTCGCGTGAACATTTAATACACCAATCATATACGTCTATTGGTTAAGAGTAATTGTAGTAAGGCTTGAAGGAGAGAGAGAGGGAGCCTTCGCGCTTTCTTTCTTTGAAAAGGTTGAAGGGTTTGGAGAGGGGGGGAGGGGCTTTATTAAGCATTTTCGGTTGTAAGTATCGGTTAATCTACAATAATGTTTCTCGTACGATGTGAGCTACGGGTTTTAATACTATTCTATGCTTGAAATGATTTGGAAGGCAGGCGCCAAAATATTAACTGATTGGCTTCGCTGGCTGAAATCACTATTCTTTTGCTAGATTGCTAACGTTTCTCCTTGCTGTTTTTGTTGTACAGGTACCACGAAGAACGCAGTGAAGCAGTTCCTAATTATCTGAAGTCGAAGACGGTTTAATTTTCATCACAATTACGCGGTAGAGGGTTCCTCGCAAGGATGGCAACTCTTTATCTTGAAGAGAAAGAAAGTGATGCTTCTTCTTTTGATTTAGTTGTTTTTGTCACATTACAGGCCGTAGAATTTAGATAAATGTACAGAAAAAGACGGGGACGGGGAAGACTGAACTGGAAGCCTGGGGCTTAGGTCCAGGCTCCTCCTAGGTTAGTTTGAGTAGACTTACATTCTCGTCCCCAGAGCCTCTTAGGGGCCTGAGCACGAAAACCAGGACGCTCTTGCAGAAAATCATAAATGACCGAAAGTCCTAAAATCTAGGACTTTAACTTCAAATCCTGTGTCCCCAGAGCCTCCTGGTTCTCGTGCTCAGGCCCCCAGGGGGCTCTGGGGACGAGAATGCTAGACTTAAAGAAGAGGAACGACGCGATTTTATAAAATCAACAACAGATTGCTAAGAAACAGGAAAAAGGAATAGAATTAATATCAGTTACAAACAAAATTACTTTAAAAATAGGAGGAAGTTGAGTTATATACAATCATTTAGAAGTTATAAGGAGATTTAGTTGGATTATTATTAATAAAGATGGTCACATATTAACTAGAGATATTTCGACAAAAGTTCACATTTACGGGAAAATTTAAAATTATCTAGACCATGTCATGGAAGTTAAATGTTCGCTTAGGTCCAGTTTAAACGTCAAACTTCTCATGTGTCGAACCTAATGCATAAATTATTAAAACTTATTTTCACTTGTAAGCATTTTAGACCATTGAACATCATGAAAATGAATTGAGTCCGACTAATTAAGTTCGACATCTGAATCAACCGTCGAATGACTTATCATTTGGGTCGACCGTATTAAGTTTGGTTCATGAAAAGATCGACGTTTGAACTTGGAGAGTTCCCAAGTGTGTGCATTGGCAAGATATTTTAAATTGTTTTAAAGTTGTGCGAGACTTTATATGGTGTCGAAGATACTGAGCAAATTGAGTTTTGTAATCATGAAGAGCCTAGGAGAACCAGATGTAAAAAGATTGTCGAAGCTTGAAGGTAATGTAAGGAGAGATTTTCCATGAATTCTTTATTTGTCTCCAATTTCATATCTTTGACGTTGTTTTTAGTAATTCATATTGAAATTGCATAAGGATGTTTTAGCTCCGCAAAAAGGCTCGTGCTATTTTATTGTCGTTTAATTTGCTTTGTGTCCACTAAGTAATAATTGTAGAAAAGCCAACAGTGTTCCTTAACAAACAAAACTAATTGCTCGTTCTCTTTTCAATTATAAACATTTTACTTCAACGTTGACTTTTAAAAGGATAATTAGTTTCTGAATGATGGTTATTTAACTTCAGTCTATCTATCGTGATTTTACAACTGGACGAGATCTATTCAGAGGCCTTTTGTACTGGTGCCGCTTTTTTAATTAGCTGTCTCTTTGCGAACAAATATTTCATTAAGTTGTTAGTCAAAAGAGGCAACAGGTGAATTTTGAATATGAAAGGTTTTGCTGTCTACCTTGCAATTTTTTTTAAATAGATCGGTTTTTGTTTAAGGTGAAAACTTGCAATTAGTCTGCGCTTCTTTTTGTTGAAACAGCCTCTCGCTAAACTTGCATTTTCATTCATATTTTAAAACACTTTGTACATAAACGCTCTCCTGCTGACCTGGCTAGTTCTTATTTTCAGTACTTCAGACTTTCTAAAATAGCAACAGTATTAACAAAAGACTTCAGGTTAAAAATAGAGTTTGCATTTAGTTTTCAAAGTTTCTTTTGTCTTCAGTGGTTGTAGAAATCATATTTAATATAAGTAAGCTAGTTTTTACTGTTTTTCGATTATTTTTGCTGTGTCCCTCCTGAGTTAATTATTGCCATTTGATCCGCTGAAGAATAAACGCTGTTGGAACCAAAGTTTAGTCCTGTTTAATCTACTGCTGTGTTTGCTGTACCAGTTAGAGGTTTGATCATATCCCAGTCCTACAGAGAAATTGAAATGACGTCTCTTTCCCGCAAGCGTCGGAGTTATCATTAGTTAAATTCGATCGCTTCAGAGCGGAAAAACCTTCCATCACAGCAATAGATAATAAGTTACGTGTGATGACTTTTCCTTCTTCTTTTTCGTCAAGCCAATGAGAATTTAAAGTTGACATAAATACAAATCTGTGGACCCTATAATTGACGATCCTTGTGTTGAACATGTTGAACTTTTCATGATCATAATATACCCCCAACACTAGCCTGCGTGACAGGCGCTAAGAGGCGGGGGGCGGAGAGTAAGAAAGAGAAGAAGGGGTCCCCTCTCCTTTTTTTCCTCCCTCCTTCTTTTCTTTCTTACTCCCCCCACCCCCCCTGCTCTTTTAACGCCAAATAATGATAATAAGGTCTGTTAAGGTTAAGCCGTTCGACATTTCCCTTCCACAGAATGACGTAAAAAAAACATGACAGAAAAGTCCCACAACAATCAGCCATTTCTTTGAAGTACGATTAAGTAACCGTTAAGAGAAAATTTTCAGGAAAGTTCTTTTCATTTGTGGGTGATTTATACTTGAGACTTCGTAAGACATTAAAATGGGTTAAGTCCTATCCTTGATGGCGAGGATCGAGACCACGGCATATATTTCGCGGGGGATGGTTTTGGATTCATTTACACACCTCATACAACCCAGCCCAACATCTTAGCCATGAGTTAAATATCATGAGCCGTGTTTTTTTATCAAGCAAAAATAGCCGACGCCCTTCATTTTGACGCCCTTGGTTTTTATGCATGTCCAATAGGGCAGTAATGTAGGAGCTGTTTGTAAGGTCTCTCCTAATTGGTCGCAGGAAACAATGACATGTCATTCTTTCTATTGTTTTAGTATTGTTTGGGGTCAGGGAAACGCACCATTGGCCCAATAGGGAGCTTAAGCAAAAGCGTTTTTGAACGGCGCATGTCAACCGGAAGTCAGGCGTGTGCACGTTTTCGATTTTCCGTTCGAGGAAGATGATAGATCTTTGGGGGTTGCTTTTGAGGCCTATGGTGCAGTCAAGTCTGTTAAGAAGCAGACTTTTCTTTCCAACCAAAACATCTTTAATGGTACCAGGCTTGTTGATGTTGTTTTATCCGGGGTACTACCCCGCTTTCTGATGGTGGATGGCTATCTGTGTCGCTTGTGGTATCGTGGCCAACCCCTTGTTTGCAATCTTTGTGCCGTTCAGGGCCACAGATCGGCAAACTGCCCGAACAAGGATAAGTGCAGAAAGTGTGGGCAATCTGGGCACTTTGCTCGGAATTGTACTTCTGACGGGTCAGCGGGAGACTCTGCGGATTTTCCGCCCTTGGCCTCATCCCCGCAGTCTGCGGAGGCCAATGGATTCTTCCGACTCTCAGCTCCTTAAGGATAACGAGCTTGATCTTATGCAGAGTCAGTCGATTCTGCAAGACTTAGTCCCTGTCAGTGGTGAGTCTTCTGGGGAGTCCAACCAAAGGGCCTCCAAAAGAGCCGGGAAAGATAAGGGCTCATCTGCTAAAAGGAGTAATTCTACTTCCAATATTTGTTTTACCAACAGCCAAGAGTTTGCCTCTCTTCTTGCTAATTCTGAATTAGAGAATAATGAAAATGCTGCAGTACGTAATGAGCAATTAAACGTTAGTAATGAGAATATTAGTGTTAATAGTACTGGAAGATTAAATGAAGTTATTAATAATAGTAGTGCAAATAGTACTGTTAATGAAGTTATTAATAATAGTAGTACTGAAAGAGAAGTTATTAATAATAATACTGAAAGATCAAGTGAAGTTATTAATAATAGTAGTACTGAAAGATCAAATGAAGTCAATGATATTACTGTTAATGAAAGCAATGTTGTGGTTGTTGAAAATGTTGCTGATATGGAGTCTGTTGATGTTGCGGCCACTAGTGGTCGGCCTTTGATTGGGGTCATTGATGAGGGTCAGGCTGACCTCAGTTCTGATGAGATTGAGTCCTTCGGGGACTCTTCTTCCTCTTCCTCACTGCCCCCTATTTTCTCCGAGCCTCCCCCTGACTTTGCTGATGCCATGGACGAGAGTGACAGTCCCCCCAAGGATACGTCCTCTCCTCCTTCTGTCGGGTCTCGTTATGAAGAGCGTAGCCTTTGCGCTAAGGCCAAGGGTTCGCGTGGGGCTGCTAGTGTTCGTCAGTCCCCACTTCTCAAGCCTTTGTCTGGCAAGCACGTTTTGCCGCAAGTTGTTTCTAGCAAACCAAAAGGTCTTCGTCGTAGTGCTTCCCTTGAGGAGCTTGTTCTGTAGTTCTCTCCCCCAACAGTCGCGTTCAATCTTTTAACACTTAATGTTAACGGGATCCGTGATCCCGTTAAACGTGCAGGTTTATTGCAGTGGCTGAGCCACTTGACTTGTGATTTCGTGTGTCTCCAGGAGACTCATGTTACCGATGCTGCAGAGGTCTCTTTATGGTTCTCTTCGTCTGGTTTTTTCACTGTTACGGCCCCTGGCACTGTTCGCTCTTGTGGCCAGGTCCTTCTATATCGCCCCACCTTTTCTCTTGTTAACTCCTGGGTTGAACTGGACGGGCGTTATCTCATGGCTGAATTTAATAGGAGGGATTCCGTGTTCAGGATTGCATCTGTCTACGCACCTAACCGGAACCCTGAGCGTGATGAATTTTTCACCTCATGTCTGGACTTTGCGGATCCATCTGTTCCCATTATGTGGTGATTTCAATGCTGTTTTTGACAGAGCCAAAGATCGTCGGGGCTCTGATCCTGCTGTCACCATCCGGGAGAGCTTTGTCTCTCTCGAGTTACTCTTCCGGGAGTTTTGTGTGTTGGATGTTTGGCGCCATCTCCATCCTGATCTTCGCGCTTTTACCTGGCTGAAGCCTGATGGTTCCTTGTCCTCCCGCATTGATCTTATTGGCTTTCCGTCTATCTGGGTTCATCTTGTCTCTTCCTGTACCTTTGCTCCGTGTCCTTCCTCTGATCACGATGCTGTTTTTCTCGATTTCTCTATCCCTGAATCTTTTCCTCGTGGCCCTGGCAGATGGAAACTGAATGTTTCCATCCTCAAGGATCCTGTCTTCTTCCAATCTGTTAGTGACTTCTGGTCTAGATGGAGGCTGCGTAAGTCCTCTTTCTCATCTCTTCAGCTTTGGTGGGACCGTGGCAAGGAACATCTGAAAAGTCTTGCGGTCCGTTATTGCAGTAGTGCTCATAATGAACGTTCTCTGTCACGCTCTGTCCTTTCTGCCCTTGCTTGTCATCTGAAGGGTAGAATTGATGATGGGGTTGTCTCCCTTATGCCGGTTTACGAGCGGGTTCTTGGTCAGCTTGCGGCTTTTGATCTGACTGAAGCTGAGGGAGCGCGGGTTCGCTCCCGTGTTAAGTGGGCTGAGGAGGGTGAAACCTCCTCTCGTTTCTTCTTAAGGCTTGAAAAGAAGCGAGGAACTGAGAGTTGGATCTCCGCTATGCGTGTTTCCAATGGGGTTGTTGTAACGGATGTTGAGGGTATTTGCGAGTCCTGGGCTTCTTTTTATCAGGACCTTTTTACGGCCTGCCCTGTCGATCTTGGGGTCCAGTCAGATCTTCTTGACCATCTTAGTTTATCTCTTTCTCCCGATGAAGCTGCATTGTGTGACGGTCCAATCTCGCCTAACGAGGCTCATGCTGCTCTCCTTGGTATGGCTAAGGGAAAGTCCCCGGGTTCTGATGGTTTGCCAATGGAATTTTATGTTGCTTTCTGGGATTTGCTTGGCGAGGATCTTGTTAGTGTTTTCAATGCTTCTCTGGAGGCTGGCCTCCTGCCGTTCTCTCAGCGTGAGGCGCTCATTTCTTTGATCTTTAAGAAAGGTGATCGCTTAGATCATAAGAATTGGCGACCCATTAGCCTTCTCAATGTTGATTACAAACTCTGTGCTCGTGTTCTGGCTGGTCACCTCCTGAAAGTTATTGCCTCCGTTGTTGCTCCTGATCAGACTTGTGGTGTGCCGGGCCGCTATATCGGCGAGAACGTTGCCTTTTTGCGTGATGTGGTTGATCTGGCAAATGAATACAACCTGCCAGTAGCTCTCCTTTCCCTGGATCAGGAGAAGGCTTTTGATCGTGTTGATTGGCCTTTCCTTTTCGCCACCTTAGCTAAAATGGGCTTTGGTGACAACTTTATTCGTTGGGTCAGGCTCCTTTACACCGACGTTCGGAGCTCCGTTCTTGTCAATGGGTACATTTCTCGCCCCTTCAAGCCTTCCCGTGGGGTACGTCAAGGATGTCCCTTGTCGCCCCTTCTTTATGTTCTCTCGATGGAAGTGCTGGCTGCTAACGTTCGCTGTCATCCGGACATTACTGGTCTGCGCCTACCTGGTGTGTCTTCTCCCCTCCCTGTACTGTCCTTATATGCTGATGATACGTCTGTTATTTCGTGCTCTGATGGTGCCACTAGAGCGATTTTCTCCGTCTATGCTAGATTCGAACAAGGCACTGGTGCCAAGCTCAATCTTGGTAAATGTGAGGGTGTTTGGCTGGGTTCGTGGCGTGGTCGTTTGGATGCACCCGTCTCCATCAAATGGACCACTGCCTTTATTAAAATCTTGGGTGTGTATCTGGGTAATGGCAGCCTTGAGGAGGAAAACTGGCGGCCTCGAATCAATGCTGTTGAGAAATGTCTCAATTCTTGGCTTGGCCGATCCCTTTCATACTCTGGCAAAGCCTTAATTGTCAACGCTCTGGCTCTTTCTAGAGTGTGGTACGTGGCATCACGTATTCCTATGCCTGATTGGGTCGTATCTGAACTCAATACCCTTGTCTTTTCTTTCTTTTGGAGTGGCAAACGTGACTTGGTTGCTAGAGATGTAGTCTATCACTCTACTTTTCAAGGAGGTTTTGGCGTTGTGTCTGTCCGCTATAAAGTTCATGCGCTCCTGGCTCAGTGGGTTCGCCGTCATGTTACTGCCCCGAAAGCGTGGGCCCATATGATGACCTTTTGGTTTTTCGACCGTTTTGGGATTGATCCCCAAACTGTGCTCGCTACCCCATCTCTTTTCCTCTTGGTAGCTTCGGGCCTTCCAGCTTTTTATGGCGCACTTCTGCGTGCTTGGACTGCGCTTCACGGCTCCTTGTCTCAGGCTGGTCTGATCGTTTGTTCGGCTGACGCTGCATTACTTAGGGCTGACTCCTTGACTTGTAAATCGTGTTATCAGCTTCTCTTGTCCTTGAATCCCGCACAACCTCACTGTGTGGTAAAGTTTAGCTCCAGTTATCGTGACTTGGACTGGGATTCCACCTGGAAGACCTTGTTCTTTATGCCCCTTGACAGGAAGCCTATTGATCTCTGTTGGAAAGTTGCTCACGGCGTTTTGTACACTGCTCACCGTCTTGTCTCCTTTGGATTGAATGTTCATCCGGATTGTCTCTATGGTCATTCCGATGAGACTCTGGAGCACTTGTTCTTCCACTGTCCTCTGGCTTAAAGTGGTCTCGATTGGATTCAATCACTTCTTTTTCTGTCCTCTCCTCTGGCACCAGCTATTACCGTGCGTCATGTCCTTTTTGGTTTCAGTAGTGATGAGCTGTTGTGTGTTCCTCGTGTCTTCTGTTATCTTCTGTCCTTACTTAAGTTTTTTGTCTGGTGTCAAAGGAATGACTATCGTTTTCGGTCCAAACCTCCAAGTGCCGTGGGTCTTATTGCTAGTATCAAGGGTCGCCTGTCTTTCTATTTACCTCTGTTTTTTAAGCGTTTTCGATCTCGGCGCAGGTGCCGTTTTTTCCAGCGCCAATGGGGTGCAAATGGCCGTATTGGTAAGGTCGTTGGTGACTCTTTTCATTTTTGTTTTTCTTAGTGGCTTCGAGTGTGTTTCCCTCGGTCGCCTTTGTTGGCTGTACTGTGGTCATGTTCTTCTGCTTGAGTGTGTGTGTCTCCCCTCTCTTTGCTCCCCCTCGGTCGCCTTCGTTGGATGTACTGTGGTTTTCTTGGCTCTGAGTTGGTTTTTCTCGAGTGTGTGTGTCTTCCCTCTCTTTGCTCCCCCTCGGTCGCCTTCGTTGGATGTACTGTGGTTTTCTTGGGCTCTGAGTTGGTTTTGCTTGAGTGTGCGTGTCTCCCTTCTCGCTGCTCCCCTCGGTCGCCTTTGCTGGTTGCACTGTTGTTTTCTTGAGATAGGTCTGAGTGAGTGTGTTTTGAGCGTCTTTGTATATAGCCTTTTATACTGTATATAGTCTTAAAGTATTTTAATTAGTAGGGAGGCGGGGTTCGATTCCCTGGCGAAGTTGGCGGGCTGGCTCCGTATGGAGGTGCCCCCTCCCATTTTGGCGGTCTTTTTACCCTGTAGGTTACCCTAGCTTTTTGTTTTTCCTTTTGTCGGATCGTTTTGTTCCCTTTGTTTTCATGGCCTTGGGGCATCGCACCGCGCCCCTTGGACTGCCAAAATACAAAAAAAAACTTCTGATTGGCGTGCGTCGCTCAAAAAAAACCTTTCCTGAGGACAGTGCTTTTGTGAACCAACGTAGATTTCAGGCACTTTACATTTCGGCAACCAAAACTTCCGCGGTTTGAATTTCCGACATTTTTCCGCGGTAGTGAATGGATCGGCATTTCCTGAAGTTTCCAAACAAACAGGACAACCTCGTGAGGTAAATCCAAATTTTCGAAAGTTTCTTCCAGGTAGTTTTCTTTCCATTCAGCCTTGCTCCCAGAATTTACTTACAGAGAGTTGGGGCGAGTCTATCCTAAGAGAGGTTGACGGCAACCTCGTCCCCAGGGCTTTTCCCTTAAAAAATGGGTGGGGTGGGAAAAGGCCCTGGCATCGGTTGGTCTCTTGTCCCCTCGTACACCTTAAAATCCTGGGTGTAATTAAATGGGTGTAATAAATTAGCGCTATGTGAGAGGCTCAACATCGTCCCCAGGGCGACGGGTGGCACCTTGGCAGCGATCAATGTACCCTTTTACTCGGCACTTCGCGCCTCGGTCGCCCTTCGGGCGACGTGCCGTGCGCCAGCGAAGATATGGCTTGCGGTTATTGATTTTCAAGATGGCGAACAACAAATTCGATCTGGGTCAGATAAGAAGCGAAGAAATCGTTTACAGTAGATTCATAAAGATCCCATTGGACTAATTAATCGTGCTAAGCGACAGGTATAGACATTTTTCAAGGTGAGACTTTAAATAAGTAATTCATTTATTCACACGCAACTCGTGCCCTGTGCCTTGTGTCCCTGGGTCGCGCTTTCGTTAAAAAAGGAAAGCACTTTTACCAGGTATTATCTTTACATAACTTGAATTGCGCCTTGAGCAGATATAACGACGGGGTTCCTGGCTAGGACCATCATTTTTGGCATAATTCGCCATTACTAGGATAATTTCACTTTTGGTTCGTTTTGCAGCACAAATAAAATAATAAAAATAAAATAAGATTTTAAAATCATTGCAAAAATGCGGAATTCTACATGTCAAAAGATACTCAAATTCCACGCCTTACTGTATTTCTTTGTAGCGACTTACAATGTTTGCTTCCTGGTGATCGCGAAATCCTGTGCGCATAACTAAGTCTCCAATTACTGGAAAATCATTCATTATCCTGAGATCAGTACATGTTTAATACTGCCAAATTTAAGTAACAAAATTAATTTGTTGTTTGCTCAGTATTGCCACATTCATGGGACCTGGATCTTACAGGAAGAGACCCAGGACTTTTTCCACTGCATTCAACGCATACATACATACATACATGTTTTTTATTTGAAGTCTTATACAATAAATAGTATATCAACTATTTGAATTTCCAAATAACTAAAATTACAAACAACAAAATTTCCTAACCATATATGGCTAATAAGTTGTTAATTAATTAAGTCCTACAGTATTTACTTTTTGCAGTCTTCCGTCTTCCGCATAACAAGTTCTGTTAATCCCCCCCCTCCCAAGATCACGTCTGCTTGATTGAGTTTTTGTTTCAAAGCTGCCAGACAATAACTGAATTATGCTCTCTTTAAGTTTCTAGATGTAAATAAGGCCCGGAAGGTACTCCTGGGAATTCTTGGTGGGGGTGTACGTGCCCAGTTATCCAAATCCTGACCCTATTTTGGACCAAAAAATGTCATTTTGACACCTTTTTCATACCTGCATGGCTCTAAAATCCATATCTGTTTTCAGACCTAGCCTTTCCTAAAATTCACTTCGAATTCGTATCTTTTTCTTTCTTTCTTACTCATTTAGAATTGAAACAATAAATTTATACGTTCATTCACTACGATTCCAGACCAAATAAGGTTTATACCTGCCAACTCTCACGCCTTAGGCGTGAGTCTCATGCCTGCGGGTTGAAAACTTAGATCTCACGCCGGCTCACGCTTGCGGGCCAGTTTCTCACGCCTGATTGAAAAATGTGAATTGTTGCCGTCTTGCTTGATACAATTTCCAAAAATATGTTAACTCAGACCCATGTAAGGAACGAAAACCGTATGTAAAATGAATAAATGACAATACCTTCCTCGCGATCTCTGATGTTTGAAGAGAAAAGCACTGGGAGCGAGCTCGAGTTTATACGCGTCCTAAGACTGGGACTCAATAACTTCCCCTTCGGCAGACTTCGGACATCTTCAGAAGTCTTCGGACTTCTTCAGGAATCTTCGGAAATTATCTTGTAGTCTTCAAAAATCCCAGCACTCCCAGGATAAAAATCTCATGCTTATATCTCAGAAAAAGTTGGCAGGTATAGAGGTTATGTGTTTGCCATTCACCCGCCTGTTTGTTGCATAATGTTTGAGGTGATCCTGTCAAATTTCCAGTAAAAAGTAGAAGCATAATTTTGCATATTTTGCTGTAAAACGAGCATATAACTTACAAACAACTAGCATAATTATTTGTTTTGTTCTAGAAATACCGTATAGGGATACGAGCACAGGAGCCATCTGCTAGCAGCATATAAGTAAAAAGGAAAAAACTGTTTAAATGCAGAGGTCCAATCAACAGGTAAATATAACTGGCCCATAATAAATCAGCCCTTTGCCGCAGTGCCAGCCTTGCATTCAGTTTTGTTTTAGCATATAAGTACTACAGTTTGCGAGCACAATCTATTAAAGCCTAGTCATGATAAGATAAAATTTTAAGAAGACACTAGAATATAACAAAATATGTAAAGGTGATACTTCAAAAAAGGAACTATAAAACAGAGAATAGGGCCCTTTGTTTTATAATTATCTCTGTCTTCTCCAATGAGTAGCCTGGGTACGAGAGAAAGGAGCATCTTCGATACTCATACCTTGGCTCCTACCAGATGAAGGTCAAAATGATGCAACGTGGTCCTGCACTTGGAAAGTTGGAAGTTGTACGGAGGTTCTTCTTTTTGATACGAAAAGTAGTGAAAATGTAAATTCTCAGTTGCTTTTTTGCCCATTTGAAACCCTGTGGGAATTGAATTAAATCATTATTGTTCTTGACCTCGTAAACACTGCCTTTTTTCACTACGGTGCAAGGAGAAAATCGCGTCTCTTTTAGCTCCACGTGCAATGTGAAGTCCATGAGCACCATTTTTTGGAAGCGTTTTCATGGCTGATAATTTGCTACAAGGGCTTTAGGCGGCCACAAATGCGACATCACAGGCAGGGGTGAGGTTCTTGCTAACCACATTTGTTTTGAACCATTCGGTTCGTGTTCGAACATTTAGCACTGCAATTGTACATAGATTAAATGATTCTTATTATAATTCTTTTATGGCCATGGTATAGCCCCTGCAATATTTTGAACAGCTAAAGAATTCCCCAGACGGCTGGAAGCTATGTTGTGATGCCCTAATTCGTAATCTTTACAGGTATTTTAAATTTGATATTAAAGTTAATTGTTTTTGTGTGATATTTTGGACATTAATTTATTGAAACCTATGTGCATTAATTCAGAACTTGATTTAATGGCTTCATTATTTGATATAATTATTCTTTTTACGTTATCATTCATAATTCATATGCAACTAGCTTATATAGGACATTATCTTTCATTCAAAATATTTCTCTATTTCTGATTGACAAAAATTGGATAGCCTGGAACCAGCTCCGCAGTGGGGGAAAAGGGCAAAGAACAGGGTCAAAAAGGAAAAAGCGATGGCCTGGAGGGGGGAGGGGGCAGGGGGGAAATGCAGCAGAGCCTAGAGACATGCCTCTGATGCCGCCATTCTATGATACCATTTTGGTGTCAAATGTCTTCATGTTGACAGATTCGCAGTGCTGTGGACAGTATCATGCTCTTTCAATATCATGTACCTAAAATTCGGGAACAGATTTTAAAATAATGGACGAGGGTGGATTGGCGGCATCAAGGCATTTCTCCAGGCTCTACCCTCTCTCCTTCCCAGACTACCGCTCGGCTCGCTTTGCTTCGCTATAGCAAAGACCCCACTATAATGAACAATTTTTTTGGTAAAAATCCTGCAAACAAGCTATGGCTGGCTGGAAAAGAAAGATTAAGGCAAGCAGGATTTCAATTTAACTTGCTGAATGCTCCCAATCTTCTTGCCGCTCTGATGCCTAAAAACATTACAGCAAACATCTGCTTATCTTGCCAGCTACACAGGCTAATGTAACCAGACATGTCATAAAGTGCGTTGCAGGTATTGAAAAAGTTTATTATTTGAAAAACTGTGTGTTTTTACCTATGTATATAAACACCCAGTTGATACAGTTGAGGCTCTGGACAGTACACTCCTCTTAACCCTTCAAGTCCCAATAGTGACCAACATTAATTTTCTCCTAACAATATCCATAGATTGTCAAGAGATTAGGTTATGAGAATGAATAAAATGATCAGCTAAGAGAAAATGCTTTGGTCTTTTATCAAATTCTCTCAACTCTTTCTTTAAGGAAATATACAGAGATCAGTATGGAGAATTTGTATGTGGATATTGGGACTTAAAGGGTTAAGTAGACAGCTCTACTTTCAGCTTATATCAGTTTTAGAGTTTTTTTTTTTTTCACATAATTATCTGGACACATTTCTCTCATCTCAAGGGTGCCACTCATGTGAGCATCTATTCTAGTACATGTACTTATAGCTCCATGCAGTATCACATCAACTTTCTTGAAACACAGAGTTGTGTTTAGGTGTGCAGCATCCATTTTAAAAGTAATCTTCCTTCCATGGAAAAATCAAAAAGGTTTTATTCTGTTGGTTGATCTGCCATTTTAAATTTTTGTCCACTAAATTATTCTGAATAACTCTTATTAAAAGATGTTATCAGAAAATTTAATTTTTAAATGTTTACTCACTTGGTATGATGTTATGTAGGCTATTATAATGAAAAATATTCAACTAGAGACAATTGGGTTTATTACTGTAGCCTTAATTTCATCTGATTACTTCGAGTCGTTATTATATATACTCCCTCAGTAACGTCGTTGTTGAGAGGAGAAAACGACTTGAAGCAATTGGATGAATTTCAGGCTAGTTTAACTGTATTCTTACCAGAAATAACTTATAAACATTTGATCGCTAGCTGTATTGAGTATACTGTACACATGCTTCAGTCTTCTGCACTGTAGAAGACATATCAGATGATCTTGCTTAAGTGTGTGATCCTGCAAAAAAATGACTATATTTTTTTATTTTTTCTTCTGTACACAGACATGTGTCATCAAATCTTGTAGATCAACAAGCACTCAGAGAGATTCTTTTGACCTGGCTACGAAATCAGGTACACTAGGTATTAATTACTCTGCAGTAGAATCCCAAGGAACATTTCTTTTTATTTTTTTGCTACTCACCCTAGACTTAAGGTGAAAGAGGATGTCTTGCTAATACCTTTGACATATTATTATGGTCTAGACTCTCTCTTTGCTTTCATCAAAATTGAAACAACTTGTTTTATGTCAAAAGGTAGAGCAAAATAATTGTCAAACTTTGTTTTTTTATAGTTGTGCAAAGATACCTAAAAGTGGACATAAGTGCATTGGTTTGCAAAGCCTTGAGAGTCTTCCTAGCACCTTTGTTCTTTGAATTCTTATACCTACCTGTCTGCCTGTTGAAGTCCAACTTTGTCATTCTTTTTGATGCAAAACAAAGTTGGTCAAAGGCAATTCAATTTAATTCCACGGAATTTGAGGATGAAGTTTGTTGGCATTGTCCCTTTCTCACCTGTCTTTACAACACCTAAAACACTCGAGCGATGTTAATACTTTACCACCTTATGTGTGTAGCTGAGAAAGGTAAGAATAGGTCTGGATTAGTATTCAACCCCCAAAGACCCCTGCAATCCCACGGAATGGATCCAACGTTGTCAAGACTGTGCTCTAACAAAAATTAAAGGGAGCCCTGGGTGCTCTGAAACTGTAAAATCTAGAGTGCCCAGCATATGATTTGTATGAAAAAAGTAAGATTTTCTAGTCGCCCATGAGCAAAAATGAAGCTTCAGGGGCCACCAGGCTCTGTTAGAGCACAGCCTTGGTTGACAGCATTTTCATCTTATACAGTCAAAGGTCCTTAATTTGTAACCACCCGATCTCATAAGAGACCACCTACCATAATCAACCACCTGTCCAAATCACCAAAGTTTTCCTATTCAAAGCCTCATGGTTGGAACCTCTCCTTTTTATAAAGACCACCTTCTGTAAGTTACCATGACCACTTTTCACGGCTCTTGGTTTAATTATTATTTGTTGTTTTTAACCTCTTGTAAGTAACCTTTTGACACTTGGTTTGATCTCTTGTTTGCTGTATATACTATGCTACTTAGAGTATTAGAAGAACAACATGGGATTACATATAAATTATTGCAACTCAGAAATTCCATGCAACAGATTAAATTTGATTCAACCGGTCAGAAGCACTACCCACATCTGGGTAGTGAGGTGTCATCAGTATGGAGTTTCTCTGCTTGTTTCTCAGACATCATTGGGTGGGGAAACCAGTGGTAGCGCCAGCAAATGTCAGCTGTTTTCTCAGGCTAAATCAGATTTTGCATGCAACAGATTATCTTGTAATTATATATAATACATGTGTCTGCACCTCTTCTTGCAAGAGACCCCCTGTGTTCAATTCTTGTGAACAACCTCCTCCTGGAAGTGACCAATAGGTCTTTGCCTTTTGGGTGGTCATTTATAGGTGGTTTAACTGTATTAAATAAATATTAATTTTGTGTAATTTATTTCTTATTTTAACGTAATTTCACTGTGATTTTTCTTTGACCCTTGTTGTAACTTTTCAGCAGTGTTGTACTGAGTCATATAACAAGAATTTCTTGAAGAACAAGGCAGCCCAAGTCTTTAGCTTGATCTTTGTCTGTGATTATCCTGAGAAGGTTAGCTTATTTACATGTATTGTTATTTCATGTGTTATTGTTAAAAATCATAACTTCTCACGCACTGAATGCCATTTGTCTGCTATGCAACAATGCAACAGCACAACCATCACAAAAAGTTTTCAAAAAACAAAGGAAAAAATAGAAAAACATTCCAGAACCCAATACACTGCTGTCAAACTAACACACACTTCTTTAGTGGGAGGGAGGGAAACACTGTTGCACTGTTTGTCACGAAAAGAAAGAACTGAGTCATGTTATGAGTGTGAATACTGATACCTGAAATTGTAACTTGACTAGCCTGCGTAGCAAGCGTTTCTGCGCGAGTTCGTCAAGAACATTGGGACGAGAGCAACAAAAAAAAGGAATGACAGGGGAGGGGGAGGGGCAGGGGAGAGAAGGAAACGCTTGCCCGCAAACCCCATGATTTTGAAAAACTGTGTTCGCCCACGAACTCAGCTTTTGATTGGTTGGTTGCTGGTAGTGTTGATTACTTAGCACCCGAAACATCAATCAAAGCAGGTATGTTTTGTTGACGTGCGTCGCAGATCTGGTCTGATGTTATTTGTGGTCGCAGATTACAAATGCTTTGGTCTGATATTTATTTGAATCATGTTTGTGTGAAGGTTTATCAGATCTGAGTCTCTTCAATCAAAAGTATAATTGGAGAGCAGTGGAGACTAGTGAAGGCCAATTTATTGGGAATGGCGGCGTGCGTATCTGACTGGAGGTAACATCAAATAAATCAGAACATCGGTAATAGACACTAGCTAGAGCCGCCATGGAGAAGTGATCGGAAATTGAGCGGCATGTATTAAAGAGAACTTTTCGACACTGGCTAGCCTATAGAAAGGAGCTGCTCTGCAAAACTTATAGCCAGCGGAGTGAATTGTTCCGGACAAATCATTTCTTTGCGGCGTTGTGACAAGGTTTCAGATGAGATAAAGCCACATAACATTCAAAATATCACTTACGTAACTGTAAAGAACAAGAAATTCCGCAGCAATCGCTTAGAGTTTCAACCTTCTTTTAACGTAAAGCTTCTTTTTATAAAATGCAATCGCATGGAGCGTGTTTTAGGGAACAAAGTAAATTTTTCAGATCTGGTAATCTATTCGTTATCTATCTTGACGTGCTGTCAATTTACAAATGAACCAAACCGTGAAATATCAAGGGGGGTTTTCCAGAATCGTAGGGGCAGGCAAGCATTTCCTTTTCTCCCCTCCCCTTCCCCCTTCCATTTTTCTTGCTCCCGCTCCAACTTTCGCACTATAACTCGACTGGAAACACTTATGCTACGCAGGCTATAACTTGACAGTTAGACAGTGTTACACACTCATTGCTGGTAAACTCACACGTTGCAGCCATGAGCCCCCACACCAATGGAACCAGGCACCTGTCACAATGATTTATCAGGGAAAAATTAAAGGGAGGGAAGGGTTGGGTGAAAGGCACAATCCAAGGGCTGAACAAAGCGTGTAGCTGCTTTGAAAGCATTGTACTAAGCACATGGAGCTGATGTTAGCAATTAAGGCTGACTGCACTTGAGCCACCACACTGACCGCTGACCAACAGCACGCGACGATGCTCCTTGTTATCAGCTGCCTTAATTTTGTTTAACTTCATGTTACATTTCTCTTCTCCCTGTAGTGGCCGCTGTTTTTCTCAGACCTCCTCCAGTGCTTGCAATTATGGAGCATTAGCTGTGGATATGTACCTTAGGATTTTGAAGGCAATTGATGAGGAAGTGGTTGATAGAGATGTGATAAGGAGTCAGCAGGTTAATTTTGTGAATTGTTTTTATATCTATGTTACAATATCCATGGGTTACCATCAAACAGAAATTTATTACCTATTCAATTAGAACTATATAAAGTGGAACCCTGCTCTACGGACACCCGCTTTATACGGACAGTTTCGTTTGTCCCGACAAAAAGCTCATATATTTTCTCTAAAATTAACCCACTTTATACGGACACCGTTTAATACGGACAACGGACCCTTTTCTGTGTCCTGAGTCACAAACTCTCTTATATTGTCAACCCTGCTTTACGGACACTGGTTATCTGCACACTGTCTATTTTCATTGTCACTATTATGTGATAATTGTAGACATTGTACTCTGTTCAAATAATGACAGATTTTTACGGGTGAATTAATTTTTCTTACAGTACTAAAAAGATAACAGTAACAAAGTGGCGTGACAACTTGATTTTGAACAGTATTTCTTTCTTCCGGTGTTTGACTCTTGTACTACGTATAGTCCTTTAATAAAGTTTTTGTGCCTCATGTTACACACGTTTCACTTCCTTGGCTTTTTGTTGCAGTCATTGCTTTTAACCTTCTTCCTCTTTGACGTTGTTTGCTTGCTGCGAGCTGTACCAGGATCATCTTCCGCTCGTATTGATGGGTTGTTGCTAACGTCTAGTAATTGTTCAAGTAAATCCACGTGTTTCCGAGGACCATCAAAAATGTAAACACATGGTATTTCCATACCAAGACCTCCACCCTGATTGACTGCCTTTCCACATACTTCTACCAATATTAATCCTTGGTTCGTAAAACTGTCTGCTTTGGTCTTTATATCGATAAAACATGTGTTCCTGACATTTTCTCTGAGAGCCCAGTCTTAATAGCGGAGCTCTCGCGCGCGAAGCGCGCCAGCGGAGCACCATGGGTAATAAAATTTGGTAAACTATCCATCCGATAAAATTTGGTTATGACGTAGCGTACGCCCGCCCACCCACCCGCCCGCCCGCCCACCCGCCCGCCCGCCCACCCGTACACACACTTCATGTAAGCCGATGTCAAGTGTCACACTTGTCAGGACCATGAAATAAATAACAACGGAGACTAATGCCGCTGGAAGAAAAACATGAAAATTATATAGCGGCGGTTAGAAAATGAAGAATGCTAGCGGCTACTAATGTGAAAAAGCAGCGGCAGTGAAAAAATAGAATGAACAGGAACACAAACATTTCCTCCATAAAATGCGTAAAGGAAGCTAAAAGAAGTTTCACGTTAGTCGTGTAAAACAACGGTAAGGAAATGTACAAAAAAAAAAACTGCTGCACGTGCAGAGTTGTTTTTTTGCTAATTAGAAAAAAAGTGTGCTGCACGTTGAAAGTTGTTTTTTTGCTAATTAGATCTATTGTTGTTGTTTTTAGCGTTTTCGTTGCTTTCAACTTGTTTTAGTATTCATCGATTTTATATTTTCTTCGAGGAATCCATAAATATTAAAGAGAGCTTTGCTTTTAGCCCTGGCTAAATCTATATATTACGGACACCTGGATAATACGGACACTATGGCATGTCCCCTTGGTGTCCATATATATTAACCGGGTTCCACTGTATTGTACTATGTCCTAACGTCTCATTTGCAGTGCATAGAGCGATTGAAGCTGAACCCATAATTATTTAGTAGGTGTCTATAAAGCAGGGTCTGACTGTGCCAAAATTTTTATATTTGCCTGATATACAAGCTTGTTAAAGTTGTGACAAAGTCCACCATGCCACACACATTAAGTTGTTGGTGCTAATATCTAAACATGCTGTGCAAAGGGCTACATTGTACATGTGTGAAATAGACCTCTTTAGCTTGTATGTTTTGTTTTTCCAATACAGGCCATATGGTAATACCCTAGAGAACTGTTTCTTTCAAATTTTGTCTTATTCATGAGCATATCTACTCATAATTTATGAAAAGACAAAGGATCAAGTTTCCCTGGGACCTCTATTGGGAAAACAAAACATACAAGCTAAAGAGGTCTAAATGCTTTTTCTGAAAATCAAAATTCTTTTGAGTTAAGACATTGCTTCTACAATCTTGATTGTTGACATCTTGAAACTTGAGTCATCATTTCCCTTGTAGAACCAGACATATGCAAAACCTATGCTCATGCTATTTGTTTACTATGTTGGACTATGTTTCAGCTATGTTATGTTCACTACTGCCTATGTATTAACTATGTAACACACCAAACAACATAGTCCAAAGTATGCAAAATCTATGTTGAAACTATGTTTAGGCTATTCGAAAAGCACATAGCTTTTGAATACCTATGCAAATACTATTCAAAATCTTTTCATAGTCTTGACATAGCTATGTATTTACTATGCAATAGAAAGTTCTGCTTTTCCTTCCGATTAGCATCCTATGTATTCACTATGCATAAAAGTAAAATAGCTTTTACATAGCATTTCGATCTTCACTTTTATTTCCAACAAGTTTCTTAGCTTTTACATAGTGCTATGTATATTCTATGCTATGTGATGAAACATATTTGCAGCCTATGTATTCACTATGTGACATTTTCATTTAGCTTTATCATGAGATAAAGGCTACATAGCTTTTACATAAACATATTTTTTCCTATGTCACTCATATGAAAAGTATATGTAGTCTATGCGTTTCCTATGTGATATTCCAACATAGCTTTTAAGTGACTAGGCATGTTGATAGTGGCGCGTACAGAAGGCTAAGCATACTTCCAAAGTAAAAAGCAGTGTTTTAAACTAAAACACTGAAAAATCATGTACTACAATTTTTTTTTGTGCTTGAAGATAGTTTCTTAGTGAGAAGACTTTTGTTAAGCATTGAATCGCTACATCCATCATCCCTGTCTTAACTTTCCTTTCTAGCTTTTCCCTAGAGTTCTTCACTTGAAATGATACTTCCATGCATCATTTTCTTCTTTTACATTGGGTTCGATCCTTCGTCTTGATTGTGGACGTCTCCTGAATATAACTGCATGGTCAAAACTGCGAAACGCTACCTGCCTCGGTGGATGTTTGTCAGCCATTTTGTTTCCACTAGTTCCCAGGGAAGCCCGTGAGTTCAACACATGCGTATTTTGCGTTTTATCGTCACGTGGGCCTTTTCAACCAATGAAAAAGTGTGAAAATTGTCTGTTTCCACGCGGGCGCTTTCAAGTCAAAGAAGACGAGCTGTAAGCGTGCGTTTTTACAAGAAGACGCTTCTTTTTACTTCAATTTACAGTCTTTTTCCTGCCAGGTTCAACAAAAAGTATTCCTAACGTTGGTAAGTGATGTTTTTCTCAATTAAGTTTCGATTTGCCTGTGTTGTCTCCCCTTTTCGCGTATCTGAACAAGGATCGGTCGATCACGCTTTGATACTCCTTCGTTTCAATTCTAAAACGTCAGGTTGTTTTTATGTTCATTTGCCTTAAAATCTCCACTTTTCTGTTTGCAGACACTTATTCGTTGCAGTCAAACGGAAACTGTATGGCACTGAAGAGCACGACATCAGCAAAAAGTCTACACGATAAGCAAACTTAAACTTGGGGTTTCGATTCTGAAACCTCCATGAAAATACTGCATTTGTGTTACTATTAGTGTTCGTCAGGTATTATATTGCCATAGTTTTTCAATTTTTCGTTTCAAAACCTATTTCTTACCAATGTAAAAGGTATTCTAATTCATATTTTTATACTATTTTTACTATTTTGGTGATTTTTACGAACGTATTTTAAACACTACATTTGCTTAAGCAGATCGAAACCAACATACATAAGAGACTATGTCAATTCTATGTAATTTCTGTTTGAACTCTAGTTAAAGCTTGTGTATGTGATATGTTTTACCTATTCAAATACTATTAAAATCCTATTTCAAACCTATGCAAAGACTATTTGTTCTGTGTTTTCCCTATTTTAATGCTATGCAAAGTATATGTCACCTTTAAAAAGGCTATGTTTTTCATATGTTTTTTCTATTTCTAGGCTATCTAAATTCTAAGCAAACCCTATTCAAAAGCTATTTAATCAACTGTTCCCTGTTCCATTTTACTATGTAAACTCTATTTCAGTCCTATGTGAAGGCTATTTATTTTCTATGATTTTTCTATGAGGTTGACTATGAAGTCTAAAATCTCTTTCCACAAGCTAAGTAAACTGTATGTATAGGCTATGTGGAAACTATGTCATTTCTTCCTTTATTCCTACCTTTAAAAACTGCATAGCTTTTAAATAGGTTCCGTTTGACTAGCGAAAACATAGCATTTTCGATACAAAAAACATAGTCCTGGCATAGAAACAACATAGGATCTGGTTAAAGCAATGTATGAGTGATTAACATAGGTTTTGCATAGCTTTGTGACATAGCATTTGCATAGATTCTACATAGTGTCTGATTCTACAAGGGTTCCTTTTTCAAGACTCAGATTGATTATTAAGACTGTCAACTTTTGATGAGTTTCAGTTGGTTGCACTTGTACAAGTTTGTAAAACCATTTACAGATGAATCAGTTTAGAAGCCAAATATAATTTTTCTTCCATGAACAGGAAGTAGAAAGAAACACAAACATTAAAGATCACATCTGGGATACGTGCATCAAAGAGCTTGTTGACTCTTGGTTTCAGATTTTGGTAGGTGGAAATCATGTACCGGTATTTTAGCAAAACAATCAGGTTGATCTCAGTTTTATTGACTGCTATTTTGTATTATGTTTTGTATGCAGAAAACATGAAAATAGTGTGTCATCAATAACATGCCTTTGCCTGGACATTATTGGAGCATATATTGAATGGATCGATATTGGCCTGATTGCAAATGACAGGTTTATCAGGTAACATGCATTCATTGTAAAAAGGGCAGAGTAAAATGCAGATTGCGGACTGACGGTGGACTATTGTCTTTAGGGTTAGAAAACAATGGGACTTTTAAGTGAAAAATGATCCTCGCAGTTGTTAATTCAACTTATGCAATTGTGTAAGAGAAGCCCGAAAAAAATTCAGGACTTCAAGGGGATTTGAATTAACCCATGACCTCGCGATATGGGTGCAATTCTCTAATCAACTAAGCTATGAAGCCACTGATGTTGGGAGCAGGTCAATTATGTGTTCATATGTTCCCATGAAAGAGATGAAATGTGACAAATGTAAATAAATGAAATAAATCATATATGAGAACTGCGGAAATGAAATCAAGTGAAGCATGATCCTCGCAGTTGATGTATTTCATATACATTTGTCGCATTTCATGTCTTTCACGAGAACATAGAGAAGCAGTATCCTTGAACCAGAAGAGGTACTTGAATTCATGTGTAAGACTAAGCTTACTAAGGTGTACTAGCCTGTGTGTCAGACATGGTTTAACCTCTGTATAGCAGCAGTGCTGATATCCTTGTCTTAGGCCCCCAACGGACTCGGGAATTACCAGAAGTGTGTATCAATTTTCCTTTCACCTTGATAAGCAAATCAACAATGGCTTTTTTAACTGGCCAATCATGATGCATACTCAAATCCATGTACACAGGTGGAGGCCCAGAAGAAGGGTTTCAGCGCTGTTTCAAATGACATGAACAGAGTTTACAAACTTAAAGAACTTAGATTCCTTGCTGATAAACTGTTGGTCATCCTCATTGTCGTGTATGTCAGTATTAAACAACTACGATGGTCCCTTTGTAAAGAATGTTTTCTTACCTATTAGGTTAACAAGTTTTTACGACACATATAACCCTTATTAAGTGACTGTCTTACTTTATTTTCGTCTAACATCCATTCATTCACATAACATTTATGGCAGGATACTGTCAAAAAGTTGGAAGAAATGTTGCTGATTTTAGTAGAATATCAGAAATTCTGCTTACCAAATACGGAAAGGTACTGCACTCAGTGTTACATTACACATTTTAACTATTTTTAGGTTTTAACAGACCCAATTTGAACGCTTTGAAAACGTAAAACTGTCAAACTGTTGTAGAGCCGACCCCCGCAACATTTTTATTGCGCCATTAGTTCATACCCAGTGTATTCCATAATGGTAATCCAAGCATAAGAATGATAGATAGAGCTGAAATACGCAAAACCACTTAAATAATGTTTTGAATGAAATCGTTAACATGACCAAACGAGCAAGGCTCGCAACATTCGCCATAAGTATTGTAGACAATTTACGCTTACTACAGTAGTATTGAATGGAACACAATCAAAGCGATTGCCACGATCATCATCCCGCCATACTGATCAAATTTCTAGACCATTCCTGACTTCATTTGTCAGTCGTTGAAAAAGCTAGCTGTTGTCGAGTGGTTATTTTGGCAGATGGGGACGTGCTGTAGTGGACGTTGCCGTTGCAGAGAGGGTTAAACAAGAGTCATTGTATGGACTGTCCGTCGGAACAAAAAAAAGTGGCCGTTGTAGAGAGGTGGCCGTTGTAGAGAGGTGCCCATTGTAGAGAGGTGGCCATAGTAGAGAGGTGGCCGTTGTGGAGAGGTGGCCGTTGTAGAGAGGTGGCCGTTGTGGAGAGGTGGCCATAGTAGAGAGGTGGCCGTTGTAGAGAGGTGCCCGTTGTGGAGAGGTGGCCATAGTAGAGAGGTGGCCGTTGTGGAGAGGTGGCCGTTGTAGAGAGGTGGCCATAGTAGAGAGGTGCCCGTTGTGGAGAGGTGGCCATTGTGGAGAGGTGGCCATTGTAGAGAGGTGGCCACAGTAGAGAGGTGGCCGTTGTAGAGAGGTGCCCGTTGTGGAGAGGTGGCCGTTGTAGAGAGGTGGCCATAGTAGAGAGGTGGCCATAGTAGAGAGGTGGCCATAGTAGAGAGGTGGCCGTTGTGGAGAGGTGGCCGTTGTGGAGAGGTGGCCGTTGTAGAGAGGTGGCCATAGTAGAGAGGTGGCCATAGTAGAGAGGTGGCCATAGTAGAGAGGTGGCCGTTGTGGAGAGGTGGCCGTTGTAGAGAGGTGCCCGTTGTGGAGAGGTGGCCGTTGTAGAGAGGTGCCCGTTGTGGAGAGGTGGCCATAGTAGAGAGGTGGCCGTTGTAGAGAGGTGGCCGTTGTAGGAGGTTCGACTCTATACCGAGGAATGGGTAGGAACTATTTTTGGTGGTCTTATGCTCAATGGATTTCCCAGCGGATTTTTAATTTATATGTTTGTTTTTTCCTTCAATAGGTTCTCGTTACAAATACAATATGCGCTAATAAGTGTAACATGAACAATGCTCTCTTCAAAGAAGTTAAATCAGGTTAGAAACTGTTTTTTTTTTATTGGGCAGAGTATAGCCAACTTTTTATACTGTAATCGCTCTATTGTAACAACACTGGTTTTAGTTTTACTTGCTCTGACTCTGCGGGATATAAAAGACACACCAGGGATGTAACAAATTTCTGACATTGATCCCCCCCCCGTGATCTTAGGTGGAAAATCCGTAGGAAAAGATTTTAATAAACCCCCGGATTTCTTCAGGGTGATGAAACAGCTGCCTACTTCAACTTCAACTTCAACTTCAACTTTATTTCATAAGACTATTGGTTACAATAGACTGGCCCGCAAAAAAGCAATTGCTAATCTAGGCGGACCAGTTAAAAGAAAAATAAATTGAAAGGAAAAGAAAGGAAAGGAAAAGAAAGGAAAAACTACAATTTTAAGTTACAATAAATAATATTCTATCACAGCTTTATTTTAATTACATTAAATCTGAACAAGCAAACAAACAAATACTTTAATACAGAAATCACTAAACTATTAATCGAACTTTTTCAACTATTAAGGGCGTCTCAATATAGTCATCTTCTCTTTTCAAGATATCCGAAAGCAATCTGTGAAGTACTTTCTTAAATATCTTTTTAGGGAGATCTCTAATATGACAAGGCATCTCATTCCAAAGTTTTACACCAAAGCGAGACAAGGAGTTTTTGTGTATTTCCAGCTTTGAGCTTTTGACGTGAAAGTTACCTGAACTAGATGATCTTGTATAGTATGAATGAATTGTTGAGGTTTTTTCAAATAAATTGAGCAGATTTGTTGGCGAATTGTTGTTGTTAATATCGTGCATTAGATTAGCCACAGTTTTATAATACATAAATGACACTGGTAATATGTCAAACATACATTGGATATGAAACATACATTGGATATGAGTTTTTTAGGTTTATTTCGGTGTAAGTAGCCTTTGTCTGCAGACGTATTTTCCGTCGTCCCTTGTCACAGAAGCGACGACCGGAAAGACGTCTGCGTTCGAAGACTACGGTTTTAGAACCTGTCAACATTTTCTTTGTTTCGCACCTTCTGTTTTTCTTGGTTCTATTGTTTTGACTTCTTTGTTTCCTTTGTTTTACGTCACTCGTGAGTTCTACTAACCTGGGACCAGGCTCCGCATTATGGGAAAAAGGAAAAAAATCGGCAAGCGAAGCGATCCAAGAGGTAAAGGGGGAGGGTGGCGCCGCCCTCTCCCGCTCACCAGACTACCTCTTTTTTCCTTAATTTTTTCCCCAGTGCTGAGCTTGGTCCCAGGCTAGAGTTTTACAAGTTCTTACACCGAGGGTGAGCCAGTTTTTCTTTTTATGAGTTTTGGTTTGTTCATCCTCAGGTTCAAATAGGAATGGAGATGACAATTTAAAGAGAATTGCCACAGATGTTTTTCGGAACGGAGGATGCGTAGCACCGCACACTCTTAACGTCTAAAAATAATTTATTTTCATGTTTTGAATTATTGTAAACTGTATATTTAGCAATTATTCTTGGAGCCCGAATGGGCTCTGAGTCAATAACCTATGAGGCCGAAGGCTGAATGGGCTGTTGACTCAGAGGCCATAAGGGGGAGAGGAATAATTGTTTTAGTAAAATCCAACTAGTTGGTCAAAAATATCGAGAATAAAAAACTTTTAGCTAGTTAAAGCTAGACTTTAATCCTTTTTTGCCGCCAAAAAGCCCGCGCTTTTCGCTACTAGGGGGCTATAACATATAGCCTAGTAGTAGCTCAACCAATCAGAACGCGGCATTGATAATAGACCACTAGTTGGATTTTACTAATACGGGATATATTTTGATGGTATACACAGGGGCCCATGGGATCCGGGTATAGTTAACGAATCAACCACAATTTTCCATGGTCTACACTCTTATAGACCATAAAAATGACGTCATAAAATGTTCAAAACTCAAGTGGAACCACAAGCCGCAGGCGAGTGGTTTCACTGCAAAGTTTTGAACATTTTATGGCGTCATTGCCGGGCTGTGGTCCATGAGAGTGTAGACCATGGAAAATTGTGGTCGATTTGTTTTTTTACAATAACATTTATTTTTTTACGAAAACAACTGGCACTGCGTGACATGTTACGTCATTTCCATGGTTTATTCTCTCATAGACCATAACTCTCGACCAATCAGCGCAAAAATAAAATACAGTATACTGACGGCTTATCCTCTGTATCATTTCCATTTCGTGAATGATGTGATACAAGGAAACCTTGTATATACCATATAAAGTTGTTCCGAGTCTAAATTCAACTTCTTTTCCTAGTGAGTAAAAAGAAGGCTGAAGGCTGTAAGAGTAACCATTGAATAAAATACGTTAGGCATATACAGTTGTAACAAGTGTTGTGTAAATAATTATCCATTATTAGACGAGGTTGATCAAAATATCGTGATTTGTCGGGCATTTGAGGGGAGGGGGGGATTGACCATTTCATATAAAAGGCTTTTTACGCCCAAAAATGAAGAAAAAAAATTAATAGCGTAGTAAAGCCATTGAAACTTCTTGCCTAAAGTCGCCCAACCACTAGACAAGTTCAACTTGTTGATGGAATTAGAAAACAACAGCAGTGAAAAGAGAATTTTTGCAGCCCAATACACGCTGAAGGTGCGAGTTTTGTCTAACTACGCTGGGTTCTAGAGGTTGTTTCTCGCGTGCGGTGGGCGGGATGCTTCGGTGTCGGCTGCAGGCCGAGAGATCTTCGGCCGACCGAAGGCCGAAGCCACGAGCAGTAATGCCTTGCGGGTCACTCTAAACCGGTAAGTCTCTGGCACTCGGGGTAGCCTCTTACTCCCTTTAATTTATTTCAAGAACACCCCTTCCTACGATGAAATTTGTAGTTTCTGTCTTCATCGCCGCCGCTGCTTAAACAGGAAAAGTAAACACCTGCAAAGCATTCAAGAATCTTCACCCTGCATCGCAGTGCAGCAACATTTAAAAATCTTGCCTCTTTTTGGTTCTTTGCTGCGACACCTTTGCTAGAGAAAACTGTATCACTGGAACTTCCATGTGCGATCATCTCATTGCGACAGTCTATCCAACACTCGTAGTACCACCTTTTAAGAAGATAGTTGAATATTTTCCGTTGATTTAAACCTATCCCGTAAACAATTGCTTGATACACGGCCCAAGCCCCTCTCAAGGTATATGTTGTGACAGCTACTGCCAAATCAAAGATGACTTGGGATCCCTAGGTGGCCTTTAAGTCTTCCATTCTTTCCGCTTAGGCACTCTAGCCTTACCCTACCTTATGTCCCCATACATGAGGTACCTACCTGGGAAGCGGTTGTCTTACATGAAGTACTGTCTGAAAAAAACCGTTTTAGTTGCCAGACAAATTGTTTTTTTTTTCATCTTCCTTCGAACTCACCCCAACCTGGAAACTTTGTAAACGACTTGTATGGCAGAATTTCAAGGAAAATACGCCTGAAGGTGAGCCTTAGTTTAGTGCTCTCTCATTCGCGCTCCATTCGAGCCATATTTTTAGGGTCTTTTTAGCAATGATCAAAAACCTTTGTGGAAGCAGAAATCTGTACTTTTTATTTAATTTGAGGGCTCATATGGGCAATTTTGTAGAAAACACTGTTTTAATGGTACGTTTTCCAAGCTACAACCCACTTTGAACCGCAATGAATGTATACTTAATTTGTAGCGAGTAGAATTTTAGAAGATCGATTTAATTCTACGGTAAATAAGCTTTAAAGTGGTATGTTACTTGAAGAATTTGATCGTGTAGTAAATATTTTATGAATTTTTTACCAGAACTGTTTTCCATGGTTTGATTTGTGTTGAATTTTGACTGTCAGAAAAGAGTTAAGATGGTCAATCACAAGGCATACCGTAAAATTCCGAAAATAAGCCCCTCCAAATATCACCCCCCCAAAATCGTAACGCAAAAAAACCCCTCCGTCAAATCGCCCCTCCGAATATAAGCCAACCCCCTCGGGGGCTTGTACTTGGAATTTGCCCCCCAGTACAAAGTAAAACAAAGCAAAAATGGTAAATTTTCTTCTCACTACAAGCTAGCCCAATCGATTTTGAAACACAAATTTCCCTCTGCATATAAGCCCCTCCGAATACAAGCCCCTCCAAAAATAAGCCACTCAATTACGGTAAAAATCCAGCAGATTTTGGAGAACCAGACCATCTTCCTCTGTGGAAGGTTCAATCAGTCTACAGCACCTGTTGTGTAAGATGTTGTTATTTTGTTCAGAGATATGTTGATAACTGTATATAGATTTTATGTCATGCCTTGTATGCTTTATTAATAAATTTTCATGGTTTGCGCCCTTTTGGGAGCTATTTCTGGAAGCACTTACATCACTTTTGTTAATGTAACTTGGTCAAAGTGAAACTGAAAGCTAAATGAAAGAGTCGAAGGGAAAAATCGCTCATACAAGATTCAACTTTCACTTGGTGAAAGGTTTGATTGATGCTCAGGTTAGTTTTGTGCAGGTCCCGTTATTTCATTTGTAAAGGAAAATTCAATTGACATTTACACATAAACTTGTCTTACAAAGTATCATTTAATTGTCGTAGACCCTTTTGTCGTCACGAATCAAGGACCCTCTGCTGTACTCTTGCGAACTATCAAGATTCAGGATTTTACAGCTGTGAGGTATGCATTTAATACGTTAGCTGCCGTTACACCTTGATTGATTAAGAAATCCCTTTGGTTTTAATCGCTGGGAAACTTTCTGATGAGGTTTAGATCAGTCGAAGTTGGCTCTATCGTTTAGGGACCGGTCATTATTTATACTGTAGAGGCGGGCGGAGGAAAAAATATGTTGGAAAGATCAAAATTTCTGCAAGACCCCCCCTGCAGACCATGTAAATAGCAAGTGACCCCGCTTCTAGCCTGTTCCAGGCGTTCAGATAGTGGGGAGCGGTGCGAAGTTTAAAGGAGCGCGAAAAAATAAAAGCGAGGGAGGGGGAGAGGTGAGAGAGGGAACGCCTGTTAGATTTGTTTTAAATAGACTCATCCGCCCACTCAGACCGCATCAGCTGTAGGTGGTCTTCACTTGTCAATCAAGACTGATGTTACAGCCCCATACATTTATTATTTTTCTTACGAATAAATCAAAATTTCTCAGATCAAAAATTAATATTATGTATACATAATCTTACTAAAAACCTAATGTAAGACTTTCAGACAACAGAGAGCGGGAGAAGTTATTTATTTACGGCTTTAAAAAATGATTTCAGCGTGTACGTGACAAAAAAATTATGAATCAAGTGACAAACAAATATTGCTCATTTCAATAGAAAGCCGTTTCAATACAGATCGTTAACTCGAGCAATGAAAATGCCCAACAAACGAAGGGAAAATTTACTATTCGGTGATTGAGTGGACCTCGTCAATAGCGATAGCTGCAACTTGCTTTCCAAGCTTTCCTTTTGAAGTCCTTTTGTCCATTCCTTAGACAACCACGATTTGTGACTGCAGTCACCTTTGAGTGAATTTTTAAGGATCATACAATTTCACAGCTTTTTTTAACGGCTTCATCCACATCTTCTCCCATCATTGCCGCCGCTACTCCGATTTTTTGCAAATGTTCCACTTGGTCTTTCATGATGGCAATCAACGGAGTTACGACAACAATCATAAATGGCATTCTATCCTGCCTTCATTCCAACGCACGCTTTATTCGAGGACAAAGCTGGAAAATAAGTCTTTTTCCAAAGCTAGTCGGTGAAATTGCGAAGACATCTATCCTGCTGACTACGAGTTTTAAACTGTTCCTTTGCTCTTCGCATTTAGCCTCCACGTTTGGAAAGTCTCTCAGCGCTGTGTTTGTTGTGAGTTCGAATTCGGCGTGACGGGACGTAGAGTCTGTCATCACCGCCATATCCTATTTCTCGCTGTGATCGAAGATGCTTCACTGTTGACAAAAACTGTCAAAATCAACCAATCAGAGGGTATACCAGGATCTGGTATACCGGAACGCACTTTTGTTAAAAATTCTTACAAGCGTTCCCGCACCTCTCTCCCCAGTTCCCCTCTACTTTTCATTGCTTTCTTTACTTCGCTCCGCTCTCCACTATCTGAACGATTGCTTCTTTATTCAATATTTATGTGATGAACCCCCCCCCTTCATATCTCCTCTTATATACCCTACAAAGTAATTATGTAATGATACGAGTGGAGACTTAATTACTTTGGCGGAGCGCAAAGTAAAGGATTCATGACACTCAGGAATGTATCAAAGTTGACATTTTTGGGACAAGATTGGGCACGCAAAGCCTGTAGGTTTTAGAAACTTGAAATATGTCAAACAGTATACATTAAGTTCTAAGCTAGTTCTTTTGACCACAGGCAGCCCAAGCTCAGTGTGTGCGTTTAATCAGTAATACATGTAGTTTCATATTGCGTAATTTAAAATGGCGGTGAATATAAAGGATTTGTATGGGAATTCAGGTAAAAGACTCAAGTCGATAAATACTCGCTAGAATGTTCAATAAAATAAAGCTTACCATATTTACTTTGCTTGTTTTTGCTTGCTGTGTGGTTATTTTACCGATCCATTGTGATTGAAGCGATTTCCCTTAACCACGAGTTTCCACTGTAAGGAAATCGCTTAAATGGCACATTGAGCTTGGGCCGCCTGTGTTTTGACGAGCTAAGTTTGGCTGGAGTGCTGTGTTTAGTCAAGTGTGACGAAAGTTGATTTTCAAGTTCTGTGTTTACAAGTTGGTAGCCTGTTCACAGACCCTCTATTTACTTTTCAAAGTCCATCAAGCGCCCGTGAAGAAGAAAATAGACGGTCTGTAGACATCCTTGGGAGCAATTTAAACTTGCGTTTCCCAGGAAAAGCAAATTACCATTGGCTGAATGGCGATTATCCTGTCATCATCATTTAAACGACTCATCATGCTTGCATCATGCGAGTAGAAGCATTTGTCATTGCTTGGATGGGCTATAAGTTATCCGTGTGTGATCATTTGAGTCGGTTAACCTCTAAACAGTTGCCTTCGATTGTCCCTTTCACCTATTTATGGTCGAAAAGTTTTGTCGTCGGTTATTTTATAGTTCTTGATACAAACAATTTGTCTAGAAGAATTCTGTATACGCTTTGAATGGTAGTTTTATTCCTTACGTAACAAACAAGGAACTGTATATACGGTCAATGGAAATACAGCGTTGTCAAAGCATTCAAATTCCCATAAATCTTCCCAGACCAAATCACATTTACAAAAACAGGTTGGTAAAGAAATATCGCAGTCATTGCCTCATTCATTCCTCCCAGTTTAGCAAATGCATTTCATGCAGCAATTACTACCTTGATTTTCCAGGAAAGTTCTCATGTGCAATTTATTGTTTTATGGAGTTAAGCTGTTACTTTTTAAAAGATGCTAATTAAATGCTATTGAATCAGTCTGTGGAACCATGTATTTTTTGAAATGCTCTACACAGCATGTTTG
Organism: Porites lobata; assembly: GCA_942486035.1. Lineage (NCBI taxonomy): Eukaryota > Metazoa > Cnidaria > Anthozoa > Scleractinia > Poritidae > Porites > Porites lobata. The sequence goes on from CALNXK010000154.1 coordinate 1,304,727, forward strand.
CAATATTATTGCATTTTGCTCAATTAACTAAGCACCATTACAAGAAGCCCCTAGCCTGTTCCAGGCGTTCAGATAGTAGAGCGTGGGAGGGTGTACAACTTAACTCGCCCCCAACTTACCACCGCACTCTACTATCTGAATGCCTGGAACAGGCTAAGAAGCCCCTAGAACACCAATAAAATGTGTGTTCATTATTTTACTGAGTGATTTAGTCAATTATACCTCTTTGTTATTCCATTGATGTTGTCATTTTAATTAATACCATTAGGGACCGTTCATTATTTATTGGAGGGGATGGGTGAGAAATTAACAGATCTTCCTTTTTTTCCATGACCCCCCCCTTACAAAACTGGATTTTCAAGTCCCCCCTATTCTACTAGGGGAGCATTTCAATACCCCCCTCCCCTCCCCCCACTTACACACACACTAATCAGAGCAGCAAAAAAATTGCACCTTGAATAAAAGTTGAATCAAATTTCCAATTACTTTCAGCCAAGCAGATTCTGATTGTGATTGTGATAACAATGACTATGAAGGTGTCCTGATGATGATGGTGACAATCATGATCATGATGATGATTATTTTCATTATAATTAATATGATGGCAATGAGGTGGAGGAGGAATTATGAAGACCATGTTTTGTTGCGCCTCGTCAGCGATTAACCAATGAAATGTCAAGTGTAGGACTCAAAACGAGGCTCTATTCCTGGGAGGGAAAAGGCCTTTCCATTTGAACTGGAAATTTTCCGGAATGACAAACCGGAAATTTTGGCTAAATGGAAAGCGCCCCAGGCTTTGTTGTGATAGCTATTATTACAAATTGTGGCATTAACATCTGAAAAAATGCTCTTATTTGGTTTTATTTACCAAAACAATTCATCAATTTGGATCCACTGTGCATTGACAAACTAGAGTTAAAACTGTAACAGTTTTTCAGTTTAATACTTTTGCAGTGCAGTGATACAGTGTTTGCCTGTTTCAGTTTATGTTTGCTTGACACTATTAAAGTAGTCTTGTGTATAATTGGGGAATCAAATAAGGAAATTGTAGTTATAAATCATACTCCATGACTGCACCACAATACTGTGCAAGACTCCGCTCTAAGAAGAATCATGGGGATCCCAAAGGCTCCCAGCCACAAAATCTAGGGTACGTCCCAGCTCTTATTAGTACACTTAAATATCTTGTTGCTTTTTATTTAACACTTTGTCTCTTTAATTTCAAGGCCCCCCCTGAATACAAAAAGTCCACCTCAGGACCCCCTCCTTTGCAGTGGCTAAAATTTCAATTCCCCCCATTTTCTCACCCTTCCCCTTCCCCCCCCCCCTTTGAAATAAATAATGAATGGTCCCTTATTTTTAGGTTTCCATTAATATAAATATGTTATAGTTTTCTGAGGTGATTCGTGGTGCCTATTTTATTTGTAACTCACCGATGGGTCTGTTTGTAAACTGAGTTGCTAACATGACATTGTTACTTGTAAAAATTACAGTTGAAGATGTCAGCAAGAAATTAAGCAGTCTAGGAATAAGTTGTAAAATTGTATTCTAATGGAAAGGAGAAGTGTGACATCACGTTGCCATGGTAGCAAAAATTTTGGATCACAACAATAAAGAGCTTAAGGCAAGCAAGGACAACGGCAACAATAACAAGAATGGCAAAAAAGAATGATAGGTTTATATTAACAAAACAACAACTTTGCACGTGCGTCACGCTTTTTTCTTCTGATATGGAAATTCCTAATTTCACGCGCCCACTGTATGGATTTGGTGAACACAGTACAAAAATGTTCTTTTTCTTTTTCTAAACTCAGATACGGCACTTTCGGATTCAACACCAGAGAATTTCGCCAACATTTAACTGAATAAGATCGATTAAGTTTGAAACAGTAGTGCTAGTTCAACTTTTAAGTGATGGCTTTTTGGTTTGTTCTCGTCCAAAAATTTTGCTACCATGCAAACGTGACGTAACGACTTCTGCGCTATTGAATATAAATGTTCCTTATGAAAGAGCTGACACGTTTGATTTGATGGGAAAGTGGGGGCAAAGATGGGAAACCTCTTTTAGCTCAAGACGCTCACTAATGTACAAGCAAACTATGCTATGAAAGCATATGTGTTATTGTGTTAACAGTATACTGATAATAATTGGGTTATTGTTCCTGTCACTATAAGTGTACTGATGATCATACAACCTGCGTTTTTTTGCTTTTCTTTCTTTTAGAAAGCAATTGTGCGTACATCCAAAAAATATCCTCCGTCAGGGTTCTATCTGGGATTTATCGTTTGGGAGAGAAGTTCCGAGTGGCTGAAGGCCACTAGCTTCCTAAGGGAATCCGGGGGCATACCCCCGGGAAATGTTTTGAAATGAACATGCGCTGAGATGCAATCTGGTGCATTTTTATACACAATTTTGAGAAATGTTACAGTGGTATTAATTTTATTTTTTAGTTGTGATCGCGTTCCTTGTCATATAGTGTCTTAGACAGAGAATACTTACTTCATGTGCATTGACCTCGTCAAGTCTGGATGATTTTTCCAATATAGTTTTTTTGTGGGGGGAGGGGGGAAGCTTTTACCCCTCAATTGCCCTAGATAGAATTCTGACGTAGTTGCCAAAAAAAACCATCTGTTTACATCACCATACCAAGAAAGTGAAAATTTGCATCAACGGTAGAATGATTACATACATCGTGTTTATACTTTTTTAGAAGAGCTGAAATTAAAAGTGTGACAGAGAGCTGAAAGAAGTTGTGTTTCCAACCCCAACTGACTATCCTCTGGAAAAGAATTAGTTTGTATCTGCATGTTTTCATTAAAATGGCGGAGAAAGGACAAGAAGAGGCAAGCAGTAATCCTAGTAGGGCCAGCAAAATTTCCGAAGAATTTAGAAACACTAGAAAGGAAGGAAAGGCGTATGGTAATATTGACAACACCTCTGTTAACAAAAAAGATTTCCAAAAAGCCGTAGACCACCTTGACATACAACTCAAAATTGCCAGAGAAATGGGAAACATGGCAGTCGAGGGTAGAATCTACTGTCATCTTGGTAACGCTTATTACCTTCATGAAGATTATCAGAAAGCCATAGACTACTATGAACGATACCTCAAAATTGACATAGAAGTGAGAGGCACGAAAGAAGAAGGAAAAGTCTTCAATTGTCTTGGTATTGCCTATTACGAGGTTGGAGATTTCCAAAGAGCCATAGAGTACCATGAACGAGGCCTCAATAGTTTCAAAGAAGTGGGAAACAGGGCAGGAGAGGGAAGAGCGTACTGTAATCTTGGCAACGCGTATTACAGTCTTGGATATTTCCAGAAAGCTAAAGGTTACTACGAAAAGCACTGCAAAATTGCCACAGAATTGGAAGACAGGGCAGGAGAAGGAAAAGCGTACGGTAATCTTGGCAACGCCTATTACAGTCTTGGAGATTTCCATAAAGCTATAGACTGCAATGAATGTGACCTCAAAATTGCCAGAGAAATGGGAGACAGGGAAGGAGAGGGAAGAGCGTCGTGTAATCTTGGAAACGCCTATGACGGCCTTGGAGATTTCCAGAAAGCTATCGAGTACCATGAACAACACCTCAAAATTACCAGAGAAGTAGGAGATAGGGCAGGAGAAGGAAAAGCGTACTGTAATCTCGGCAACGCCTACCGCATGTTTGGAGATTTCCAGAAAGCCAAAGAATACAGTGAGCGAGACCTCAAAATTGCCAGAGAAGTAGGAGATAAGGCTGGAGAAGGACAAGCGTACGGAAATCTTGGCGACGCCTATCGCAGGCTTGGAGATTTCCAGAAAGCCATAGAGTACCATGAACGGGAACTCAACATTGCCACCGAGGTGGGAAATAAAGCAAAAAAAGGAAGAGCGTACGGTAATCTTGGCAACGCCTATTGTAGTCTTGGAGATTTCCAGAAAGCCATAGAGTACCATGAACAAGACCTCAAAATTTCGAAAGAAGTGGGAGACAGGGCAGGAGAAGGAGGCGCGTACGGTAATCTTGGCAACGCCTATTACAGAAACGGAGATTTTTTGAAAGCCAGAGACTACCATGAACGAAACCTTGAAATTGCCATAGAAGTGGGAGACAGGGCAGGAGAAGGAAGAGCGTACGGTAATCTTGGCAACGCCTATTACAGTCTTGGAGATTCCCATAAAGCCATAGAGTATTCTGAACGAGACTTGAAATTTGCCACAGAAGTAGGAGACAGGGCTGGAGAGGGAGTAGCGTACGGCCGTCTTGGCAACGTCTATGAAGGTCTTGAAGATTTTCAGAAAGCCATTTACTATTACAAGAACAGTGTTAAAGCGTTCGACCATATCAGGAGTAAGCTCATATTTAAGGACAAGTGGAAGATAAGCCTACGCAATACGTATTTTGATGTTAAGTCGGAGCTGTGGCAAATACTGCTTAAGCAAGGCAGAGTCGTGGAAGCGCTTTTAACGGCTGATCAAGGCCGTGCAGAAGCTTTAAATGATCTTCTAGAAGTCAAGTATGGATTTAAAGGGTTACCTCCTGAAATGGGAACACTATCGGCAAATACTTCTGATATTCTGAGTTTCCTACCATCAAATACAGTTGTCATTGGGTTCAACAAAGATGGAATAGTTTCCTGGGTGAACGAGAAAGGAGCAGAAATTAAATCCAGGAGAAGTCTGATCAATGTCCCCGTTACGACCTATTTTCAGTCTCTCTTAGAGACCACACATGACGAAATAGGTGTGAGAGCTGATGTTAATTGTGAAGATCGCTCATTACGAAACCCAAAAGACGAAAAGGTAGCGAAAGAAAGATCCAGTAAGACAGAGTCCCATTCCTCGCATTTTGAGTCGAATTCATTGCAAGCACTGTACAATGTTGTTATAGACCCTATAAGAGACTTACTCCATGGCGATGAGATTCTGGTCGTTCCACAAGGACCTCTGTGTTTGGCGCCTTATGCTGCTTTCATGGACTCGAATTCAAAGTACCTCTGTGAAACTTTCAGAATTCGTTTGCTTCCTTCACTTTCTAGTCTTCGATTAATCCAAAATTGTTCAACAGATTGGCACAGTAAGACTGGTGCTCTTCTTGTTGGCGATCCGTGGGTACAGGAGGTGGTTTATGAAGGAAAGCCGCTTGATCAGTTAATTTGGGCCAAGAGGGAAGTGCAGATGATTGGGGAAATACTTCAAGCTGTACCTCTCGTTGGAATGCAGGCAACAAAAGATGAAGTTTTAAGACGTATCTCCTCGGTTGCTTTGGTGCATATTGCTGCCCACGGTAAAATGGAAACAGGGGAAATTGCCTTGGCCCCAAACACAATGCGTTCAACCCAGATTTTAGTCAAAGAAGACTATCTCTTAACCATGAAAGATGTTTTAAAGGCGCAGATTAGGGCAAGACTTGTTGTACTCAGTTGCTGTCACAGTGCGCGGGGCGAAGTCAAAGCTGAGGGTGTGGTCGGCATCGCACGGGCATTTTTGGGTGCTGGTGCTCGCTCTGTTCTGGTGTCCCTGTGGGCGATCAACGACGAAGCTACTTTGGAGTTCATGAAAGTTTTCTACCAACACCTAGTTCATGGACGGAGTGCCAGTGAGGCCCTGAATAAAGCCATGAAATCCATGAGAGAATCTGACCGCTTTAGTGCAGTGAAGTACTGGGCACCGTTTGTTCTCATTGGTGATGACGTAACGCTTGAGTTTGAAGGCATCGATTAAATAGCAAGGTATTTTGGGATATATTTAATCCTGGGATCATCCCTGCATTTGCAAAGGTTATTTTTACATACAATTATTTTTGTCGCTTTATAGGGCAACGAACCCAAGCGTTGCTACTTAACGTCAATATGCCTTTCACAAGTCAATTTAACAGCAACAAAGGAGTCTGACTTCGGTAGTTTGTTTGGCAGTTAAACATTACAAAATTTGTTCCACGTCCCATGATTTCTTTACATTTGGAGTTCGTTCCATTGAAACTTACCTTCGAACCTGACGAAGCTAAAACCCAATTCCAAAATGCGAAGATCTAATTTCTGGTCGCTTAGGGAAGTCTCCAGATAAGGTAAATCCTCGGTTAATCCTTCCTGGGTTTTATTCATTTCATGAACGTTTAAGAGAGGGGCTTATTTTATTAAACGAATATTGTTGTATTATTTCATCATAAAGAACAAGAAAACTAAGTGGAAAAGCTCGTGATTAAACCAGTGACGCATACAGATCTTCCGATAAGGGGGCGGAGTCTTGAAAAATTTGTTTTTGGCCTTTTGGGCCTCAGTTTGGCTAAAAATAAGCAGGGGAGCATGCCCTTTCCCTAGATCCTTCATTGTAAACCATACCGGATGATCAGTCCACATGAAGTGTTACGGTCATGACAAATTAATACATCGATCAGGCGTCTGTTATATAACAATAGGGAGAAGGGACTGGAATGAGAGAGAGAGAGAGAGAGGAGGGTTTAATAACTTTCTTTCCCTTAAAAGTTTAATAGAGGATTTATGGTATGCAAGTTTCTTTAAATCTACAATAAGTCTAATTGTAGGTTGAAGTTACCAGTTTAAATGTGACTCTTTGCTCTAACAGATTTATAGGCGTGTTCGATTCACGGTATTCCGTGTCCCAAATAAGAATAAATTGAAGAAACTCGCTAGAAATCACTCGCTTTGGCTTTCATGGAATTGCAATATCTACAAAAATGATTGAAATAAAGTATTCTGATCTATATACACTTTAAATGGTTCAGAAATTACGGTATATAGAAGAGGTTTGTTACAAAATTATGCGTATTGTTATTCCGGAATGCGATAAATCGAGCGCCCGCACTCTTAGAGGTCGGTTGTCAAAATGTTATTCCTCGCTAGCTAAAATCACTATCCTTTTGTTTTCTTAGCTTGCTAACGTTGCTTTTGCTGTTTGTGTTGTTGTTTTTACTGTATAGGTGCGATGAAGAATACAGCGAAACAGGTCCTATTTATCTGAAGTTGAACTCAGTTCTTTGTGTCACAATTACGAGGTGGAGCTTTCCTCCCAAGAATAGGCTAATGAATTATAAGTTGAAGCTTTTCGAAGTCTGCGATCAGTCGGATGCACTTGAAACTTGTTTTATATAGTCACCTGTGGAATATCACGAGTCAGTAGTCAATTTCGGCTATTTTCATTGTAACTATACCATATGTGACTGACACATTTTTTAACGTGTTAATTTAATATAGTTATTTTTAATAAAGCAGTTACCGTAAAGCTCCAAAAGTAACGACCCTCGTTTCTTTCGGATATTATAGCAGCCTTTACCTATCGCTACTGTTAGGCGGTGGCTACTTTCGGGTAGCTTAAACGTGTATCAAAAAGAGGCCGTACGAAGAAGTTATGGTAATGAGATCTCGACCATTGTGAAAACATCCACACTTCCTATTTGGAGAAACGTATCTCATGTTATTGCTTTTTAAATAACTAATCAAAAGAATTCTTACCGTGTGGGTACAAACGAAAGAAAGACTTCAAAAAAAAAAAAAGAAAAAAAAGAGGCAATGTACCTTTTGAGTTACATAAAGGAATGTCAAAGATCATTATAACTGTTAAAAAAAAATCTCGGATCAGGTTGGTAAAGCTTGTTATAACCACTACAATTTCCGTTATTTCTAGCAAGAAGGGAAAATCACTTTTGAAGTGGCTACTTTCGGGGGATCGCTACTTTTGGCATTAGCCGACACCTGTGAAATTTTATCGCTACTTTCGGGGGGACGCGATCTTTACTTTGGAAACTTTACGGTAATAGAGTTAATATAGCTTTTCAACATAGTTTTTCAAAATAGTTTTTACAGTGTTATTATTTACACCGTTGTAGTTTTTAACTTTTTTGGCCAGTCGGTTTAAGTTTAGTTTCTAGGAAGGTTTCAATTTTAATGCTGAAGTCAACTTCCTTGTTCAGTTACTTTAAATCACTATATTGTAGTTTTACATTTACTCGTCTGGCTTTTTGATATGCGTAGATTTTCATAGCCCAGGCTTACTCGCGTTTCCGACGTTGTTTTTACCATCAAGTTTTCTGATTTCTCTTGTCGACACCTTTCATATATTAAACTTTGGCCTTAACTGTTACCCGTTTTTCTGTCACACGGTTTATTTGTTTGCTTGCTGGTATGAATACATTCAACTACTTAATTCAGTTTCTCCACTTTAGTTAGCTCGGCTAGTTAGCTTTACCATTTACCTGTGGAGCCTAGTAGGTCCCTAGAAGGTTTCGGTATTTGGTAACTCAGTCACCTATCCCTTCACAACTTGGCTTCACACTTTCATATATAAAGTTAGAGAGCTCTGAGACTTATTTACTGAAGTTAGGGGAAAAGCTGTCTTAAGATTTCCAACGGTTACTTACGTTTTTTCTAAAAATGTGGTTTTAAATAAATGCCGATATCTTATACGTTATTATGTCTACAAGAAAATGTTTATTACTCATTCAAAATATTTCCCCGATTCTAATTCGCTAAAAGCCCTCGCATAATTCACCATAACCAGCTATTGATGACCAAACTTGGGAGAATTTTGCGATTAAAGAAGCGATGACGTCAAAAGTGCAGCTTCCTTGCAGGTTAATGCACCGTTAACCGAGAAGACCTGGGGACGAGGTTGAGTTGTTTTGGTTGTGAAAACAAAAATGGCGTACATTTCACTCGTTTCAAGAGTAAGAACTAGGCGAAATAATAGCTAAAAACATGGCAAGAACAGTAGGAAGACAACTCGAAGGGCGACATCTGCTATTTGGAGAATATTTGCGGAGCTGAACAACCCTAAACGTGCACTATCGAAGATGAACTTGACATCGATAAGCATGTTTTAGCTAAGTCTTTAAACTAGGAATTATTTTGAATGAATAATAAAACAATTATTAAATTCGGCTTTCGTCAGTCAAATGATTCCTGCTGTAAAACGCGATTTAAAAAAATTACCATCACACATATAAAAAGGTTCGGGCCACCTTAATTCATAATTTATTTTCATGATTCTTTTATTCTACAGGACACTGCATGTAAGTAATAAATACCTCTTACTAACCGAGTTCGAGGTCCGTACCGTAAGTTACGGACCAAAAACCGAGGGTCCGTAACTTACAGTACGGACCGAGAGAAACGAGGTTAGTAAAATATTTATTATATCTCTGAGGTTAATTTGGCGCGCGGTAAGGAAACTTTAAAATTTAGCGGGCCGTACAGTAGAATACCGCCCGCAAAATTGACCAATCACAGCGCACTTACTAACTAAGAAATATTTAACAATTATTCCTCGAGCCCCAATGAGCTCTTAGTCAATAGCCCATGAGGCCGAAGGCCGAATGGGCTATTGAGGGCGGGGCCATGAGGGCGAGAGGAATAATTGTTTTAGTAAAATCCAAGTAGTTGGTAAAAAATATCGAGACAAAACAACTTTAGCTAGTAAAACGCGATTCAGCCGCCATTGTTTTGGTTTTCAAAGCCGGCGCTTTTCGCTACCAGTGGGCTATAACATGGCTTAGAAGTAGCTCAACCAATCAGAACTCAGCATTGATAATAGACCACTAGTTGGATTTTACTAAAATAATATACATTATAATATAAGTAATTATCGTATCTCTTACTTACAAAAGAAGAGCTACAGTTATAATTTTATGTGCATAGAACAGCATGCTAACGGCTTTTCTCCGTGGGGGTACTGGAAAAACGTTTTACGGGTAGGCTCCGCTCCACGGTCTAACTCCTTCCCTTTTTATATGTCATTTGTGACAGTAAAGGTATCCCTTTAACATAGCAGGTTAAGCTCTTTCCATCCCCTTTAAGGGCTTGTTTACATAGACTTTGGGAACCCCAGACAGGCGGGGTAACAAGTGGCAGGTCACCCCACCTATCATGTAAACGTGATAAAATTAAAACGAGATACATGTAATATATGGACAGGCGGGTTACCCCACCTAAGCGGGTTACCTCACCTACCTGGGGTCCCCCAACTCAATGTAAACAGACCTAAAGTGGGGGTTATTTACCTGGAACGAAGGGGTATGTGATAATTTCATCTGGTACCCTTGGGGCGGCTCCAGCTCGATAAACATCACATACCCTCGAGGGACAGGTAAATAACGTGCTTATACTCTAGAGATGCTTATTCCCAAAAGACTCGAATTGTTTGAGGTTGAATTCTAAAATATGGAAATTGGTCAATTCGTGTGGAGTAGTCAAACAGTACAGTGGAGGCTCTCTTAACGGATACTCTCGTGTGCGGAAAACTCTACTTACGGCCAATATTTCAACTCCCATACAAACTCTGTATTTTTACATTCCCGTAAGCGGTCAGCTTTGGTTACGGACACCTCTTTTGCGTCCCGAGGGTGTCACGCTTACGAGAGATTCCACTGTAGTTTTACCAGTGAGATGTGTAACTCAGAGGAAGAAGCACATGTATTCTAAACGTTAAGGCAGAGCAGTTTTGGAAACTCTTTTGGACCTTCCACCGCGATAGAAGTTTGTGTCAGTCGTCTAACGAGTCACATTGCAAGCAATGACGTTCACAGATAAACGTTGGAGACGTTATGTCAAATTCGTTTAAAAGTAACGCGGCAGGTGATGCAAATTTCTAGTTTGAGGGACATTGCGCTATGACAGTTGCCGACGAAGGAAATGAAGTCCAAGAAAATGTGGTAAGCACATTAAATGGAAATACAAAATTCTAACTGGGATGGTTAAACATACTGAGGGGAATATAAGCAGGGGAATGTGACGAGGGAAAGATGAGCAAGGGAAATATATATTGCATTGTTTTGTTATTGTTATCAGCTATTCTCTCTTCAGCCCACACAATCAAAGCCGCCACAACTTTTCAGGCAGTGAATAATAATGAGGGGTTATGTAAATATATTCCCTTGCTAAAGAACATAGGAAACCGAGCAAAGTGAAAAACAACCGCTGTAACTGCACTGTCTTTAAAATATGAACAAATAAGAAAACCAGATCGTGTTCTAGAATTTTCCACAGCATTTTAGCCATAAAATGCTTCTGTTATCAGTTTTGGGCCTTTTTACAGACCGAAATGACGGATTTCCCTACTCTTTCATATACCTGAAGCCTGAAAAAGGGGCGAGTCTTCCCATTATAGAAATTATAGAAACTATAAAGTATCCCCCGGGACTTTTCATTCTGTGAAAGGAAACCTCGACGTTTAAACAATATGATATTCAATTATTAAAGATGTACTGACTCTAAATTCAACTTCTTTTTCTAGCAAATGAAAAGTAGGTTTTTAGAAGTGTTAAGCGTATTGGTAGTCATTGAATAGAAGAATCCGTCTGGCGCATAATATAGTTATATACTGACTCTTCACAACCACTGATGAAATAATGAGCGGGGAAATGTGTCAAACCTGTTCCCTGAAGATACCCTGGGGGTTCGACTGAAGCACAGTCAACTCCGTGTAAGACGGACACCTTTTGTGTCTGTGTCAGAGAAGTAACTACCTAAATAGAGAGTCAAATAAAAGGACTGAAGCAAAGCATTTCCCTCCCCCCACTCCCAGTTTTCTCAGGGAAAAGCCCTGGGAACGAGGTTAAAGCGGGGTCTCCTTCCAGAAGTCCATTGTAGGGAGGTGGCCGTTAAGAGACTGGGAACTATATTGCCTCCAGATCACAGAAAACTTCAAATCTCTGAGTGAACAAACACATCTCAGAAGGGGGTTGGAGCTTAAATTCTTCATCAGAAAGAAGAAACATGGGACATGATCTTCCTGACTCTTAGGCGCTGCATCCAGCACAAAACCAACGTCGAAAGTTAATACGGTGCTTTTGGGCGATGGCGACATTTGATTAGAACTAGTGGAATCTTTCAGTGATTTGGGGCTACATTTATCTGGGGAACTGCTTACAGTGAAGCCAGCGCGCCGCGGTACTGGCTACCAAGCAATACTTAAAAGCAGCATTAAGCTTTAAAGCATCGCTAGAACCCATCCCTGTCACACATCTCCTTCTCCGGTTTTTTAAGATATCGATGTTGATCAAACAGAAACATTAATTCGTTTTCCCCCGGGGGTGGCGGGGGAGAGAAAAACTCCTAGTGGCCGCTGTGCACTCTCTGATGAGCACGAAAAGCGAGAATTTGTCTAGTTTGCATTGCATGCGCCAAAAGGGGTATTAAACAAGAGAGGATAAAGGGGACAGAGAAGGCATCCCCCATACACACCCTATTCCATAGGTAATTCCTCTCGAGTTATTTTTAAGACCACAGATCCCAAAGGGGGATGAGACAATAGCCAATCACATAGCGCGAATGTGTTCCGCGTGGATGACCCACGCTCAGAGCCACGCGTCCTTCACGAATTGACGCAGAACAAAATGGCGGAAGACGCGGAGACCGATATTGCTATTCGTTTTGTCGACGAAAACGACTACAGAGAGATTTCTGCTAAAGCTGTGTCAGCGAAACGGAAATTAAAAAAGAATCGCCCTTCCTCTCTTGTATAGAGTTAACAGTACAGCAGGGAAATCCTTAACACACTGAATATTCTCTCAGGATCATTTATAATTTACAGTTTGAAGAGAGCAATTTCCGGTTTGATATTTATTCTTCACAGTATTAGTCTTTTATTATTCAACAAAAATAACACTTGGCGTCCTACTTGCTTTGTTGTACAAACGACCGGTTTCAATAGACCGGCGAAATTTCTCATTTTATTAAAGCACTGAGGTTACGACAACTACGAGTTAAACTGATTTCACGGGTTGTCAAAGAGTCTAGCTATTCCCTTTTCCCAGGTGAGCGCCGACTCATTTCGCTTCAATATTCGGAAATGCTCTCAATCTCTTTACGCTTTCATTGCCTTTCGCCCGACATGTTTTGCACGGCGTTGAGTCATGCGAAACCTCCACGAAACATCCACGCTGCGCGCGAGGTAACTTTATCCCGATTCTAAAAATAACTCGAGACGAATTACCTATGGAATAGGATGTGTATGGGGGATGCCTTCTCTGTCCCCTTTATCCTCTGTTGGTATTAAAGGGATCGGGAGGTGTATACAAATTTACTCTCTTTTTTTACTAATTTAAATGAAACATATACAATTTCTTTTAGTTTTAATAATTTTTAGTAATAGGTTTAGTGTAAGTAAGTACGTGAGGGGTCATTTACGGATACCTTGTATATCCGTGTTTTAATTCGATATTTTCATATATTTTTAGTTAGTTTTAATAGCGGAGCTCTCGCGCGCGAAGCGCGCACAGCGGAGCACCATGGGTTAAGAAAATGAAGTAATCTACCCATCCGAGAAAATTTGGTAATCACGTTACCGTACGCCCACCCGCCCGACCGTCCGCCCGCACCACAGGCATACCAATGTAAAATAACTCAATCAACAAGTATGGCAACCCAAATGCAACTCGAGGTCATTTTGGCGGGAAATCGCATAGCCACTGGCGTCTTGTAAAGCAGAGACAACTAAAGAGTCAATGAAGACGAAAACGGAAGGCGGAAATTTTTTATATACCCGTGTTGTCTAAAGTATTAAGCTTAGATTATTTGTCATGTCCACAAATTTGGAATATAGAGTAGGAGAAAGACAGAGAAAAGAGAAAAGCGGCAGGCCAGCGAAGCTCAACTAGAAAAAGGCCGATAGTGATCTAGAGCGAGAGATCAAACACAAAGGAGACGTTTTTTGTTGGAAGAACAACTTGAAAATTTTGTAGCAGCGGTGACAAAATGAGAAATGTTAGCGGCCACTATGGTGGCCGACAACTTCGTCAAAACGACATAAATTTATTAATTTTAGTTGAACTTTAATTATTTTGCATTGAAAATAAAGCGAAAGTACAACGTCAAATTATTTTGTTTTTCATTGAACTGGAAATAGATTCATTTTGTCAATTTTCAAAACAAAACAAAACATTTTTATTATGAAATGAAAATATAAATAAAAGTGAAATGAAAACAGAAGTAAAACTAATTTGTTCACGGCCGGGAACTGCCAATCAAAACAGAAAAAGTAGAATTAATATGTTCATGGCCGGGAACTGCCATTCAAAACGGAAAAAGTAGAATTAATATGTTCATGGCCGGGAACTGCCGTTCAAAAAAAAAAGAAAGAAACCTGAGACTTTTGGCGGGAGACAATAGTCTTCCTCGCAGCCACTCGGGCCGGGGTCACGCAATGCTCCCCGCCCCTATGCGCCTTAAACTGTCATACATTCTTTTCCCATTGTTTTGCGCTTTAGTCTGCTCGGACCAATGAGCGCCTCGTTTAGTCAAGTGTTGACAGGCTAAACTCCTTCTCAGGTTCTCTCTCCGTAGGAGAGAACCCTGAGAACGAGGTTGCCTTAATAGTCGGTTTGCCAAAGCAACAAAGGTTTTTTAGCTCATGGATGACGTAGTAATACCATGGGCTTTTGGAGGCACTCGAATGGAGGGGGACGTAAGGGTTTTCGGTATTCGGTTACTTTTGGTGAGGTGTTGCGGTAATTTTTATTTCAAAGTACGGTATTGCGGTTTTCAGAGTCCAAGCGGTGTGCGGTAAGTTGAAATTTTATGTCGCGGTAGTCGTTGAGAAGATCGTTGTGTCGCGGTGATCTGCTTCTTTTTCACGACAAGAGGATACAAATCCTAAAAGGTCTCCCTAGCTTTAATCCCTAGCTAGCCTGCGTGAACTGCGTGTCTTCGGCTTCCTATAGTTGCGCAGTCGGGGATCGTATGTGCAAACAGTCCAGACAGATCGTATGGCTTGTAATTTCAGTTAATACTTGATATGATTAACGACATTAACTTTTTTATCCAATGATGCGTAAACATGTCGCATTAGAGACCTTACGCATCGACGACGAAAGAGACGGCGACGACGAACTGCACCCTGAAAGGACTGGGTCGAGAACGTCGTTCACGGCGGAAAAATTCGAGAGTCAAGCGCTCGCTTGCTGTGGACGACGAGTTTCCCACGTAAACAAAGGAAATGCGAATGATCGGAGTGTCCAAAATGTTTTTTCACGGTCTGCCCTAAAAGTTCCACAGCGCTTTGCCTGTGTTCCTCTCGACCTGCTCCTTCTTCATTTTCTTTTTTCTTTAACTCCAAGCTTTTTTCGTCGGCCAACTTCTCCTGTCAATTATTATTTGGGCGTGGCCCAAACAGAGTAATGGAAACGGCTTGTTTTGACGCAAATGTGCAAGAGGCACGCAATGCGTGCTAACGTAAACAAGGCAAGTAAACAAGCGAAGCGAGGCGAATGTCTGACATGCAAACGTCTTGTACAAGGTAAAAGGCATGTGGAAAAGGAAGCTCTGCTAGCACACGGCACTTTATCGCACTTTTACGATCTCAAAAGTTTATCTGAATCTTCAGTATTTTTGCCTCATCGAAATTTGGAAGTCTCTATCAAAAATATTTGGAATATTAACGTCGGGTTTTGGTCGCAATAAGATCACAATCAACGAAACTTGAAACACAGAAACTCACAAAAAGGATCGAAATCCACCAATCACAAATCACAAACACTGACCTTTTGAACCGTTGAAGTAAACTTTCGTTTCCTGAGAGGTCCGCTAAGATGATTGGCGTCTGACATTTTTTGACGAGAGGATCGAAATGCACCAATCATAGAAAGCCAGTTTTAATTTCATGTTTCCTAAGAGGTTATCTGAATTTGCTGTTTTCTTTATTTTATGTCTATTTTCTTTTCCTTATTTTGTGATTGGTCGATTTTGTTAGGTCGAGTGGATAATCCAATGAGGGACGATTTGGATATCGTTTGAACCGAAATTTTTCGAAGCAGCAGTAAGAAGTAGTTTGGATAACATTTGGCCGCAGCGTTTCGAGGAACGTACTAATATATTGTTCAGTTATGTTATCCCGGGTTAAACTTACAAATGCACACACTGTTCGCGGTAGGCCCACACTAAAAAATAACACTGAATGTTTTCGGAATGGGCTGGTCCGCGACCTCAAAGAAAAACAAGGGAAATTATCAAGACATTCAATGACATTGAAGACTCATGGACCCCATAGACGCAATGACAAATCGGAATATCAGGAGTGTACGTGTAAAATGGATATAAGAGCTTGAACAGAGGAATGTTTAACAAGTTTGAGAGTCGCAAGATTTATGTAGCTGGTTATCAGTGTGACAATAGTGATTTTGATTTTTGCATTGAGGAACACAACGAGTTGCCTGTGATAAAAATCTGTTCCGATGAAGGAACAGACGATTGCTATTGTCAGCAAATGAATCCAAACGGGACTGAGGCTTCTTTTGGAACTACTGTGATAACTGCAACAATTCTTTTTATTATTTCAATGTTGTTTAGCAGGGTGACGGTTAATGTACTTGTTCTTGTATTGCGTGTTGTGTTTTTAGATCTAATTGTATATATTGTGACGCGGTACATGTACGATGTTGTGCGTCGGGATTTTGCATTATCAGCAAGTTTTGTGTTGGAGTGTTTTGATGGCAGCGAGGTGACGACAAGAGAAGGAAATGAGCTAGTTGTACAGAAGGAAAATTGCCTTGTGGAGGAAATAAAAGAAGTTGAATTGAGATATCGTCGTAAGAAATTTATTTATAACAGAACTTACAATTCCATTGGTTGAAATCAGGTTAGTCATTTCTCTCATCGCAGTCATAGGCACCTAGCAGACTACCGATGAACAAATTAAAATATTTGTTACAGAAAACACGGAAAGTGACACTTTTTGTATGGAAGAGTATTCGGAAAAATACACCATTGTCGTCTGAAATTCATTGTTACGGTAAAAATAGAAAAGGTTTACACATAAACAGGTACAGAAGTAACTGTAAGAGTGTGACGTTTTTACTTAAGGGCAACTCCAAAAGTAGTTCGTAAACGACGGAAGGTGTATCTGTCGTCTAAGCACCAAAGCACAGGCGATTCATGTGGAATGAGATTTCCAAATAGGCTTTTAAGTAAGAATTTTCCCCTCTGTACATGCCATTATCAATTTTGTAGTGCTTACAACAGTTTGAATCACCGGGTGAATTTTGGCCAATTTAAGCTTTGTACTGATATCGAGAAGAATCCAGGACCTTCAGATTATGAAGATGCTACAAAAACAATTCATGCTCCATACTGTCAAGGAAACGTTACAGTATTTGGGGAAAATGCTGGACAACAATGTGTCGCAATGAGTCTGTGCGTTTTAATTTACAGTAAGATAACAAAGATTACTTCAGTTAATGATATGATTCAAATAATGATTGTTTGTATTCAGTTATATTCTAGTCTGTCACTGCTTGCAAGGCAATCTATGTTAATGTTAACAGAATTGCCAGAAATGTTTAGAGTGAGCAGTTTTTCCACCTTGAATACAGTGACAGTTATACTTGTAACATCCATGGTGATCCCGGAATTGAGGGGTATCACCACTATATATGCCACTCACAGGGTACAACATTTGAAACACTCTTGGCACTGAACTACAACTCATTCATTTTAACGGTGGCAATTATTGGTGTTGGTATCTACAGCATTGAGGCTGGGCGATATCATGTATTTGATTCTCATGCTAGAGATATGTATCACAACAGTCATAGCGAAGGGACATGTGTATTGTTGGAAATACAGTCGAACCCCGCTATTTCGAACTCGGTTAACTCGAAGTCCCCGCTATTTCGAAGGAAGATCGAATTCCCTTGGATTTACCCTTATGTTTTCAGTCATTTACTATCAGCTATTTCGAACTCGGTTATTTCGAATTCCCCGCTATTTCGAACTCATTGTTCTTTCCCTACACCTTAAATCAACCCCATTATTTCGAACTTGTCAAAAACAGAGTACGAACATAAGAGCACAGCTGGAAAAATATTGCATTTTATTTAAGCTCGTGATACGTAATTAATCCCGCTAAGAAATTCCAGCTGCGTTATTCAATTACAAAACCAAAACGCACTGTTAGTGAACTGTTCTTCCGGCTGAAATACTCATGTATGAACTCTGCTGTCTCTATTCTGATCATTCGACATTGTATTTTTATTTAATCAGTGCCTTTCTTCATACTGTACTGTATTTTATTAAAAAATGATTCATTGTTATGAATTTTACGAAACCCCGCTATTTCGAACTTTTTCCATTTCCCTTGGGACTTCGAAATAGCGGGGTTCGACTGTACCATCCATGCATAAATTAGTACAATATTTTCAGACTCTACATAGGAATGTAGGAATGAGGATATATATAAACTTAAAGGTGTACATATTGCCACCTTTGAACCTCATCTTTTCTCAAGCAATGTTGAACATTGTAGTATATCAAATGTTAATAGTTATCAGTGTTCCTGTAAGCAGTGCTGCCCTATACCAGTTTATCTAATGTGTTACTCTCTTATTAATCCTTGTGGATACTGGACTTAAGGAACTTTATTTGCCCTTGTTAGTAAGCGGAATACACTGTACAATGTGACGGGCGTGAAAACACATCTGCCAGTCAATCTTTCTCAAAGTTTCAGTATCAGTGGAGCTGAGATAAACCTTACTCTCCCGACTGTAACCACTTATGTCCTGTGTTGCAATTTAGCTCCAAGCACGTCTGCATCGAAGATGTGCTTATTTTCAAACATTGTCATGAAATGACACGATTTTTGTTGTCGATTGGGACATACTGTATGAGCTATGTGGTTCAGCAAACAAGTAGAGTAAAGGATTTATCTTCTCTGGTAAGATATGATGACAGCTGTTTAGCTTCAATAGGGTATGTTGTGTAAGTATCATACCGGCAGTACAACCACGCCCAAATTTACGCTCCCACAGCGTCCTGTCTTTTCGAGAGCTTAGACTAGTTCGGTCTCTTCGAAAGTGATACCAGCGGGTATTTTCCTCTTGGCGCATTTTCGCTTTATGCTTGGTAATCAGCAAGGTCAGTCTGTCTGTTATGGATCTTTTACTAACTTTGAATTTCGGATGATCAAGTCCATTCAGGTTTACAGCTATCTGGTTCCATACATCTCCCCTTTCCTTGCTTCTATACGGATGTTGGTAGGGTTCCGTAACAAACACCACCAAATCATGTTTGTCTGACCACTCCATCTCCTTTGCAAAGAAAAATAGAACCAAAGGTTACTAATGTTTGGAGACAAATCACTACAGTTCTTAAAGAAAAAAAGGGTGGAACACGTTATGATTTAGCATCTTTTTTGTCTGTAAACCTTTTTGCTTCACGTAAAGCTGGAAAACACAAACAAGAAAGTTTCAATGCGACTCGGTGGTGCTTGGTAACGAAGACCTATATCTTTCGATTTTCTGGTGTTTTTAGGACAAAAATACAAAGAACAAATACTTTGAAACTCGAATACGCAATTGAGATGAAATTTCTTTCAGGAAAGTGGATTTAGGGGTTAAAAATACGAGTACGTTTACTCGCGATCACTGCTGGACACCAATTCACGGGTTTTCACGTTCTCGGCAGCATGTGGACGACGAGCGCGAGCATGTGCAGTAGCGTTCAAGTCGCCTCGGCCACTTCCGGTAGGTCGTCGTCGTCCCATTCGTCGTCAATGCTTAAGGTCCCTATTATGTATGACCTCATATACCTTGTGGGAATAGTGAGCTTGATTAACCCGGCCTTACCAATATCACCGCCACTTTCGTGCCAGTCGCAAACCAATGGCGAGCGATCGAGAGGGTCAACTAAGTGAGCAGTCAGATATTCCAGCAAATAGTGAGGTCGGAGGTAGTTATAAATTGCGTAGTATCGAAAGATAATCCATGAATGGTGTTGTTTAAAAACTACTACTCGTCCTTCTCGTTGTACATGCAGGATTGTAGAATGTACTAGTATTCGTGTGTGCTTAGCCTACGTAGCATGGCAGTCCGGGGGGAGGGTACTTCGTTACAAGAGGCTAATGGGGATGTGCCGCTGGATGGAGTCGCATTTTCACGATTGGATTGACTATAATGGGGCCGCACATTTTCTAAATTTTGGGGGTAAGACAGTTCTCTCTCTTCATATTTACGGTTAGCAAACGTACCAGAATGTTTGTACTGTAGATGAAAAGTAAAGTGTTCTTCATTCAATTTAAAAAATGGTCAATTCATAAAAATAGAAAGTGACTAAGTTGGGATCGCGAAAATTAAATATTTGTCCAAAAGTAACTAAGATGGGGTTTATAATTGGCCACAGAATAGGCTATAATGAGGTAGGGGCTCCGAGAGGCCAGCGGCACATACGCAGCAAAAATTAACCCAAGTACCCCCCCCCCCCCCGGGCATGGCAGTTTTACGTGGTTTTGTCGGCAGCGAGCACGACTGTGAGCGGCGAAGCAGCTCCCGCCCCAATCTCCTCGCCTCCGCCTGCCTTTATTATTTGGCGCGCCCAACTAAAACCGCCATGCTACGCTGGCTATATACTAGTGTGTGCTGTGTGCCCTTCGAATCCCAAGCCCGGGTCGACGTTACGTTTTGAAACCCTAAACACAGAACCAAGTTAATTGTGAACTTGAAACAACCTGATAGGAGTTTTCCGTCCATTTATGATTCAGGTCAGTATATAATATGTAAACTAATACTAGAAAACTCCTGTTGTATCAGTTACCTACATGTAAACGTATACATGTAATGAACAAAATTAAACGAGTGCGATGAGCTTATGTTTATCGTACGCTTGACATCGACGTACCTTGATTTGGAAACACTGACATAAAGTATTATTTCTATTTGAAAGGAGGATTTGTAGTATTGACAACGTCAACTTTTTCTCATTTGTAACTGCGGTTTCGGTATTTGGCTAAATTTTAATGCGGTATTGCGGTATTCGTACCTCACTTACGCCCTACTCCGAATGGCACTCTATCACTCACTCACTCACTCGCTCACTCGATTCTTATTAATCTATTCATTAAAGTCAAATTATACACTTTGCTCTTACCTACCTTACTTAGTATTAGTTTTGTTCGAAGTGCCTTTTACGCATATGTTTGCCATATTCTAGAGGGTACTAGTGATCTTTGCTTTAAAGAAATGCTTCGCTGATAACAAGTTTCTATAACAAAGTCATGCAATCGGATACTTCCACTGGGTTGGTTTAAATATTCCTAAGGTCAGAAAAAGTACAGCTTCGACTGGGCAAGGATCTAGCTCTCTTAAAAGCGTGAGTGCTATAGAGATGCCAAAAAGTTACCTGCCGAAGAAATGCTGACGCTGAAATGCTTTTTAAAACAGGCAATGTATGCCAAAAAACAAATGCTATATACCGTATGCCAAAACTATGGTGGCCCATATATGCAATGCACAAATATTTTTTTCCAGTGCACAACATACATTTATTTAGTGCACAAATGTATTTCTGAGTGCACAAATCTATTTTTCAGTGCACAAATCTATTTCTCAGTGCACAAATGTATTTCTCAGTGCACAAATCTATTTCTCAGTGCACAAATATATTTTTCAGTGCACAAATGTAATTCTCAGTGCACAAATGTATTTTCACTGAACAAATGTATTTTCAGTGCACAAATGTATTTCTCAGTGCACAAATGTATTTCTCAGTGCACAAATGTATTTCTCAGTGCACAAATCTTTTTCTCAGTGCACGTCAAATCTCAGTGCACAAAAGTTGCCTCAATGAAAAGTGTAATTTGTCAGTGCACATGCAGAGTTTTTCCAGTGAGTTCCTACAGGTCAGTTACTTTCTAGTTTCGCTTTTTTCTAGTGTTGGCGGTCATATTTGTAGCTCTCGAGCTATTCAAGACTCGATTTTGTTACTCAGGAGGAAAAGGGACAGTAAAGTGTCTCGGCTTTCGCTGGCTCTGGGTCACTGTTATTCAGGAGTGAGCAGAGTGAGCAGAGGAGTGAATACCATTATAGCATGTTATGTGCGAGCTGCTTTTGTTGTTTATATCTAAGTATCATGACACAGAAATGTGTATGCGAACTCTTCAACAAAGATTGCATGACATGGGGCTGAAGCGAAGAAATGTTTTGAACAATATACAGGAAGTACGTAGAGAAATAATCAACAACTTGAATGGACCAGGATGTTCAGGTGGATATCGATCACACTGGCACTCCCTCAGGTTGAAGGGTATTCAAGTACCACGAAGGGTGGTTGAGGAGCTTTGTCGGGAGCTTGACCTCACTGGCTGCCAAGAAAGGAAGACACACCGTTTAAAGCGTCGTGAATACAGGAATCCTGGTCCAAATTTTGCATGGCACACGGATGGATATGACAAACTGAAGACATATGGTTTCCCCATACATGGATGTATTGATGGATTCAGTCGAAGAGTCATATGGCTGAAGGTGTCAAGAATAAACAATGACCCAGCAGTGATTAGGTTTGTGCACTGAAAAATATATTTGTGTACTGAGAAATACATTTGTGCACTGAGAAATATATTTGTGCACTGAGAAATAAATTTGTGCACTGAGAAATACATTTGTGCACTGAAAATACATTTGTTCAGTGAAAATACCTTTGTGCACTGAGAATTACATTTGTGCACTGAAAACTATATTTGTGCACTGAAAAATATATTTGTGCACTGAGAAATAGATTTGTGCACTGAGAAACAGATTTGTGCACTGAGAAATAGATTAGTGCACTGAAAAATTAATTTGTGCACTGAGAAATAGATTTGTGCACTCAGAAATACATTTGTGCACTGAATAAATGTATGTTGTGCAGTGGAAAAAAAATATTTGTGCATTGCATATATGGGCCACCGTACAAAACACACATGCCGAAAATCAAATGCTAAAGAAATGTAAACATGATCTATCAAGTAACCAAAACACGCAGAGAAAGTCATGAAATATAAAAATGGAATGTTTCTCAAGCCTTTTAGTTACTATAAATACAGAGGTGATTGAATTAAAGTCCAATCTTAAATTAACAAATTTATGTTGTTTGGACGAATGTCAGTTGTCGGCCACCATATAGCTTCCTTAAAAGAGTGAGTGCTATAGAGATGCCAAAAAGTTACCGAAGAATTATGCTGACGAAATGCTTTTTAAAACAGACAATGTATGCGAAAAAGTAGATGCCAAAAACAAATGCTAAATACCGTATGCCAAAACACACATGCCAAAAATCAAATGCTAAAGAAATGTAAACATGATCTATCAAGTAACTAACACACAGAGAAAGTCATGAAATATAAAAAAAAACTAAGGAGAAAGTGAATATGTTACAGCGCCCAAGCAGTTTAAAACAAATGAATTTCAAAATGGAATGTTTCTCAAGCCTTCTAGTTACTATAAATACAGAGGTGATTGAGTTAAAGTTCAATCTAAAATTAACAAATTTATGTCGTTTGGACGAATGGCAGTTGTCGGCCACCATATAGCTCCCTTAAAAAGTGTGAGTGCTATAGAGATGCCAAAAAGTTAACGAAGAATTATGCTGACGAAATGCTTTTTAAAACAGACAATGTATGCCAAAAAGTAGATGCCAAAAATAAATGCTAAATACCGTATGCCAACACATGCCAAAAATCAAATGCTAAGGAAATGTAAATATGATCTATCAAGTAACCATAACACACGGAGAAAGTCATGAAATATAAAGAAACTAAGGAGAAAGTGAATATGTTACAGCGCCCAAGCAGTTTAAAACAAATGAATTTCAAAATGGAATGTTTCTCAGTCTTCTAGTTACTATAAATACAGAGGTGATAATCTTCAACATTCGGTTGTCAGTAATAACCAAACTCAATCACGAAATTCAAGAGCAGTCGCACTTAGCACCCATCAACTCATCCATGAGCTTTCTCCCAGAATATAGGAGCCTTTCATCTAGTCTACTTGCGTAACGACACAAAGAACGGCAGTTCCTGGCCATGAACATATTTTTTTTACTTTTTCTGTTTTGAATGGTAGTTCCCGGTCATGAACATATTAATTTTACTTTTTTTTGTTTTGAATGGCAGTTTCCGGCCGTTAACATATTAATTTTACTTCTGCTTTTATTTCACTTTTATTTTTATTTTCATCTCATGATAAAAATGTTTGTTTTGTTTTGAAAATCTATTTCCAGTTCAATGAAAAAGAAAATAATTTTCCGTTTTACTTTCACTACATTTTCAATTCAAAATAATTAAAGTTCAATCTAAAATTAACTAATTAATTAATTAATTTATGTCGATTGGACGAATGGCAGTTGTCGGCCACCATACATCAGTCTACAGCATTTGTTTAGTTATAACATCTTTTCTTGAGGATTTTGTTATTTCGTTCAGGGAAATATAATAACTGTATATTAGATTTAATGTGACCAGTCACATGCTTTATTAGTTTTCAAATTTTCCTGGATGGCTGCATTTTGGAAACTATTTCTGGAAGCACTTACGTCACTTTCTTGACGTAAAACTGCAGCTAAAGGAAGGGAAAAATCCCATAGGTTCAAGTTTTTCTGGGTAGAAGGGTTGATTGTTGCTTTAGGTAAGTGTTGTACCAGTCCTGTTATTTTGTGAAGGAAAATGCAAGTGACTTTTAAGTATCATTTCCTCGTAGACTATTTCGTCGTGACAAATCAAGCGAATTATCAGGACACACTGTGAATCAAAAACCGAGGTAGGCATTGCATTAACTGAAGTTACACTACAACTCCAAAAGTTTCTTTACCTTAGGGATGCACTTGGTTCTTAATCTCCAGGGTACTTCATTATGAGAGACTAATGGGGATGTGCCGCTGGATGGAGTCGCATTTTCACGACTGGATTGACTATAATGGGGCCGCACATTTTCTGAATTTTTGTGGTAAGACAGTTCTTCATATTTACGGTTAGCAAACGTACCAGAATGTTTGCACTGTGGATGAAAAGTAAAGTGTTCTTCATTCAATTTAAAAAATGGTCAATTCATAAAAATAGAAAGTGACTAAGTTGGGATCGCGAAAATTAAATATTTGTCCAAAAGTAACTAAGATGGGGTTTATAATTGGCCACAGAATAGACTATAATGAGGTAGGGGCTCTGAGAGGCCAGCGGCACATACCCAGCAAAAATTAACCCAAGTACCCCCCCCCCGGGCATGGCAGTCTTACGTGGTTTTCTCGGCAGCGAGCACGACTGTGAGCGGCGAATCCGCTCCCGCCCCAGTCTACCCGCCCGCGCCTGCCTTTATTATTTAGCGCGCCCAAATAAAACCCCCACGCTACGCTGTCTATACAGCTATTTCTAGAAAGGTTGTCGGAAAAAGTGCACGCGACAATCGCGAAAGGAATTGTGGGTGGTTTTAAGTTCGCTTTTCCTCAAAGGAATTTGAAAGAATGGCACGAGAGGGCATGGATATATGTTTGCGAGTGCTAAAGGAAAGTAACAAAAGTAGGTTCGACAGCTACAGTGTCAGGAACAGTATATTGATCATATCCCATATTACCTTTCGGGATTGTCGCGGGCACATATTTTTTGACAACCTTTCTCGAAATAGCTGTATACTAGTGTGTGCTGTGTGCCCTTCGAATCCCAAGCCCGGGTCGACGTTACGTTTTGAAACCCTAAACACAGAACCAAGTTACTTGTGAACTTGAAACAACCTGATAAGAGTCAGCTGTTTTCCGTCCATTTATGATCCAGGTCAGTATATAATATGTAAACTAACAATAGAAAACTCCTGTAGTATCATTTACGTAAACGTATACATGTAATGAACAAAATTAAACGAGTGCGATGAGCTTATGTTTATCGTACGCTTGACATCGACGTACCTTGATTTGGAAACACTGACATAAAGTATTATTTCTATTTGAAAGGAGGATTTGTAGTATTGACAACGTCAACTTTTTCTCATTTGTAACTGCGGTTTCGGTATTTGGCTAAATTTTAATGCGGTATTGAGGTATTCTCGCGCTACCATGTGCGGTATTGCGGTATTCGTACCTCACTTACGCCCCACTCCGAATGGCCGATCACTCACTCACTCACTCACTCGCTCGCTCGATTCTTATTAATCTATTCATTAAAGTCAAATCATACACTTTACTCTTACCTCCCTTACTTAGTATTACTTTTGTTCAAAGTGCCTTTTACGCATATGTTTGGCATATTCTAGAGGGTACTAGTGATCTTTGCGTTAAAGAAATGCTTCGCTGATAACAAGTTTCTATAACAAAGTCATGCAATCGGATACTTCCACTGTGTTGGATTTGAATATTCCTAAGGTCAGAAAAAGTACAGCTTCGGGCAAGGATCTATCTCTCTTAAAAGCGTGAGTGCTATAGAGATGCCAAAAAGTTACCCGCCGAAGAAATGCTGACGAAATGCTTTTTAAAACAGACAATGTATACCAAAAAGTAGATGCCAAAAACAAATGCTATACCGTATGCCAAAACACACACGCCAAAAATCAAATGCTAAAGAAATGTAAGCATGATGTATCAAGTAACCATAACACACAGAGAAAGTCGTGAAATATAAAGAAACTAAGGAGAAAGTGAATATGTTACAGCGCCTAAGCAGTTTAAAACAAATGAATTTCAAAGTGGAATGTTTCTCAAGCCTTCTAGTTACTATAAATACAGAGGTGATTGAATTAAAGTCCAATCTAAAATTAACAAATTTATGTCGTTTGGACGAATGGCAGTTGTCGGCCACCATATAGCTTCCTTAAAAGTGTGAGTGCTATAGAGATGCCAAAAAGTTAAAGAAGAATTGTGCTGACGAAATGCTTTTTAAAACAGACAATGTATGCCAAAAAGAAGATGCCAAAAACAAATGTTATAATACCGTATGCCAAAACACACATGCCAAAAATCAAATGCTAAAGAAATGTAAACGTGGGGCGCTTTCCATTTAGTCAAAATTTCCGAAATTTCCGATTCGGCGGTAAATGGAACACGTTTCGTCGGTTCGTCCCACTGGAAAATTCCCAGAAAAAGTGGAAAACCTATAAAGGTGGTCCCGTTTTCCCGGTTGGAATTTCCG
This sequence comes from Porites lobata, assembly GCA_942486035.1. Lineage (NCBI taxonomy): Eukaryota > Metazoa > Cnidaria > Anthozoa > Scleractinia > Poritidae > Porites > Porites lobata. The sequence goes on from CALNXK010000154.1 coordinate 1,331,571, forward strand.
AACGAAATGTCGTGTTCCATTTACGTTTCTCGTAGTTTGTACCAGTTCCAGGTCCACGGTCGGGCACCCGGCCACGTACCGGGGTTTACGACCAAATGGAACAACGTTTTACCAATCGGAAATTCCACTTTTGCTGCCACCGAAATTTCCGGTTTTTTTTCGTAAATGGAAAGCGCCCGTGATCTATCAAGTAACCATAACACACAGAGAAAGTCGTGAAATATAAATAAACTAAGGAGAAAGTGAATATGTTACAGCGCCTAAGCAGTTTAAAACAAATGGATTTCAAAATGGAATGTTTCTCAAGCCTTCTAGTTACTATAAATACAGAGGTGGCTTCAACATTCGGTTGTCAGTAATAACCAAACTCAATCACGAAATTCAAGAGCAGTGGCACTTAGCACCCATGCTCGTTTACGATTCCATAGAACCATGACTGAGCTTGCTCCCAGAATATAGGAGCCTTTCATCTAGTCTAGTGGCCATGAACGTATTTATTTTACCTTTTCTGTTTTGAATGGTAGTTCGCGGTCATGAACATATTAATTTTACTTTTTTTTTGTTTTGAATGGCAGTTCCCGGCCGTGAACATATTAATTTTACTTCTGCTTTTATTTCACTTTTATTTTTATTTTCATTTCATAATAAAAATGTTTTGTTTTGTTTTGAAAATAAAAAAATACAGTTCAATGAAAAAGAAAATAATTTTGCGTTTTACTTTCACTTCATTTTCAATTCAAAATAATTAAAGTTCAGTCTAAAATTAACAAATTTATGTCGTTTTGACGAATGGCAGTTGTCGGCCACCATAGAAGAGGATTGAAACAAATTGTCTCAATTTTATGTTAATCTATTTTTGGTGTTATTAAAGTGTAACACCTAGGATAAAATTATGGCGGGTATGGAAAATTGGGAGACTTGTGTTTGTTTCTGTTCCTTCTGTTTTCCTTGTTGCTATTGCCAAGCAAGTCCCCAGGGTTAGGGTATATGGCAGCACATCTGCAGCAAAAAAATCCATTTTACTTCAAAAAAACCCACACACACATGTAACATACAGTGTGTGCCTCGTCAGAAGGTCAACCACAATCATCTCTTGTCACAAGGCATATTTATCCAGCAGCCAGTCTTCGAAGAAAAACAGGAGTATCAGACCAACTTCATCTGCGGAAGGTTCCATCTGTGCACAGCCCCTGTTGTAAGATCTTCGTAAGATCTTTGTTTAGAGAAATATTGATAATGCCTTTATTAAATTTTCATGATTGGCTCCATTTCTGGAAGCACTTACGTCACTTTTGTTGACGCAAGTTCATCAAAGTGAAACTGCAAGTTACATGTAAATGAAGGGAAAAATCCCTCATAAAAGATTCAACATTCACTCTTCGGTAAAAGGTTTGATTGTCGCCCAGGTTAGTCTTGTGCAGATCCTGTTATTTTGTGATGGATAATTTCTTCGTAGACTCTTTCGTCGTGACAAATCGAGCGAACTAAACTATATATCAAAACTACTCGCGAATTTATAACCAAGGTAGGCATTGTATTAGCTCAAGTTACACTAGAATTCACCTCACAGATGCATTTGGTTCTTAAACTCTATCTATCATTTCCTCGTAGACCCTTTCGTCGTCACGAATCAAGGACTCTCTGCTGTTCCCTCTTGCGAACTATCAAGATTACCCGAGAATTTAGAACGGAGGTATGCGTTTAATAAGTTAGCTGTAGTTACAGCGGAATTGAACTCTCTATCCAAAGGTAAGAAATGCCTTCGGCGTTAATCGCCGGGAAACTTTCTGACGACCCTTAGATTGGTCGAAGTCGGTACGATCGTTGATATTTCAAGATGGCAAGACACAATTTTCAACGATCGTACCCTGATCGGAAAAATAACAACCGAGGATAAGAATTCAGCCCATCTCTTTCATTTATCATGCATAAATGCATTATGTACTCACTCTCACGGTGATTATCTGTTTGAAGCTGTAAGGGATTTCTGCATGCATAATAAATGTATGGAACTGCATACAGAAATTAAGTTTTCTAAACCAGCTCATCCACGGTGTGATGCGCATGTCATCAGCTAGCCTGTTCCAGGCTCCAAGATAGTGGTGCAGTCGTTTGCAGTTGTTCAGTAAAAAGGGATACGAAAACACTCGCGGGGGTTGGGGAGAGACAGGGCCGCCATTTTTTGGAAAGCACTGGATAACATCGACCTAAACCAAATGATTCATCAATATGATCGCAGCGAGGATGCAAAATTTGATTAAGTTTGAGTTATCAAATTGTCAATATCGTCATTTCCTGTTTATATCACTTTAAAACAATGTTAAATCTGTAATAGACTCAGCTGTATTGCATTGACCGACGCTGCTTATGGTCTTTCCGAGGAACGCTGGTTTCGGTCGATGTTATTTAGTGTCAACACGTCACGAAATCCTATCTAACATCGACCGAAACGCGAAACCTACACGGAACTCGACTGCGGCTCTAAAAAAAAAAGCTAAATAAAATAAATCCTGCCGCGAGATTAAGTTGTCTTATGTTTGTCCTAACACATGCACATGGCGAATTAGAAAGAATGAATTTTAGACTGCGACACTGCAAACTCTTAAAACGCCAGAAAATATATAGGAAAAAATAGAAGCTACGATTTACGGAAATACCTTACTAACCAAGTCGGCGAAAACTGAATCGGCGGCGTCATTCGCCTAGAGTGCAGCGCCAAAAATGTCTCACAAGCTACATTGCTGTCGAATACGTATTTCTACGTTTTTGGGGACCAAAGTAATTCCGTTTGCGTTTTCCTAAGGGTGTGGTAGCTAGCCATCCAATCTACCCCCGTGGTTCCGCCTCTGTTGAGAAATTCTTAATAAAAACTTTCTACTTCCACAATCACCTGCCAACATTCAACCTGACATTGGCTACTTGTTGGAGATTCAGCAAGAGGACAATTGGACAAGAACAGATCCACCCCCGGGCATGACCCCACACCGGTTTCCACGTTTCAAGTTTCCAGTTTTTACGGAAACTGGTCTTATTTTTCATTAGCGTGCGTGGCAGGCGTTCGAAAGGGGAAGGGAATTAGGGTGTGAGACTAGAGCGAGAGAGGAGGGAGGAGGAAGGAGGGGAACGCCTGCAAGGAAGCCATTGTTTTCGCCATCCCACCTACTAATTTAAAAAATAACAAAAATAACGCAACTGTGAATGACTAGCTGTCAGATAAGTGTGGCCGCGATACACGTACTCTAGTCGTATTTCTCGCACTGTTTTTCTTTTGTTTTCCTAAAACAAGAAATCTTAAGTGAAGGTACTATAAAAAAAAGTTCAAATGCAGTAGTCCATTGAAGGAGTCTACCTTGAAAGTTGCAACGATGCGTGCCGAGTTACATAAAATCCAGCATAATTCTACTTAAGTTGTTGCTGAAGGAATCGGGCTGGAAACTATTTAATAAGAAATGTAGTGGCTCTTCGCAACTTTCAATGAAATGTTTGTCTAAGAAAAATTAAAACACTTTGCCTTCACTCTTTGAATTTCTATCAGCACGAATTGGATCCAGCACGCAAAAAAACGCTGAATGGCACTCGATCACTCACTCACTCACTCACTCACTGACTCACTCGATTCTTATTAATCTATTCCTTAAAGTCAAATTATACACTTTACTCTTACCTCCCTTACTTAGTATTACTTTTGTTCAAAGTGCCTTTTACGCATATGTTTGGCATATTCTAGAGGGTACTAGTGATCTTTGCGGTAAAGAAATGTTTCGCTGATAACAAGTTTCTATAATAAAGTCATGCAATCGGACACTTCCACTGTGTTGGTTTGAATATTCCTAAGGTCAGAAAAAGTACAGCTTCGATCGGGCAAGGATCTAGCTCTCTTAAAAGCGTGAGTGCTATAGAGATGCCAAAAAGTTACCGAACTATGCTGACGAAATGCTGTTTAAAACCGACAATGTATGCCAAAAAGTAGATGCCAAAAACAAATGCTATATACCGTATGCCAAAACAAACATGCCAAAAATCAAATGCTAAAGAAATGTAAACATGATCTATCAAGTAACCGACACACACAGAGAACGTCATGAAATATAAAAATGGAATGTTTCTCAAGCCTTCTAGTTACTATAAATACAGAGGTGATTGAATTAAAGTCCAATATAAAATTAACAAATTTATGTTGTTTGGACGAATGGCAGTTGTCGGCCACCATATAGCTTCCTTAAAAGTGTGAGTGCTATAGAGATGCCAAAAAGTTACCGAAGAATTATGCTGACGAAATTCTTTTTAAAACAGACCATGTGTTCCAAAAAGTAGATACCAAAAACAAATGCTATAAATACCGTATGCCAAAACACACATGCCAAAAATCAAATGCTAAAGAAATGTCATGATCTATCAGGTAACCATAACACACAGAGAAAGTCATGAAATACAAAAAAAACTAATAAGGAGAAAGTGAATATGTTATAGCGCCCAAGCAGTTTAAAACAAATAAATGACAAAATGGAATGTTTCTCAAGCCTTCTAGTTGCTATAAATACAGAGGTGGCTTCAACATTCGGTTGTCAGTAATAACGAAACTCAATCACGAAATTCAAGAGCAGTGGCACTTAGCACCCATGCTCGTTTACGATTCAATTCATCCACGAGCTTGCTCCCAGAATATAGGAGCCTTTCATCTAGTCTACTGGCCATGAACGTATTTATTTTACTTTTTCTGTTTTGAATGGTAGTTCTCGATCATGAACATATTAATTTTACTTCTGCTTTTATTTCACTTTTATTTTTATTTTCATTTCATAATAAAAATGTTTTGTTTTGTTTTGAAAATAAAAAAATACAGTTCAATGAAAAAGAAAATAATTTTGCGTTTCACTTTCACTTCGTTTTCAATTCAAAATAATTAAAGTTCAATCTAAAATTAACAAATTTATGTCGTTTTGACGAATGGCAGTTGTCGGCCACCATAGAAGAGGATTGAAACAAATTGTCTCAATTTTATGTTAATCTATTTTTGGTGTTATTAAAGTGTAACACCTAGGATAAAATTATGGCGGGTATGGAAAATTGGGAGACTTGTGTTTGTTTCTGTTCTTTCTGTTTTCCTTGTTGCTATTGCCAAGCAAGTCCCGGGGTTAGGGTATCTGGCAGCACATCTGTAGCAAAAAAATCCATCTTACTTCAAAAAACCCCACACACACATGTAACATACAATGTGTGCCTCGTCAGAAGGTCAACCACAATCATCTCTTGTCACAAGGCATATTTATCCAGCAGCCAGTTTTCGAAGAAAAACAGGAGTATCAGACCAACTTCATCTGCGGAAGGTTCCATCTGTGCACAGCACCTGTTGTAAGATCTTCGTAAGATCTTTGTTTAGAGAAATATTGATAATGCCTTTATTAAATTTTCATGATTGGCTCCATTTCTGGAAGCACTTACGTCACTTTTGTTGACGTAAGTTCATCAAAGTGAAACTGCAAGCTACATGTAAATGAAGGGAAAAATCCCTCATAAAAGATTCAACACTCACTCGTCGGTAAAAGGTTTGATTGTCGCCCAAGTTAGTCTTGTGCAGGTCCTGTTATTTTGTGATGGAAAATTCAATTGACTTTATACATAGACTTGTTTTGCAAAATATGATTTTTTCATAGACTCTTTTGTCGTGACAAATCGAACGAACTATCAAAACTACTCGGCAATTTATACCCAAGGTACGCATTGTTTTAGCTCAAGTTACACTAGAATTTACCTGAGAGATGCATTTGGTTCTTAATCTCCATCTTTTATTTTCTCGTAGACCCTTTCGTCGTCACCAATCAAGCCTGTACCCTCTTGCGAACTATCAAGATTACCCGAGAATTTAGAACGGAGGTATGCGTTTAATACGTTATTTTTTAGCTGTAGTTACAGCGGAATTGAACTCCCTATCCAAAGATAAGAGATGCGTTCCGCGTTAATCGCCGGGAAACTTTCTGACGACCCTTAGATCGGTCGAAGTCGGTACGATCGTTTATATTTCAAGAATGCAAGACACAATTTTCAACGATCGTACCCTGATCGGAAAAATAACAACCGAGGATAAGAATTCAGCCATCTCTTTCATTTATTATGCATAAATGCATTATGTACTCATTTGTTTGAAGCTGTAAGGGATTTCTGCATGCATAATAAATGTATGGAACTGCATACAGAAGTTAAGTTTTCTAAACCGGCTCATCCACGGTGTGATGCATATGTCATCAGCTAGCCTGTTCCAGGCTCCAAGATAGTGGTGCAGTCGCTTGCAGTCGTTCAGTAAAAAGGGATACGCAAACACTCGCGGGGGCTGGGGAGAGACAGGGCCGCCATTTTTTGGAAAGCACTGGATAACATCGACCTAAACCAAATGATTCATCAATATGATCGCAGCGAGGATGCAAAATTTGATTAAGTTTAAGTTATAAAATGGTCAATATCGTCATTTCCAGTTTATATCACTTTAAAGCAATGTTAAATCTGTAATAGACTCAGCTGTATTGCATTGACCGATGCTGCTTATGGTCTTTCCGAGGAACGCTGGTTTCGGTCGATGTTATTTAGTGTCAACACGTCACGAAATCCTATCTAACATCGACCGAAACGCGAAACCTAACCGCAACTCGACTGCGGCTCCAAAATAACGGAAAAACCTAAATAAAATAAATCCTGCCGCGAGATTAAGTTGTCTTATGTTTGTCCCAACACATGCACATGGCGAATTACAAAGAATGAATTGGAGACTGCGACACTGCAAACTCTTAAAACGCCAGAAAATATATAGAAAAAAAATAGAAGCTACGATTTACGGAAATACCTTACTAACCTAGTCGGCGAAAAGTGAATCGGCGTCGTCATTCGCCTAGAGTGCAGCGCCAAAAATGTCTTACAAACTACATTGCTGTCGATGATTCTGCATTTGCATGCACGGCGATTGCACGTATTTCTACATTTTTGGGGACCCAAGTAATTCCGTTTGTGCTTTCCTAAGGGTGGGGGGTGGCTAGCCACCCAATCTATCCCCGTGGTTCCGCCTCTGTTGAGAAATTCTTAATAAAAACTTTCTACTTCCACAATCACCTGCCAAAATTCAAACTGACATTGGCTAGTTGTTGGAGATTCAGCAAGAGGACAATTGGACAAGAACAGATCCACCCCCGGGCATGACCCCACACCGGTTTCCACGTTTCAAGTTTCCAGTTTTTACGGAAACTGGTCTTATTTTTCATTAGCGTGCGTGGCAGGCGTTCGAAAGGGGAAGGGAATTAGGATGCGAGACTAGAGCGAGAGAGGAGGGAGGAGGAAGGAGGGGAACGCTTGCAGGGAAGCCAATTTTTTCGCCATCCCACCTACTAATTTAAAAAATAACAAAAATAACGCAACTGTGAATGACTAGCTGTCAGATAAGTGTGGCCGCGATACACGTACTCTAGTCGTATTTCTCGCACTGTTTTTCTTTTGTTTTCCTAAAACAAGAAATCTTAAGTGAAGGTACTATAAAAAAAAGTTCAAATGCAGTAGTCCATTGAAGGAATCTACCTTGAAAGTTGCAACGATGCGTGCCGAGTTACATAAAATCCAGCATAATTCTACTTAAGTTGTTGCTGAAGGAATCGGGCTGGAAACTATTTAATAAGAAATGTAGTGGCTCTTCGCAACTTTCAATGAAATGTTTGTCTAAGAAAAATTAAAACACTTTGCCTTCACTCTTTGAATTTCTATCAGCACGAATTGGATCCAGCATGCAAAAAAACGCTGAATGGCACTCGATCACTCACTCACTCACTCACTCACTCGATTCTTATTAATCTATTCCTTAAAGTCAAATTATACACTTTACTCTTACCTCCCTTACTTAGTATTACTTTTGTTCAAAGTGCCTTTTAATTTATGCGTATGTTTGGCATATTCTAGAGGGTACTAGTCATCTTTGCGGTAAAGAAATGTTTCGCTGATAACACGTTGCTATAACAAAATCATGCAATCGGATACTTCCACTGTGTTGGTTTGAATATTCCTAAGGTCAGAAAAAGTACAGCTTCGATCGGGCAAGGATCTAGCTCTCTTAAAAGCGTGAGTGCTATAGAGATGCCAAAAAGTTACCCGCCGAAGAAATGCTGATACCGTATGCCAAAACACACATGCCAATTTAGAATTATGCTGACGAAATGCTTTTTAAGACAGACAATGTATGCCAAAAAGTAGACGCCAAAAACAAATGCTAAATACCGTATCCCAACACATGCCAAAAATCAAATGCTAAGGAAATGTAAATATGATCTATCAAGTAACCATAACACACAGAGAAAGTCATGAAATATAAAGAAACTAAGGAGAAAGTGAATATGTTACAGCGCCCAAGCAGTTTAAAACAAATGAATTTCAAAATGGAATGTTTCTCAAGCCTTCTAGTTACTATAAATACAGAGGTGATTGAAGTAAAGTTCAATCTAAAATTAACAAATTTATGTCGTTTGGACGAATGGTCGTTTTTCGGCCACCATATTATGTACCTCCCTTAAAAAGTGTGAGTGCTATAGAGATGCCAAAAAGTTAACGAATTCGAAGAATTATGCTGACGAAATGCTTTTTAAAACAGACAATGTATGTCAAAAAGTAGACGCCAAAAACAAATGCTAAATACCGTATGCCAACACATGCCTAAAATCAAATACTAAGGAAATGTAAATATGATCTATCAAGTAACCATAACACACGGAGAAAGTCATGAAATACTGTATAAAAAAAAACTAAGGAGAAAGTGAATGATATGTTACAGCGCCCAAGCAGTTTAAAACAAATGAATTTGAAAATGGAATGTTTCTCAGCCTTCTAGTTACTGTAAATACAGAAGTGATAATCTTCAACATTCGGTTGTCAGTAATAACCAAACTCAATCACGAAATTTAAGAGCAGTGGCACTTAGCACGGGGTCCATGCTCGTTTACGATTCAATTCATCCACGAGCTTGCTCCCAGAATATAGGAGCCTTTCATCTAGTCTACTTGCGTAACGACACAAAGAACGGCAGTTTCTGGCCATGAACATATTTATTTTACTTTGTCTGTTTTGAATGGTAGTTCTCGGTCATGAACATATTAATTTTAATTTCCTTTTTTGTTTTGTTTTGAATTGCAGTTCCCGGCCGTGAACATATTAATTTTACTTCTGCTTTTATTTCACTTTTATTTTTATTTTCATTTCATAATAAAAATGTTTTGTTTTGTTTTGAAAATAAAAAAAACATCTATTTCCAGTTCAATGAAAAAGAAAATAATTTTGCGTTTTAATTTCACTTCATTTTCAATTCAAAATAATTAAAGTTCAATCTAAAATTAACAAATTTATGTCGTTTTGACGAATGGCAGTTGTCGGCCACCATAGAAGAGGATCGAAACAAATTGTCTCAATTTTTATGTTGATCTATTTTTGGTGTTATTAAAGAGTAACACCTAGGGTAAAATTATGGCGGGTATGGAAAATTGGGAGACTTGTGTTTGTTTCTGTTCTTTCTGTTTTCCTTGTTGCTATTGCCAAGCAAGTCCCGGGGTTAGGGTATATGGCAGCACATCTGTAGCAAAAAAAATCCATTTCACTTCAAAAAAACCCACACACACACATGTAACATACCGTGTGTGCCTCGTCAGAAGGTCAATCACAAGCAGCTCTTGTCACAAGGCATATTTATCCAGCAGCCAGTTTTCGAAGAAAAACAGGAGTATCAGACCAATATCATCTGCGGAAGGTTCCATCAGTGCACAGCACCTGTTGTAAGATCTTCGTAAGATCTTTGTTTAGAGAAATATTGATAATGCCTTTATTAAATTTTCATGATTGGCTCCATTTCTGGAAGCACTTACGTCACTTTTGTTGACGTAAGTTCATCAAAGTGAAACTGCAAGCTACATGTAAATGAAGGGAAAAATCCCTCATAAAAGATTCAACATTCACTCGTCGGTAAAAGGTTTGATTGTCGCCCAAGTTAGTTTTGCGCAGGTCCTGTTATTTTGTGATGGAAAATTCAATTGACTTTATACATAGACTTGTTTTGCAAAATATGATTTCTTCATAGACTCTTTTGTCGTGACAAATCGAACGAACTATCAAAACTACTCGGCAAATTATAACCAAGGTACGCATTGTTTTAGCTCACGTTACACTAGAATTTACCTGAGAGATGCATTTGGTTCTTAATCTCCATCTTTTATTTTCTCGTAGACCCTTTCGTCGTCACCAATCAAGCCTGTACCCTCTTGCGAACTATCAAGATTACCCGAGAATTTAGAACGGAGGTATGCGTTTAATACGTTATTTTTTAGCTGTAGTTACAGCGGAATTGAACTCCTTATCCAAAGATAAGAGATGCCTTCCGCGTTAATCGCCGGGAAACTTTCTGACGACCCTTAGATCGGTCGAAGTCGGTACGATCGTTTATATTTCAAGATGGCAAGACACAATTTTCAACGGTCGTACCCTGATCGGAAAAATAAAAACCGAGGATAAGAATTCAGCCTATATATCTCTTTCATTTATTATGCATAAATGTATTATGTACTCACTCTTAAGGTGACTCGACCCAGTTTTTTTGGGGAGGTACCATCCTACTTGGAAGCTCTCTGGCATCCCCACCTTTACTTTTATCGTAAGTCTAACACATAGAATGGATAACATATAGATCAATCTACAATATAACATAAAATTTTTGGCGATCGGGGTAAATGTCACGTGGTTATAATGCCACGCCCCTTTGAGGTCTGAGTCGAAAATCTGCTGTTGCAGACATTTTTTCGTGAAAATCTGTCGGCTACACATAGTGCGCATTAGTGCCTTGCGCTGAACAGAGTTTCACCAAATTCGCACAGACCCAATTCGAGAAATTCAGCGGTTTCCAAATTTAGGTCAAAATTTATGCGAAAATGATAAGCAAACTTTACACGGATTATATCTAATAAACTATGAGATTCATCTCTTTATTTTGGGCATCCTTATAACAGATGGGTCCTTGTAAGTCAGCAAAACAATTTAGGGCCTTGTAAATGCGCGCAATTTCGAGCAAAGTAAACATATAGAAATTATAGTTTTCGCTATTTGTTGACGTTTGTCAGCGTTAAAGAGTCAATCTCACGAAAAAAGCATTTTCTTAAAAATTCGTAGTTTTTTTTCCTTCAAATTTTTTCAGGGCCACAATTGATTAACTAACTACCCGGACTCTGAATTTCATGGTCATTGAAAAACTGTGACATTACCTTCTATAAGCCCAAACTTGAGTAAACATTGAAGATTTTTAGCGTTTTGGCTGAGTTTGTGCTTTGGGAGTTGTCTATTGTTTCTAGTCTGTCATGATACAGCATTCTTGTTCAGCACGCGTGCAATGACCACGCTTGGCTGACTTCCGAATGCTCACCGAGATATGATAATTTAGTATAAGAAAATAGAAGGGATTCCCGTCACGAGTTGGTTTAATTATTGGCTTGCATTAAACCTATGAAAAAATGATATTTTTTAACAGTAAGTAGATTTAGTGTGTAGCACTTCTTGAATTTTTTGTAAAGGCACAAGAAGCACGAGAATAGATTAAAAATTGTGAGTTAAACCTCCATGTATCACGCGATGGCCTGTCTCACTGTACCAAAATTATCATATCTCGGTGAGCATTCGAAAGTCAGCCAAGCGCGGTCATTGCACGCGTGCTGAATAAGAATGCTATATAATGACAGACTAGAAACAATATACAACTCCCAAAGCACAAACTCAGCCAAAACGCTAAAAATCTTCAATGTTTACTCAAGTTTGGGCTTATAGAAGATAATGTCACAGTTTTTCAATGACCATGAAATTCAGAGTCCGGGCAGTTAGTTAATCAATTGTGGCCCTGAAAAATTTGAAGGAAAAAACTACGAATTTTTAAGAAAATGCTTTTTCGTGAGAAGGACTCTTTCTTAACGCTGACAAACGTCAACAAATAGCGAAAACTATAATTTCTATATGTTTGCTTTGCTCGAAATCGCGCGCATTTACAAGGCCCCAAATTGTTTTGCTGACTTGCAAGGACCCATCTGTTATAACGATGCCCAAAATAAAGAGATGAATCTCATAGTTTATTAGATATAATCCGTGTGAAAGTTTGCTTATCATTTTCGCATAAATTATGACCTAAATTTGAAAACCGCTGAATTTCTCGAATTGGGTCTTTGCGATTTTGGTGAAACTCTGTTCAGCGCAAGGCACTAATGCGCACTATGTGTAGCCGACAGATTTTCACGAAAAAATGCCGGCAACAGCAGATTTTCGACTCAGACCTCAAAGGGGCGTGGCATTATGACCACGTGACATTTACTCCGATCGCCATTATCCATTCCATGTGTTAGACTTACGATAAAAGTAAATGTGGGGATACCAGAGAGCTTCAAAGTAGGATGGTACCCCCCCAAAAAAAACTGGGTCGAGTCACCTTAAGGTGATTATTTGTTTGAAGCTGTAAGGGATTTCTGCATGCATAATAAATGTATGGAACTGCATACAGAAATTAAGTTTTCTAAACCGGCTCATCCACGGTGTGATGCACATGTCATCAGCTAGCCTGTTCCAGGCTCCAAGAGAGTGGTGCAGTCGTTTGCAGTCGTTCGGTAAAAGGGGATGCGAAAACACGCGCGGGGACTGGGGAGAGACAAGGCCCCCATTTTTTGGAAAGCTCTGGATGGATAACATCGACCTAAACCGGATGAGTCATCAATATGTCAGCGGCGTCTTCCAAAATGACTGAAATGATCTCTGGACTTCCGTTCACTTGATTGATCGCCGCGAGGATGCAAAATTTGATTCAGTTTGAGTTATAAAACGGTCAATATTGTTATTTCCAGTTTTTATCACTTTAAAACAATGTTAAATCTGTAATAGACTCAGCTGTATTGCATTGACCGACGCTGCTTATGGTCTTTCCGAGGAACGCTGGTTTCGGTCGATGTTATTTAGTGTCAACACGTCACGAAATCCTATTTAACGACGAAAACACGAAACCTAACGGGAACTCGACTGCGGCTCAAAAAAAACTAAATAAGATAAATCCAGCCGTGAGATTAAGTTGTCCTATGTTTGTCCCAACACATGCATATGGCGAATTAGAAAAAATGAATTGGAGACTGCGACACTGCAAACTCTTAAAAAGCCGCAAAATATATAGAAAAAAATAGAAGCTGCAATTTAAAGAAATACCTAGTTACTAGCCTTGTCGGCCAAAAGTGAATACGCCGTCATTCGTCTAGGGTGCAGCGCCACAAATTTGTCTCAAACTACACTGCTGTCGATGATTCTGCATTTCAACTTCGTAAAGCCAGGGAAAAGCACCATCGGGACGAGGTTGTCTGCATTTGCATGCATGGCGATTGCACGTATTTCTACATTTTTGGGGACCCAAGTAATTCCGTTTGTTTTTTCGTGGATTAACTTTTTGGATGTGCTGTCCTAAGGGTGGGGGGTTGGCAAGCCACCCAATCCACCCCTCTCGTTCCGCCTCTGTTAAGAAATTCATAATAAAAACGTTCTATTTCCTCAATCACGTTCCAACATTCAACCTGACATTGGCTAGTTGTTGGAGATTCAGCAAGAGGACAATTGGACACGAACAGATTCACACCGGGGCATAACTCCACACCTGTTTCCACCGTTTTACGTAAACTGGTCTGATTTTTCGTAAGCAATATATTTTTAATTAACAGGAAACTTTCCAAGTTGAAATCTGAAAAATGTTGGACTCGCCTTGCCTCATATCCACTACAATGTGGAAACTGACCTTGACTAGCCTCCGTGCTGAACGTTTCCAATCGAGTTATTGAAAGAAAGTTAACTAGCACAGATTAGTCATCGGCCTGCCCCAGGGCTCGGACCCCGCGCCAACTAGGGAAATATGTCGGGAAATACAATCTTTCAGATCGCAGGGGACTTTTTCAGCGATATTAACCATTATATAGGATTTCCTCTCAGCGCTTTCATTTGTATTATGCGATATGCATACATGATCCCACCGGCTATATACTCATAGTCATGTTAATTGTTTCTGTTTTTAAATTGTAAGGCCAAGCTGTATTCAGAAATCTCTCTAAACCGGTTCATCCTCAGAAGGGTGTATTTAAAAAGAACTGGCAATCTTTGTAAATGACCTGACACAAAGAAACTCTACATACTTACATGTATGGTATACTTCAACGTGTTGCACACAAACCTATAACCACTTTACGACGGATTTACGACGACTACTTACTAATGTCAAGGACAAAGACAAACCGGAGGACAGACAGGGAGCAATTTTCAAGTCAAATGTTGCTACTGTCAGGCCAGCGGTGAAACTCGCAGAAACGTACCTTAGCACGCGACTAACCGAACACAAACGAGCGACATGAAATGGTGACGTCAACAACCACCTTGCTGAATACCATTTGCAGATGAAATCGACTGGGAATCTGCGACATGTATTACGTATTCTCAGACTACTATCGACGACCCACTTTAGAAAGCTGGTTTACTAACTGAGAACAAACGTCATTGAATCGTAGTCAACAGTTGCCAGCACCGTACAAACGACTTTATTGACGAACTCAAGCAAAACTAATTACGAGAGAATGACTGGACAACCGACAATTTGACTAACATAAACGACTTTTTAACTGTGACAATATAGACGGATGGAAAGTCAACTCTCCAATGATATTACGAGTCTTCATAGCCAATATTAAAATCGCTACTTAACTGACAAGCGACCAATAACATCGCGAAATTGTCCAATGAGATCAATAACCAGAGTTTAATACAGTCGAACCTACCGTAAGCGAGCACCCAAAATGCAAAGATTTGGTGGTCCCTTACGGGAGGTGGTCGCTTACAAGAATCGAACCACAGGGCCACGGGCCTCTTCCGAGGAGAGGTCTGGGCACAGTACTTTATGGAAGATAATTTATTGTACGCCATGTGTACTGAGTTCAATGTTGTTTCTAAAGTTCTTTGTACATGTCGTATATTCTAAGTAGCATAGTGCACACAGCGAACTAGGGATCAGAGAATGCGTCAAGTGGTAGAGTTTGGTCGCTTACAAGAGCTTAAAAACAATGGAAAATCATTAAACTTTCAGGCCCAAAAAGGATAGCGGTCGCTTACAAGAGGTGGTCGTTTACTAGAGGTTCCAACTGTAAGGCTTTGACTGGGAAAGTTTGGTGCATGAGTTTTTGGATTGGCGGTCTCTTAT